>JAJQQW010000024.1:30808684-31028684 GCA_025583905.1 Ia io | reverse complement strand
CTTAGAGGGACCATTTGGAGGACAACATGGCTAGTGCCTGACATGACCAGAGTCAAATCCATCACATTCCCATTATGTGCAACATCTCCTCCTACCCTATGTTCCTGACACCAACTATTATTGAAAGGGGGCAGTGTGGCTCCTATTTGAGGATGAGAGCACAGGTAACTTGTATCTGTTCATCTGCTTTTACTATTTTGGGAAGACAGCATCAGTAAGAATATAAGGAGAGATTGACTTTAATGGGCCAAGGGCTGCTTTCTTCTCTGCTGTGGGGAGTAGGGGAGCATATGCATGTGCAGGGTGGGTAGTATGGCAAACTTGGAATCTCAAGAGAGAATCTTATCATGGGATGTCCTGTGCCCATTATGACAGGATATGAACTTTGAGGACGTGGCCATTGCCTTCTCTCATGAGGAATGGGAGATCCTTGATGAGGCTCAGAGACGTCTGTACTGTGATGTGATGCTGGAAGTATTTGCCCATGTATCATTCATAGGTAAGACCTTCACATCTCTCCAAGTGTCCTGAGGTGATGCCCACTCTATTTATTCTCCATACTTAGCTCTCTCTCTCTCTCTCTATCTTTCTCTCTCTCTCTCTCAAAGCCAGACCATGGGCTCAGCTAATTTCCCCCACTGTCTTGTCAAATGGGCTGTGGCTTCCAGTGCTGAGCTGTGCAAAGAGCCCTGAGCAATAGTCTCCATGAACCTCCCTGACACCAGTTGCCTCGGAAACTGCAGGAAGTGTCTGGGTGTCAGCAGTCTTACCGACAGCTTAATGGGTCCCTCCTGCCCTTCCACTCCAGGGAGGGTGACTCTATCCAGATCCATGGCTTCCATTTCTGCGCCTTTCCTGTCGATAAAGACCCCGTGTCAGTTATCTTCTTTACATACATGAACCAGGGGCTGTTCTTGTAAGACACTCCAATTATTGTTTGTAATATTACCTTCCCTGGATACTATTGCAAGCTGAATGCTATGGGCAAGTGATGGCTGCTCACCTGTGTTGTCTTTTCATTGATACTCAGAATATTTAGTTTGTACATACTTCTAGAAAAGGAGGTTTTAGGGAGAACCCTGGGTTTCTTCACGGTGAACGTACAAGATGGTCCTAGAAGATGTTTAGCCTGGCTGAGTGGCAACTGGGGGGATATATGACGTAAGTATGTGTTCAGATTATACCAGGAACCTGCTCCTGTCCAACAGTGTTTGGTGCAGGTTCCAATGGCCACACCTCATTTATACCTTTCTTTTCCACACTTGACACTTTGCTGACTTGTCATTTCATTGGTGACTTCCTAGCATTGTCTACCTTCGCCTTTGTGTCCTTTTTACATCACCTATTCCTCCGCACATCTCTTTCTGCAGTATACTACAACATGGACCTATGCAAGTGTTATAAGGAGCACATTCATGCTTAAATACCCCTGAAACACCAGCTACTTGTTCATTGAATTTTACTTGGAATGAAATGTAACCAACCTTCTGCACAGCTTGCCCATGTCACCAGCATAGAAGATCTACTGAATGCTGTTAGCAGCAGAATGAGCTGGACAGTCCGCTTCTCTTGCATGTGGTGCTTGCCATGTTTTTGCTCTCTTTCTGTTGAAGTCTCTCTTGTTTTGTGATCTTCAGTGGTCAAGATCTTCACAGTTGCGTCTTATTAGTTCATCTTTCAGGTCTTTTATTTTCAGCCAATTGCATGAGACCAATGTATTATGTGCAACACAGTTTTATAATGGGAATTCCCTCTGTCACCACAGTCAACATTCATTTCCTCATCATTCCTCTGTTTTCAGGTCCTTGGCATAAAATGGATGATGTGGAGGCCTATTCTGAGCACAGTGTATGTGTAGGAGATTCTCAGGTCAGGGCTTCCAGAGGACCCATCTGTGTAAGCCGTGCATCTCAGTGTTAAAAGATATTTTGCACCTGAGTGAGTTACAAGTGGCATACTTGGAGAAGAATGTGTTCTTAAGTGATGCATGTGTGAGAGACTTGTGTTTCAGTGCAAACCCTCACCAGCAGCAGAAGGAAGCCTGTGGAGAGAAGCCCTGGAAGGAAGATATGGAGAGAGCTTCACTTGTCAAAACTTGCTGGTGCTACTTATCTGGGGTGCCTGAAGCTCGTACTGAGGTTGGGGTAGACTCTACAGCCATCTCAGGGCTTCTCCAGCACCAGGCCACTCTTAACACTGAGGAGCCACACAGTAACAATGAGATTTCACAGGAATATCTCAGTGGAAAAAGACATCACCGGTGGGTTGAATGTGAAACAGCTGCCAGCCAGAAACAGAAAGTTGCTTATCAGAAAAGTCTCAGCTCTGGAGACATGATTAATGAGTCTAATAAATGTGGGAAAGTGTTCAGACAAATCTTTAACCACCTACAACATGGGAGAGTTCACACTGTAGAAAAGCTCTGTGAGGGTACTGATTGTGGGAAGGTCTTCAGTGAAAGCCCTGCTCTCATTAAACAAAACAAAGTTCAAATTAGAAAAAAGTGTTATACGTGTAGTGATTGTGGGAAGTCCTTCAGTCAAAGGTCTGACTTCACTAGACACCACAGAGTTCACACTGGAGAAAAGCCATAAGAGTGTAGTGAATGTGGGAAGCATTTCAGTGAAAGGGCTGCCCTCACTGTACACCACAGAGTTCACACTGAAGAAAAGCCATATGAGTGTAGTGAATGTGGGAAGCATTTCAGTGAAAGGGCTGCCCTCATTGTACACCACAGAGTTCACACAGGAGAAAAGCCATATGAGTGTAGTGAATGTGGGAAGCATTTCAGTGGAAGGTCTCACCTCACGGTACACCACAGAGTTCACACTGAAGAAAAGCCATTTGTGTGTAGTGAATGTGGGAAGCATTTCCGTGAAAGGGCTGCCCTCACTATACACCACAGAGTTCACACAGGAGAAAAGCCATATGAGTGTAGTGAATGTGGGAAGCATTTCAGTGGAAGGTCTCACCTCACGGTACACCACAGAGTTCACACTGAAGAAAAGCCATTTGTGTGTAGTGAATGTGGGAAGCATTTCCGTGAAAGGGCTGCCCTCACTATACACCACAGAGTTCACACTGGAGAAAAGCCATATGAGTGTAGTGAATGTGGGAAGCATTTCAGTGGACGGTATCACCTCACGGTACACCACAGAGTTCACACTGAAGAAAAGCCATTTGTGTGTAGTGAATGTGGGAAGCATTTCCGTGAAAGGGCTGCCCTCACTATACACCACAGAGTTCACACTGGAGAAAAGCCATATGAGTGTAGTGAATGTGGGAAGCATTTCAGTGGACGGTATCACCTCACTGTACACCACAGAGTTCATACTGGAGAAAAGCCATAAATGTGCAGGGAATGGTTTACTTTTCTCACTTATTATAAGAACACTTAAGGGGCTCTATGAGACCCTTTACATGAATGTAAACCCCTTTTATGGGATCATGCACTCTGCTAGATTACTCATAAATATGAGCTACAAGTGAGACTTGAAGGAGCTGCGTTGCACTTGCTAACATGCCCAGACTTACCACCCAAATGATATCACTGTCTTTGTCGCTGAAGAGATTTCACCTCTAACACCTGACTCACCTGAGGAGTGTGCATCGGTCACCAGCCCTGGGATCTCAGGGGAATGTATTCTGTGTTCTCACTTCTGCTGGAAGTAATTATGGTTCCTCCAAGCTATTGGCAGTATCTTCATTCATTTCTCTGTTACGAGAAAATGGACCTGACCCAGGATTCATCCCGAGCACCCCTTCTCAGCTAAGAAGTGCCACCTGTTTCAGGGACATAGTGGTACTCACATTATGCTTTGATAAATTTGGGGGGATTCTTATTCACCAACCTGCAAACCCCTTGTTCTCCTGTGCTCTAGTTTAGAATCTTTTTAACGGTATTTTTACATTTGTTATATTTTGGTTATATTTTGTTATATTTTTGGTTATATTCACTGCCACAGATGATTTGCAAACACAAATGTGATCTTTCAGCATGTAGAGATGAATAGATATTGTGTTTATCCAAAAGTGTATGTGGTTTGAAAGGGACAACATAATGTCCGGAAATCACTTTTTGTCCAATATTGGCTTATTACTTATTTCCACAAGTGGCCTGAAAAGAAAGACCACGTGACTTTGTGCATTTAATTTTCAGCCTACTGCCTCGATTATTGGTGAGGGCAAAGGTCAGTCTGAAGATGGGACCTTTGCTCTGCTTCTGTGACCAATATGAATCATGTTCTCTTTCACAGTATGTACTAAATAAGCATCAGCAATGTTTAGGGAACCTGCTCTCCATGTCCTGCAAAGGAGACATGTGCCAGGAAGTATGACATTTCATAGGCTGGTGTGATTTGTCATTAGTCTTTGAGATGGAACCACAATGAGGACAGAAACTCTGTTTCAATAGTGAGTGTGAAAACCTGCATTAAATTGTATGATAAGTGCCTCTTCTGAACATAATGCCACAAATGTTCTGGGGGTGTGACTTGTGTGGCCTTTATGTGCAGACATTCTCAGGACCTCCAAAACTGTTCCGTGTAGCTGACATCATTGGCAGAATAATCTAATGGTGTGTGTATTCCCTGGCCCCTCTAGGGTGTTCACATAATGTAGTTGCTCAACAGGCAAGAAGTCAAAGGTAGAGGAAGGATAACCCTGCAATCTGTCCCAGGATGTCTTTGGTATGTAGTCAGCATTCCTATTGAATTTGATGGCAATAGTTTGGCTTTTTTTATATACTTTTATGATTTCAGAGAGAGATAAAGGGAGAGAGATCAATGAGAGAGAATCATTGATCAGCTCCCTCCTGCATGCCCAACTCTGGGGATCCATCCCACAACCTGGGCATGTGCCCTGACCTGCAATCATACCAGTGGCTTTCCGTTAATGTGATCACACCCAAGAAAATAAGGCACAGTGGCCATGGAGAGGTTATATTTTGTGTTCTTCTGTATTAATGATTGTATTATTTTCAGTAGCAACAACATTAAACCTACTTTGCCACACCCTGTATTTACCTCCAGTCCTTTTGTAATCTTTCTGCCTCCCAGCCCTCCATGCAGGCATTGATTTACCTTCCTGTACAATAGAGTAGTTCGTATTTTTCATAATTTTGTTGGTACTATAAGGTGTATTCTCTTTAAGAAACACTGGCTTTGTTCATGCTACACAGATATTTTGAGATTCGACACTAATGTTTATGTAAATATTTATTTCCAGGAAATATTGTATTCTATGGGCAACCACTTGAACTACTGAGCTGCCTATGGTTTCAGTTATTTCTATGTTTGGGGTTTTATAAATAAAACAGTTGGGAATATTGTGTTGAGTTCTTTCTACAGGTGTATGTGTTACTTACCAAACTGTTCCAGTGTCAGTGAATGTGTTATATTTTAACATCTGGGGAACTGTGATCTAAAATGGTCAATCACTTTGCCTCCTGACTCACCCACAGTAATGAAAATTCCATTTTTCTGCAACCCTGCCAGCACATGTGAAGGTTAATCTTTTTAAATACCAGCCCTATCAGCGAGTATTGTTAACTTGCTTTTGTTTTCATTCCATTTCTGTAAAAATGTTTGATGGTGATCATTTCTTATGCATTTCTTTATATTGTCTTCATCTCCTTTGTTAAAATGTCTGCTCAGGATTTTTGTCTAAAGTTAATTTATGTAGGAGGACCAAGATGGCGGCATAGGGCGGATGCCTGGTTGTTGCCTACCACAACAATTTTGAAACTACAACTGGAAAACAGAGCAGACACCATCCAGAAGCACCAGAGGGCTCGCTGAGCAGATGCTCTACAAGTAGAATAAAAGAGAGGGGGACGCGGGGTGATGCTGATGCCGGTGAGCCGAAGATCACACTTTAAGAACTACAGCCCTGGCGACACAATGGCAGCCTGGAACGCGCTCGGCGCGGTTCCCCCGGCAGTCTCCAGCTGAGGGGACAGCTCCACTTGCTGTCCAGCACGGACATATGAGCCCCCGGGGGACATGGGGTGGGAGACTCCAAGCTTGCTGACCTCCGAGTCCTTCGAGAATCTCTGTGCCCCGGAAGCTGCCAGGTGCGCATGCCCAGTGACCAGCCACTGCTGCAGACCCAAGCGTCATCTCAGCGACCTTGTACCAGCCCGCGGCCGTGCACCGGGTGCACCGGAGCTTTGCCGAGCCCGCTGCCCAGTGAGTTCCGCAGCAGCTGCCCCGGAGCTCTGAGAAAATGGCCGGAGGAATTTCTGAGAAGGAATTGACCGATGGAAGTTGGGATCGGGAAGACGAGGCCCCACTGGGTCCCGGATCCAGGAGCACTTTCCCAGTGACCAGCCGCCGCTGTAGACCCGAGCGCCATCGCAGCGACCTCGGATCAGCCCGCTGCCACGCACTGGGCACACCGGACCCTTGCCGAGCCCGCCACCCAGCAAGTTCCGCAGCAGCCGCCCCGGAACTTTGAGAAAATGGCCGGAGGAATTGCTGAGAAGGAATTGACCGACGGGAGTTCGGATTAGGAAGACAAGGCCCCACTGGGTCCCAGATCCAGGTGCGCTCACCCGGCGACTGGTCGCCGCTGCAGACCCGAGTGCCGTCGCAGAGACCTCGGACCAGCCCGCCGCCGCGCACCGGGCACACTGGAACTTCACCGAGCCCGCCGCCCAGCGAGTTCCACGGCAGCTGCCCCGGAGCTTTGAGAAAATGGCTGAAGTAATTTCTGAGAGGGAATTGACCGATAGGAATTGGGATCAAGAAGACGAAGCCCCTGCCAAAACCGGTTTGGCTCAGTGGATAGAGCATCGGCCTGCGGACTCAAGGGTCCCAGGTTCGATTCTGGTCAAGGGCATGTACCTTGGTTGTGGGCACATCCCCAGTGGGGGGTGTGCAGGAGGCAGCTGATCGATGTTTCTCTCTCATCGATGTTTCTAACTCTCTATCCCTCTCTCTTCCTCTCTGTAAAAAATCAATAAAATATATTAAAAAAAAAAAAAGAAGACGAAGCCCCGCTGGGTCCCGGGTCCGGGTGAGGCCGCGTGCCCCTGGGTTCAGGCAAGGCTGGGACCCGGATCAGGGTGAGGCTGAGTTCTGGGTCCAGGTGAGGCCGCGTGCCCCTGGGTCCGGGCGAGGCCACGTGCCCCTGGATCCGGGTGAGGCCGCACGCCCCTGGGTCCAGGTGAGGCTGGGTCCCGGGTCCGGGCGAGTCCGCACACCCCTAGGTCCAGGAAAGGCCACGCGCCCCAGGGTCCGGGTGAGGCTGGTTCCCGGGCCCAGGTGAGGCCGCACGCCTCTGGGTCCAGGAGAGGCCACACGCCTCAGGGTCCAGGTGAGGCTGGGTCCCGGGCCCAGATGAGGCTGCACGCCCCTGGGTCCGGGAGAGGCCACACGCCCCAGGGTCCGGGTGAGGCTGGGTCCCGGGCCCAGATGAGGCTGCACGCCCCCGGGTCCGGGTGAGGCCGTGCGCCCCTGGGTCCGGGTGAGGCCTCGCGCCCCTGGGTCCGGGTGAAGTTGGATCCCGGGTCCGGGTGAGGCCACGCATCCCTGGGTCCGGGTGAGGCTGGGTCCCGGGTCCGGGTGAGACCGCACCCCTGGGTCCGGGAGAGGCCACGCGCCCCTGGGTCCGGATGAGGCTGGGTCCCAGGCCCAGGTGAGGCTGCATGCCCCTGGGTCTGGGAGAGGCCACGCGCTCGTGTCCAGGTGAGGCTGGATCCCGGGTCCGGGTGAGGCTGTGCGCCCCTGGGTCCGGGTGATGCTGGGTCCCGGGTCTGGGTGAGGCCGCGAGCACCTGAGTCTGGGTGAGGCCGTGCCCCTGGGTCTGGGCGAGACCAAACCAGAGGGAGTCGGACCTGCATTACCACCATTTGTCCACCATCCAGAGCTGAGTAGTCAGTGCCAACATGTACACATAAGGAACTGTTGGACATTGAAATTGGGTCTCAAAAGAACAGTTGGTCCAGAAAGAAACTTACTACAGACTGATTCATTTGCCTGTCAGCATAACTATTATTGCTCGTCTCACATTTGGTTCTTATAAGTATATTTCTAGTAACACATGATCTCACTCACCTAGGGGAAATGATGAACAACATGGACTGATGAACGAGAACAGACCCAGAAACAAGGAAGCATCGATCGGACTGACGGGCCTCAGAGGGAGGGTAAGGGAAGGTGGGGGTAGCGGGGAAAGATCAACCAAAGGACTTGTGTGCATGCGTACGAGCCTAACAAATGGTTAAGGACAACAAGGGGGTGGGGGCATGTGTGGGGAGAGGTGTGGAATGGGAATGGGGGGATGAGGACAAATATCTGACACCTTAATCAATAAAGAAATTAAAAAATAAATAAATAAAGTTAATTTATTATCCTAACCAATAGGAGGATAGTGCAGTCTCTAAGACATAAGTTTGAATTTCACTCATTCCTCAATGACTCTAGTGACTTCTTTGCCATATGGAATTCTTGCTTTTGAATTCTAATAACAATATACTTTTTCTCAATTTTAACCCTATGTACTATTTATAGGCCACTGGTACCATACACTTAATAGTTTATTCTGCATTGTTAACTTCCTCCACCAGTGTTCTTTAAGTCTAAGCTTTTAATAATACATTTAGTGAAGTCTAGGTTAGCAATAGTTGACAATTTCAGCACATTCAAACTGTCAAAATGATGTCACTGCACATGGACATAAGGTATTTCGGTAGTACATCATTATATTTTACTAGTGACCAGGTACATGGATGCGTGCACATTGAAATTAAATTAATCTGAAAGTATGTTGTGGGGCGGGACTTGGTGAGATTGGGCCCACACTCCCTAGTGCCAACCTCTCACAGTCCCTCCTTGGCCAGCATTGCCGAGGCTTGAAAGGCATCTGTGTAATGGGTCTGGTCCCTCAGCCACTGGTTTGATTCCAGGGCAGGGCACATGCCTTCCAGATTCCCCTGGAGTGGTCATGCAGGAGGTAGGTTATTGCTCTTTCTCTCCTCCCTATCAAAACGAGGGCCATGTCTGTGGAGAGTGGGCTGAAACAGGCTCTCCACCATCCCCCGAGGTGTCCTGGATTCTAGAGGGCAGTTCTTGGGTGACACAACCCTGGATCAGGCTCCCTCCTCTCTGGTTCTGGGGTGCGTTACCTGTGAACCGCTGCTGTCAAGTAACCGCAACTCACTGGACAGCTCCTCTGTTGAGCTTCTACCCCCTGGTGGTCATTGTAGGTCATAGCTACCTGTGAGGACGTTGGGCGTTTGCTTAGCCTTTCATATGAATAGATTTTTAGCATACTGATACAGTAGCAATGAATGTGCTCAAGAACATTCATAATTTAACAGCTGAATTATTGGAAACGTAAGTTTTAAACATTTTTTAAAGTTTGATATATATGTAATTGATTCAAAACAAGCTGTAATATATATATATATATATATATATATATATATATATATATATATATATATATATACATATATATATATATATATATATATATATATATATATATATATATATATATATGCCCAGTGTATGAATTCATGTATGCATCATCATCTTCTTCTCCTTCCCCTTCTTCATCATCCATGTCAGGAACCAAGTAGTACTGTAAACGATTTGGCCAAATGTCATCTTTGATGACTTCTCCTAACTCATCTGCTGCATCAGAATGGTTAGTAAACCAGGTAAAGAAGATTTCTGGTTCCTCATGCTGTCTCTTCCTGCTGGCTTTATGCTGTGTTTGACTTGAACGTTTCATCAAATCTTTTCCAAATTTCCATTTGATTTCAGTGGACTTTGAAGATGGATCACCACTCTCATTCAGATGAAACTCTTTGGAGAGAACTTTATTTTCAAACTAAGGATTTTCATCCCAATAAAAATCTCTTCTGTAACCTGATTTAATATCTTCAAATTCTCTCACTTCAACTCTTGTTAAGTAATGCAGCGCCTCTTCATTCTCTTGCCCAAGCAGTGCAGACACTTGTGGATGGTTGACAAATGTTGTTACCCAAAAATTAGGGATTTTGGTGATCATTTCTGACCTCTTCTGAAAAAATGGCTGGCGGTGTTTGTGATATTTCTGTTCTACTTTCAAAATCTCCTCACTGGCTTGTTCATTGATTTGTCTATTTCATTTTGTTCTTCATCAATATGTTCAATCGCTTCTTGCTGTTCTTTTTCTCCCTTCGGCACTACCGGAGGGGTCGGCTTCTTTTCCTGCTTAGGGACTGGAGCCAGTTTCGGTTTCTTTGTATGAGATGGGAGCTAGGACTGGCGTTTGGGGGCCATGCTGTGAGGCAAGTCCTAGGATCTGATCAATGGGAAGTCGCCAGGCTCAAAGGCGCGCTGAGCACTCACTTTTTCAATTTTTAAAATGAATTTAGGATTTAACCAATAGAAGGGCAGTTCAGCATCTAAGACATCTCTATTTACTTCACCCATTCCTTAAGGACTCAATTGGTTTCTTTACCATTTGGAACTATACAGTATGTTTTGAATACTGGGAGGAACATTGTTTTTCTCACATTTTTCTTATGCACAATTTAATGCCCACTTTCATGATACACTTTTAAGTTAAATCTATGTTGCTAAGATTCTCCACAATTTATTCCTGGTGGTAAATAGTCTCATCATGATTAGTTTCAAAATGACCAAATGTTGGCACTGAACATGGGCCTGCTAGGATATTTCAGTAGCACATCATTATATTTTATTACAAACATGTTGATGCATTATGTAGAAATATACTCAAGAACATCCTATCTAATAATAGAGAAATATGCAAATTGACCATACCTCTGACACACCCACAAGCCATGCCCACAAGCCACGCCCACCATCCCATTAGAGTGAGTATGCAAATTAACCCAAACCAAGATGGCTACAGCCACAGAGAGCAAGGTTTCCTAGGTAACAGTGGAAGCCAAGCTTTCTGCCTGCCCTTGCCAGGCCTAAGCCTCCACTCAAGCTACAAAGTTTCAGTTATAGAAGGTAAACAAATTCAAACAAATGGCGGCAGAATGGAGCTTGAGAGTGCAGGCCAGGGTTGCCGCCGGCAACAGGGGAAGCAAAGCTTTCCGCACACCCTGGCCAGGCCCACCTGCTTAAGGCGACAAAGTTTCAATTATAACCCCAACACAAATGGCTACCGGCCTCGGAGGGAGCCCCAGTCTTGGCTCCGCTCCAGGCTACAAAGTTTCAATTGTAGAAGGAAAATAAATTCCAGATACCAGGGCCTCCGCTTGCGTTGCCAGGGGGTGTGGCCTGCCTGCAAACCACCACAGGCCCCTCGCTCAGGCTGCCCCACACCCCAAGGGAACCCCCACCTGATCCGGGACGCCCTTCAGGGCAAACCAGCTGGCCCCCACCCCTGTACCAGGCCTCTATCCTATCTAATAAAAGAGTAATATGCAGATTGATCATCACTGCAACACACAATATAGCTGCCCCTGTGTGGTCAAAGATCCTGCCCCCATGTGGACACAAGATGGCCACCACAAGATGGCCAGCAGGAGAGTGCAGTTGGGAGGCACCCGGCCTGCAAGGGAGGGCAGTTGAAAAGGACCAGGCCTGCAAGGGAGGGCAGTTGGAGGTGATCAACCCTGCAGGAGAGGGCAGTTAGGGGTAACCAGGCCGGCAGAAGAGGGAAGTTGGGGGCAAACAGGCTGGCAGCAGAGTGGTTAGGGGGTGATCAGGGTGGCAGGCAGAAGCGGTTAGGGGCAATCAGGAAGGCAGGCAGGCAAGAGTTGGGAGCCAGCAGTCCTGGATTGTGAGAGGGATGTCCGACTGCCCGTTTAGGCCCGATCCCTCGAGGGGTCCCAGATTGGAGAGGGTACAGGCTGGGCTGAGGGACAACCCCCCTCCATGCACGAATTTCGTGCACCGGGCCTCTAGTACATGATAAAATAGTAAAATAATGAGAAGTGTCAAGTTTTAATTATTTTTTAAACTTTGATGTAAGTGTAATTGATTTAAAATATACATTCAAAATTATTTTTATTGATTTCAGTGAGTAATGGAGGGGGGATAGAGAGAGAGATAGAGAAAGATGAATGATGAGAGAGAATCACTGATAGGCTGCCTCCTGCATGCACCACAATATGAATCCTGTCCACCACATGAGCACGTGTCCCGACCAGGAATTGATCAGAGACCTGCAGGGTTATAGGTTAACACTCAAACACTGAACCATGCTCGCCCGGCTCTCCTAAGATTTTCAGGGACCCCACGCAAACTGCAACCAGGGCAGCAATGAGCAATGGCAGCTCCTCCTGGCCTAGCCCCTGAATCTGCGCTCAAGGCCTCCTTTACTCTGAAAGCCCAGTGAGCTAACAGCAGCCTCCCTTTGTCTCAATATTTCCCACAATGTTTCTAGAGAGTCAAGGGAGCCTGGCCTAGTCTCTCTGCTGTTTCCTGTTCTATCTCTCTGCTGCTTCCTGTTCTATAATAAGGCCTACGTTTTTTCATTATCCCCAGTTTCAATTAACGTACCCTCTAAATCTTCTGAACTAGTGCAGTGAAATCTTTTCAAACATGACGTAATGAACTCTAACACTACAGACCAAGGTGAGGCCGACCTGCTCCAGGCTGCTTCCTGTTCCTGAACACAGGTATGCCTGGGACATCTTCTACACAACAGACCAAGGCATGATTTTGCTTAGAGGACCTGGGAGAAAACATGATGGTCTTCACTCAAATTGGTGTTGTTGAGTCAAATCAATTTTAACACTCTTCTTTTTCTATTCATTGTTTAGAGAGAGAGGGAGACAGAGAAACATCAATGATGAGAGAGAATCATTGATCAGCTCTCTCCTGCATGCTCCCTACAGGGATGGAGCTCCCCAACCTAGGCAAGTGCCCGGATTTGGACCCAACTACAGATACCTTGTTTCATGGGTCCATGCCCAACCACTGAGTCATGCCATGTGGGCAAACTACCTTTTTTATTGTTGGCTTTATTACAAATAGACCCAATTTCCCCCAACCTCATCCCCCTTTGCCTCCCTCAACCATGCCCCCACCATTACTAGACACTCATCACATTATTGTCGATGTCCATGGACTATGTGTATATATATATATATATATATATATATATATATATATATATATATATATATATATACTTATTTTTTGCTGCATTTCACTTTACTTGGCACAAAATGAATACAACCATTTGACTAAGCAGCTCCAGAACTGTTAAGTGTTCATTAATCAAGAAGTAAACAATGTCAGAAGGAACACTTTTCAATTCCTCCCATACACATATTATAAAGACAACAAACTCCTAACATATGTGAAACAGGCTGGTTTCAACACATAGAAAGCCTAAGCAGGAAGGGTGAGTACTGAATATCCCCATGGTCAGACCAGAGCCATGCTCCAGGAGCTAGACTGCACCTAGCCTGTTATTCACGCTGCCCACATACACATCTGCCCTGTGAAGTTCACTGTCCCTTGTCAGATTGAAATCCAAGCGGGTCCTTCCATTTTCAGGCTCATCATTTCCAAGGTGGACAATCCACACACAGAAATCCAGGCAGCTCCAATATGCTCGCTCAGCTGTATTTTACATGACACCTCCACCAACCAGGCTCCAGTTCAAATTCCGTACAGGAAGTTGCCGTTGTCGTCAAAGAACTCTTGCCTCCTCTACACTACCTTGCTGCTGAAGTTCTACTCACCCAGGTCTCTTGCCTTCAGTGCTTCCAGCTCCTTCACACTTGGCAGTCTGTCACTGTCAGAGCCTCTGGTGCCCTCACACCCACTACTGTAGTACTTTTGCAGCTCTCTGTGCTGACCTTGGGCTGCAGCAACAGGCACAAAGCTTTCCTTCACCGGGCTCTGGACTCCTTTATTCCTTCCCTTCTGACTCCTCGGGGTGTTTGTCCTCTGAGAATTCGGTTCTGTCACCCTCAAAGCTGTGCTGTGACCGTGGCCTTGGGATGAGGCTTCAGCTCCTGACACGGGCAGCCTTCAGAAAGCAGCTCCCAGGCATTCCCAGGGCCTGGAAGCTGGTGAAGTGAGTGGGCAAGCCCAGCTTTCTGAAGGACCTTTTGATCCTGCTTTACTTTCTTCTAAAAGGTGGGTACAAACTTGCTTTTTAAAACCCTTCTGATCACATCGGAGCTAACATCCAAGTCTTCAGCCAATCTGGGATCTGACGAGGACTTTGGAAATTCTTCATGTAAATACTGGATCTGCTCCCTGCCTTCCCTGGTCAGAGTCCTGAGCGGGGCCCCTGGGCCTCCATTTGTCTCTGAATTTTCTGGAACAGGATGACTTTTTTCTTTTTCTCAGGGCGCTGGGGGAGAGAACCAATGGCAGATGCCATGCGTGTGAGCAACATGGGTGGTTGAAGCATCTCACCTAAATCAGGGAGCGCCCAGCCCTCATCTCTTTGTTCATTGCCCCGGGAAATCTAACACCCACATCAGCAGCCCCTGAGCAAGGCGAGTTCTCTAAACGGGCGATGAAATACGTCCCTGGTGAAGGGACTGTGGTCCCAAAGGAGCTGAACACCTGCCCCTGCGCTTCTGATGAGGGAAGAAGCAAGGCCCTGCTTCAGGCTGAGGGCCCAGGTAGGAGCCAGTACTGTTACAGAAAACTGGAGAAGAACCAAGCAATACTTAGATAGATGGAGTTACATTTACTACGTGCGGGTCCAGAGGATAATGTCTCTCAAATTCTGGGCCCCACCATGGAGGAATTTTCTCTATTTATATGTTCCCTAATCAGGAAAAGAACCAGGACCTCATGGATCATAGATCAGTGCTCAACCATTGAGCAACACCAGCTGGGCTATATTATATATTTTTTAAAAATTTAATATGTCTTTTTGATCGTAGATAGTATTACAGGTGTGTCCCATTTTCGCCTGTGCATATATTCTTTAGGGGATCTCTCCCGGTTCTCCCCACACCCCTCTCCTGGGAGGTGTGCCCATCTGTTCCAGTTAACCGGGTCTCTGGCCCCATCTTGTCCTTCCCCAGGGCCACTTGCTGAACCACATCACCTTTATTCACCAATCTCATTGGCTGGGATGCTAGCCCTCCCCTTGGCGTTTGAGAAAACTACATTACCCAGAAAGGAATGCCACCACATAGGCGGAGCTAAAGGACACTGTGTCAGTGCATCCAGTTAGGACAGGACTTCCGCCTTCCTGCTCCTGGCGGGCATTTTGACCTTTTCAGTTTCTTCCAGGACTCACAGGCTTCAGCCCACTCGTGGTGAGTAGGAGGAGGCCTAGGAGGCAGCGTCCTTGCTGTGCAGGGTGTGTCTGAGGCTTGTTGAGCACCATCAGGCCGGTGGGGCCACCGCGCCTCCCACACTCCTCTCTGCTTACAGCGTTCTTTCAGCCTGACCCCATTGAACTCTGCAGCACCAGGGGAGGTGAGTTCTGAGTATCTGAGATCTGACTGTGGTTCTTCATAGGTTAGATTTAAGGGAAAAACAGTCATGGAGAGAGGCCTTCACAGCAGGACTCAAGGCTGCCTCTATGAGTGTGGACTACCAGAGTCTGGGCAGTACTTGATTCTGTTTGAATTTGGCAAGCATTCTCTGGACCACACATGCTGAATAATAAGTAAGAGGGTGAGGAGATGATTACAGGGGGCGGGACTGTAGCAGTGCAGGTGTGAGAGAGGTGTGGTAGAAAGAGTGATGAGCACTTGGAGAGGGAGTGTGACTTCATGGCCAGAGCACCGTGACATTGACATAAGAGTGCAAGTAGGGAGAGTCCATTTCTGGTGGAGTCTGGATGACAAAATAAGGGTAACCTTTGGATAATGCCTGGAAAGGGTGATGTTGGTGCTACCTGCCATGTTCAGGGCTTGGATGACATTTATGTACCCACCTGCCTTTTGTAGTTGGGATGATACAGTGATGATTAGGAATGAGACTATACCTCAGTGTTCCCCAGGCTTGAAATTCTCCATGGGCATGGGTAAGGGAGAAGGGTAAGAGAGAAATGGATTATGGAGTTGGTAATCTATAAATTTGGAAAGTAAGGTGATTAAGAAACAACCTGTCCTCGCCAATGCAAATTTGTGTTGCCTTTGAAGTTGTGCCTCTGGGAAAGAAGCAGTGTGAGAGAAGTGTTGTTCAAAGAACTATGTGCAGCAGGTAATACAAAGCTATGGCCTCAGCATTCTTGGATTGTGGTTGTAAAGGTGAAGTTTGACGCAATGTATTTGGCGTCTTTGAGGAACAATCTGAGGGACTACACAGGTATTGCCTGATAAGATCAGTATCAAATCACTCACACTCCCTGTATGGCTGACATCTCTTCCTACCCTATGTTCTTGACACACACTCTACTGTCAAGAGGAAGTGTGGCGTACATGTGAATCCCAGAGATCAGATATCTTCTATCTGCTCAACTGCCTTTATTGTGGGAAGATAAAATATCAGTAGAAATATAACATGACAGTGACTTTCATGGGATGATGCCCTGGTATCTTCTCTGGTGTGTGGAGTGGAGAGAGCAGATTGATGTGGAGGGTGGCAATATGACAGAGTTGGAACCTTAGGAGTGAATCTGATCGTGGGCTGTACTGTCCCCATTATGACGGTATATGAACGTTGAGGATGTGGCCATTTTCTTCTCTCAGGAGGAATGGGGGCTCCTTGATGAGCCTCAGAGACTTCTGTACTGCAATGTGATGCTGGAAATTTTTGCATTTGTATCATCTGTAGGTAAGACATTCACATTATCCCAGTGTCCTGGGATGATGATCTCTCTTCCTTTATTCCTCTGATGTAGCTTTCACTCTTCTACAGCCAGATCATGGGTTCTGCTAATTTCCCCCACTGTCCTGTCAAATGTGCTCTTGCTGCCATGGGTGAGGTCTGTGGAGAGCCCTGAGCGAAGGACTCCACAAACATTGCCTCAGACACTGCAGGATGTGTCTGGGAGTCAGGATTCTCATAGACAGCTTAATGGGTCCCACCTGCTATTCCTCTCCCTGGCAGGGTGACTATGTCTAGATCCATGGCTTCCATTTATACCTCATTCCTCTAAGCAAAGGTCCTTGGTGGCTGCCTGTGCCAGGTTATGGTCTTTACTTCCATGAACCTTGAACTGTTCTTACAAGATCACACTTTCGTTGTTTGTAATATTATCTTCCTTAAATACAATTGCAAGCCAAATGGCTCTAGGCCAGTGCTGGCTGCCCATCTCTGTCATATTTCATTAATACTTGGAATATTTCTGTTTTACATACTTGTAGAGAGGAATATGCAGGATGAACCCTGATTTTTTTTACAGGGTGAACATGCAGGATGGTCTCAGAAGAGGCCTGGTCCTGTTGAGTTGCAAATGTGGGCTAGATATGGTATAAGGGTGGTGTTTAGATGATACCAAGCACCTGCTCATTTCCAACAGTGTTTAGGTGCAAGTACCATGGGCAATAGCACCTTTTAGGTGCAAGTACCAGGGCAATTTCTACCTTTTCTCTGCCATACTTGACACTGTGCTGACTTGTCATTTCACCTGTGACCTCCTGGCCTTTGACTACCTTCACCTGTGTGGCCTTTTTGCATCACCTGTTCCTCTGCATTGCTCCGTCTTCAGTATTCTCTAACATTGACCTCTACATGTGTTATGAGATGTACATACGAGCTTAAATAGTTCTTTAACACCAGCTACTAATTTATTGAATACTAGAGGCCTGGCGCATGAAATTTGTCACGGGGTCCCTAGGCCTGGCCAGCGATCAGGGCCAATGAGATTCCCTGCCTCCCCACCTCTTCCATCCCTCACTGCAAGTGTACTGCCACGGCATGGTTCCCCCCGCCTGCCCGCCTCCTCCTTCCCTCACTCCCTCAGTGCCCTGCTGCTTCCATTGGTCACCTATCCTGTTCTGCACTGTACCCTGGTGGTCAGCACACGTCATGGCGAGTGACTGTTCTCCTGGTTGAACTCCCGAGGGGACACTTTGCATACTACCTTGTGTATGTATATATAGATATAGAGATTGGGATAGAGATATATACAGAGAGAGAGAGAAAGAGAGAGAGAGAGAGAGAGAGATTACTTGCAATGAGACATAATCATATTTCAGCACAGCTTTCCATGACACCAGCAGACAAATCATGCTAAACACTGTTAGCAGAAGAATGAGCTGACAATCCTGCTTCTCTTCCATGTGGTGCTTGCCATGTGTGTGTTATATTTCGTTTGAGGTCTTCCTTGTTTTGTGATCTTCAGTAGCCTGATCTTTATGAGTGAATTATAAGTGTAAAAAATGTGGGAAATCTTTTAGAGAAATCTTTAACCTCATTCATCATATAAGAGTTTACACTATAGAAAAGCCATAGGAGTGTAGTGATCATGGGATGTCCATCATCCTGAGGTCCAAACTCATTCAACAACACAAAGTCCACACTGGAGAAAAGCTGTATGAGTGTCGTGATTGCAGGATGCCCTTCAATGAAAGCACTACCATCACTCCACACCAGAGAGTTCACACTGGTGAAAACCTTAGGAGTGTAGTGAATGTGGGAAAGCTTTTACCCACAATAATCACCTCCTTATCCACAGGAGAGTTCACACTGGAGAAAAGCCATAAGCATAATGACTGTGGGAAGTCATTTACACACAGGTTTACCCTCATTCAACACCACAGAGTTCACAGTGGAGAAAAGCCCTAAGAGTGTAGTGACTGTAGGAAGTCCTTTAGGCAACACAGTAACTTCACTCAATACCAGAGAGTTCACAGTGGTGCAAAACCTTATGAGTGTAGTGAATGTGGGAAATCTTTTACCTGCAATAATCACCTCCTTATCCACAAGAGAGTTCACACTGGAGAAAAGCTATATGCGTGTACTGATTATGGGAAGTTTGTAATCTTTATTAATATCCCTGGTGTAAATACTCTCATCCTTTTGAGGTTCAAACAGCCAAAATGATGATTTTGAACATGGACATGATAATATATTTCAGTAGTACATCATTATATTTTATTTTCAATATGCTGATTCAGTAGCACCAAATATGTTCAAAACTTTTCACAATAAAACAGTAAAATTATTGGGAAGCATCAAGATTAAACCTTTTCTAAAGATTGATTTAAGTAGAATTTATTTAAAATGGACATTAAAAAAAATACACTTTTGGTGTTTCCCTGCATGCCTGCATTGCTGATACCAAGTTCCTACTGACCTTATCAGTGCTTCATTCTCGGCCTATAAAATAATTGATGCAATAATACAGTCTGACATTGATATAGCTTACTTTAAATATTTCCTTGGAAAAAAGACACTTTTGAAATCCCATGAATGCTATTCTAGCCTTCCACCACTATCTAAGTCATCATGATGGTTTTTGTATCTATCTATTCTCAGGTACATTATTGGGTTGTTACTTAAAATGTCACATATGTCTGACCGAGGCCAAACAGCTAAGTGGGTCAGCGAATAATTTCAATAATGGAAGGTTGCAAGTTCCAACCCTGGTCACATCAATTACAAGAGTTAATCAAAGAATGTATAAAATTAATGGAACAAAAAAATATCTCTCTCTCTCTCTCTCTCTCTCTCTCTCTCTCTCTCTCTCCAGACAGTCCTCGAGTTACTTCGGACTCAACATACGTCGTTTTGTGGTTACGTTGCCATTTGCAATTTATTTATATATAAAAAAAAGTTCTGTCATTCGATGTAAGGCGTTTGCACGAAGTTCGCCCGGGAACTAGTTGGCCAGCGGAGTGGATGAATAAGTCATCACGCGGCGCTATACAAGGAAGACGCTGTCATTCAGTCGCCTTTTATAAGCCATTTTGGATTGTGCTTCATTCGCTCTCTTTTGTTTGTATTGTTATTTTGAACACTTTTTGCCCTTCCTTATGGCTCCTAAGCATAAGGCAGATTCTTCTGATGGCAGTGCTACAAAAAGAAGGAAAGCCCTCACAATGGAAGTGAAAGTAGACATAATAAGACGCTCGGAAAAGGGCGAAACACCTACAAACATCGGCCGGTTGCTTGGCTTAAGTCATATGACTGTCTCGAAGATCATCAGCGATCAAAAGCGTATACTTGAACATGTGAAAGGATCTGCTCCTATGAAATCAACTGTGGTTACAGAGCAGCGTAGTGGTCTCATTATTGAGATGGAAAGATTATTAGTGCTTTGGCTGGATGAGCAATATCAACGGCGTATCCCAGTTAGCCTGATGTTGATTCAGGAGAAGGCTAAAAGATTGTTTGAGGCCTTGAAAAAAAAAAGGGGGAAGGGAGTGAAAGTGAAGAGTTTGTGGCTAGCAAAGGTTGGTTTATGCGTTTTAAGGCTCGTGCTAATTTGCATAATCTTAAGGTGCCAGGGGAAGCTGCTAGTGGTGATGCTAAAGCAGCAGGTGATTTTCCTAGTGCGATTGGCTGAGATAATTAGGGAGGGGGGTTACTGTGATAAACAAGTGTTTAATGTGCATGAGACAGGCTTGTTCTGGAAGCATATGCCTACACGTAAGTACATTGCCAAGGAGGAGAAGACAGCATCAGGCCATAAAGCCAGCAAGGAGAGATTGACTTTGCTACTTGGGGCTAATGCTGCTGGTGACTTCAAGCTGAAGCCCTTGGTGTGTCTGGCCAAGAATCCAAGGGCAATCAAGGGCATATGGAAGGGTCTACTACCTGTCATCTGGAAATCTAACAAGAAGGCATGGGTGACACTCAGCGTATTTGAGGACTGGTTCACCAACCATTTTGTGCCAGAAGTGAAGGACTACTGTGCTTCAAGGGGGCTGCCCTTTAAGGTGTTGCTAGTGCTGGACAGTGCCCCTTGTCACCCTGCTGATTTGAATGACTTTCATCCAAATGTCAAGGTGGTTTACCTTCCACCTAGCACCACCTCCCTTTTACAGCCTATGGGCCAAGGTGTCATTGCCTCTTTCAAGACCTACTACCTCCAAAGGACATTTGCTATGGCTATTAGGGCAACTGAGAAGGATAAAGAGTTGACTCTCAATGACTTTTGGAAATCTTACAATGTTCTTGCTGCTGTAAAAAACATTTCTGATTCTTGGGATGAAGTTAAGCAGACAAACTTGAATGGTGTTTGGAAAAAATTGTGTCCCCATTTTGTTAACGATTTCCATGGCTTTGAGGATTCAGTTGAGGTTGTCATCAAGAATGTGGTTGAGTTGAGTAAGCAGCTTGATTTGGAGGTGGAGGCTGAGGATGTCACAAAGCTGCTGGCATCTCATGGGGAGGAGCTATCTGCCGAGGACCTCACTCAACTGAAACAGCAGTGCATTTAAGACGAAGACACACCAACCCCAGAGCCCAGAAGATTTACAAGCAAGGAATTAGCAGGGGCCTTTGCCATGATAGAGGATGCCTTGGCAAGGTTTGAGGCTCAGGACCCCAACATTGACAGGCACACTAAGGTTGCCAGAGGGGTCATGGATAGCCTGCGGTGTTACAAGGAGATTTGGGAGGACAAGAAGAAGGTATCCTTCCAGACTAGCCTCGAACGTTATTTTAAGAAGGTGGAGAGGCCTGCAACAGATCCCGTACCCTCTACCTCATATGCTTCTCCAGACTCACCTGACCGAGGCTCTCCAGCACTTTCTGCAGGTTCTGCCTCCGGACTCACCTGACCCAGGATCTCCAGCACCTTCTGCAGGTTCTGCCCCTCTGGACTCACCTGACCCAGGATCTCCAGCACCTTCTCCAGTTTCTCTCCAGACTCACCTGACCAGTATCACATGCATCTTCTGCAGGTTCTGCCTCTCTTCCACGCAGCAGCCTAGTGTAAGCCTGTCTTTCCCCACTTTGCAATGTCCAGTGTGCAAGCCAACAACAGTAGTAAAGGTAAGGAAAATCCAGTATTTACTCTTATATGTACATATGTGCTTTATGCTTTTTATTATTTACTAGTGACCCGTTGCAGGAATATTTCCTGCAAGACTTTTGGCAGGTTTCCCTCCCGCCACGGCCACCTCTCCCACCCCCCGGACCTCTCCCGCTGCGGCGGGCGGGACCCAGGAACAGGGGGGCGCCTGCCGCCCGTTCTGCCTCTCACGGCCGCTGCCGCCAACTCTCTCTGCGCGCCCCACCCGCCCACCCGCCCTGCCACCCCCCCCGCCAGCAGCCTAGCCTGTAGGCCAGCCTGTCTTTCCCCACTTTGCAACGTCCAGTGTGCAAGCCAACAACAGTAGTAAAGGTAAGGATAGCCGCGCCGCCACCCGTCCGCGCAGCCCAGTATTTACCCTCGGCGTATGCAAATTAACCGTATGTATGTGAGTGGCTTATAGCGAAGTTACTGTCAATTTGCATATTTATTTATTTACCACAAGTAAAGGTCAGGAATTGTTATTTTTCTTTTAAATTTTTTTTACTGTTTCACTTCATTTCTGCTGTGTATGTGTGCCATGTGAGTGACGTAGGTGCTTATGTAGGTGGGTTTTGACTTACAGCGAAAATTGCATTATGTCTTGCCATAGGAACAGATCTCCGACGTAACCCGAAGTCCTACTATAAATATATATATCAATTACAAGAATGTATAAAATTAATGGAACAAAAAATAGATATCTCTCTCTCTCTCTCTCTCTCTCTCTCTATATATATATATATATATATATATATACACACACACACACACATATACACACATGGACAGATTATTATGATCTCTGAATGCATAATAACCTGGCCACTCAGTATGTATATATATAAGACCCCTGGTGCATGAATTTGTTCATGGGTGGGGTCCGGCCAGCCTGACCAGGGGGAGGGGACATGGGCAGTTGGCCAGCCTGCCTGCTGGTTGAACTCCTGGTCGAGGGGACAATTTGCATATTAACCTTTTATTATATAGGATATATACTGAGTGACCAGATTATCATGCATTCAGAGATCATAATTACCTGGCCACTCAGTGTATATATATACTAGTGGCCCAGTGCATGAATTTCGTGCATGGGGGGGGGGGGAATGTCCCTCAGCCTGGCCTGCACCCTCTCCAATCTGGGATCCCCTGTGGGATCAGGCCTAAACCGGCAGTAGGATATCCCTCTTGCAATCCAGGACTGCTGGCTCCTAACTGCTCACCTGCCTGCCTGCCTGATCGCCCCTAACCACTCTGCTTGCTGACCTGCTCGCTCCCAAATATCCCGCCCTGCTGGCCTTCTCGCCCTCAACTGGCCCTCCCTGCCGGCCTGTTCACCCCCAACCCCCCCCCCCCGCCAGCCTGCTCACCCCCAACTTGCCCCCCCTGCTGGCCTGCTTACCCCCAACTCCCCCCCCCCCGGCCTGCTTGCCCCAAACTGTCCCCCTGCCGACCTGATTGCCCCCAACTGTCCCCCTGCCAGCCTGCTTGCCCCCAACTGCCCCCAGCCACCGGCCTACACGCCCCCAACTGGCCCCCCCTGCTGGCCTGATCACCTGCAAATGCCCTCCCCTCCTGGCCTGATCACCCCTAACCGCCTCTGCCTTAGCCCCGCCACCAGGGCTTTGTCTGGAGGATGTCCGGAATATCTCCTGGTCTAATTAGCATACTACCTTTTTATTAGTATAGATAGGGGCCTGGTGTATGGGTGACGGCCGGCTGGTCTGCCCTGAAGGAGTTCCTGGTTCAGGGTAGGGGTCCACTTGCGGAACGGGGGTGGCCTGGGAGAGGGGCCTGGGGTGGTTTGTAAGCCGGCCATGTCCCCATTGGGGTGGGGGTCCCCACTTGGTGTGGTGCCAGATTGGGTGAGGAACTGGGACAGTATGCAGGCCAGCCACGCCCCCATCTGGGTAAGGGTCTCCGATGGGGGGGCATGGCTGGCCTGGGCTAGGGGTTGAGGGCCGTTTGCCGACTGGTCACGCAACCATTGGGTTGAGGGTACCTGCTGGGGGGTGTGGTTGTTCTGGGCCAGGGGTTGAGGGCCATTTGTGGGTTGTTTGTAGGCCAGCCTAAATATGTTTCCTTGACTTTGTCCAGAAGGACATCCGGAAGGGGTCTCCAGAGTTGAATCAAAGTGATATTACTCTTTTATTAGTTATATACACTGAGTGGCCCTGATCTATTGGCCAGGGACCTCTGCAACTAGGTACATGCCCTTGATCTGAATCAACCCAGACCCTGTGTGTGTGTATTAGAGGCCCGGTGCATGAATTCGTGCATGGGTGATGGGTGGGGTCTAGCCAGCCTGGCCAGGAGGTGGGGACATGGGCGGTTGGCTGGCTTGCCTGCAAGTCGAACTCCAGGTTGAGGGGACAATTTACATATTAGCCTTTTTATTATGTACAATATACACTGAGTGGCCAGATTTTTATGTGTTCAGAGATCATAATAATCTGGCCACTCAGTGTGTGTGTGTGTGTGTGTGTGTGTGTGTGTGTGTGTATTAGTGGACCAGTGCATGAGTTTCATGCACTGGGGTAGGGGTGTCCCTCAGCCTGGCCTGCACCCTCTCCAATCTGGGATCCCTTAGGGGATGTCAGTCGGACATCCCTCTCGCAATCTGGTGCCCAAAGCCGGGAGCCTCCACTGGCTCCAGGGGCTCCCCGCTCAACCTGCCTGCCTGCCTCCCCTCGCCCCTAACGGTCCCTCTGCCTGGCCTGCACCCTCTCCAGCTGGGACCCCTCGTGCCCAACTGCCCCACGCCTCTGGCTGGCTGGCTCTTAACCGCTCACCTCACCCCCTATTGCCCCCCTTTCTGCCTGCCTGTGATCACCCCAACTGGCCTTCTGCCACTGCCCCCCCCTGCCTGCGCCCCTAACTGCCCCCCCTCCAGGCCTGGTCACCCCTAACTGCCTCTGCCTTGGCCCCGCCACCATGGCTTTGTCCTGAAGGACGTCCAGCATGTCTCCCCGTCTAATTAGCATACTACCTTTTTGTTAGTATAGATACAGGTTTGGTGCACAGGTGGGGGCCGGCTGGTGTGCCCTGAAGGGGGTCCCAGATCAGGGTGGGGATCCCCTTGGTGGGGCAGGGCTGGCCTGGGTGAGGGGCCTGGGGCAGTTTGCATGCCGGCCATGCCCCCATCGGGGTGGGGGTCCCCACTGGGAGCGGTGTCTGCCTGAGTGAGGAACTGGAGTAGTATGCAGGGCAGCCATGCACACATCGGGTTGAGGGTCCCCTATTGGGGGCATTGCCAGCCTGGGCGAGGGGCTGAGGGCTCTTTGCAGGCTGGCCATGCCACCTTTGGGATGAGGGGACCCGTTGGGGTGTGTGGCCGGCTTGGGCAAAGGGCTGAGGGTCATTTGGGGGAGGTTTACAGGACAGCCAAGCCCCGGCTTTTTCCTGAAGGATATCCGGAAGGTCTCCCAGTTGAATTAGCATATTACTTTTTTATTATGTGTGTGTGTGTGTGTATATATATATATATATCCTAACTAATAAAAGAGTAATATGCAAATTGACCCTAACTCCGCTCCATCCACAAGCCACACCCACAAGCCATGCCCACCAGTCCATCAGAGCGAGTATGCAAATTAACCCAACCAAGATGGGTACAGCCACGGAGAAAGTAGGAGGAAGGCTTGGGTTTCCAAGGCGATAGAAGAAGTCAAGCTTTCCCCTGCCCTGGCCGGCCTAAGCCTTCACTCAAGGCTACAAAGTTTCAATTATAGAAGGTAAACAAATCCAAACAGAAATTGCTGTCGGCCACGGAGCGAGCAGGAGGCTTGGCTCTACTCCAGGATATAAAGTTTCAATTGTAGAAGGTAAATAAATTCCAGATACCAGGGCCTCTGGGGGGGTCACCAGGGGGCCCTCAGCCTGGCTGGCTGGCCTGCAAACCACCACAGGCCCCCTTCCCTTGCTCAGCCAGCTGGAGAAGCCCCCCACACCCCAAGGGAAACCCCACCCTGATCCGGGACACCAGGGCAAACCAACTGGCCCCCACTCGGAACACCAGGGCAAACCAGGTGGCCCCCACCCGGAACACCAGGGCAAACCAGCTGGCCCCCACCAGACCTCTACCTGAGGCTGGCTGACCTCTATCCTATCTAATGCAAAAAGAGTAATCACCAGATTGACCATCACTCACAACACACAATAGTTGCCCCCCCATGTCGTCAAAGATCCTGCCCCCATATGGACACAAGATGGCCACCACTGCATCCCAGTAGGGCACCTGTGGGGCAGTTGGGAGGCACCAGGCCTGCAAGGGAGCCAGCAGTTGGAGGCAAGGCTGATGCCCCCTGCAGGGGAGGGCAGTTAGGGGTGACCTTGGCTGGGCAGAGGGGGGAAGCCGGTTGGGGGCAAACTGTGCTGTCAGGGGAGCAGTTAGACCTCAATCAAGCTGGCAGGGAGTGGTTAGGGGGTTATCAGGCTGGCAGGCAGGCGAGCAGTTGGGAGCCACCAGTCCTGGATTGTGTGAGGGATGTCCAACTGCCCGACGTTTAGGTCCGATCCCAGTGGATAGTCGGACATCCCTCAAGGGATCCCAGATTGGAGAGGGTGCAGGCTGGGCTAAGGAACACCACCACCCCCCGCCCATGTACGAATTTCGTGCACTGGGCCTCTACTATATATATATATATATATATATATATATATTGTATATCCCTATTTCTCTCTCTCTGAAATCAATATATATGTTTTAATCACCTCGTCAGTGCACACACATCTGAACACCAGCACAGCCTAGGGACCTGTGAGGACAAGCAGCCAAGGTTCTCTTGAGGGCAGAGCATGCAGTGACCCAGAGAACAGTATGGGAGGTGCCCTCTATGTCAGTGTGGCAGGTGGGGAACCCGGGCTGAGCTGCACAATCACACACAGGGGATGATGACATCAGTGTGGTCCCTGGGACTAAAAGCAAAGCGGCCGGACACTAACAATGACGTACAAATGAATGAAAAGGGAGTCCATCTCTGATGGTGTCTTTATGATATGATATGGGGAATTTTAGGATAATTTCTAACAAGATGGGTTGCTGTGATGCTACATGACAAGTGTAGAGCTTAGAGGCCATATATGTGCCCACCTGCCATTTCCTGTTGAGGGCTGACCCAGTGAACACTAGGAATGAGATAGCATACATCAGTGTCACCTGCACTTGAAAATCCCCACCGGCATGGGGAAAGGAGAAGAGAGAAGGGTGAGAGAGAAATGTATTCCAGAGGTGGTGAACTAGAATTTGGGGAAAGAAGCTGATTAGAAAACACCCTGTCCTTGTCATGGCTTATTTGTGTTACCAGTGAAGTTGTGCCTCTGGGAATGAAGCTGTGTGAGACAAGTGTGGATCAAAGAACTATGGGCAGCAGGTTATGCAGAGTGATGGCCTCAGCAAACTGGGATTGGAGTCAGAAGTGCAATGGGCATTACCATGTTGTTTGGTGTCTTGGAGGGACAATTTGGAGGACAACATGGGTATTGCCTGACAAGACCAGAGTCAAATCCATCACATTCCCATTATGTGCAACATCTCCTCCTACCCTATGTTCCTGACACCAACTATTATTGAAAGGGTGACTCCTATTTGAGGATGAGAGCACAGGTAACTTGTATCTGTTCATCTGCCTTTATTGTTGTGGGAAGACACAGCATCAGTAAGAATATAAGGAGAGATTGACTTTAATGGGACCAAGGGCTGCTTTCTTCTCTGATGTGGGGAGTAGGGGAGCATATGCATGTGCAGGGTGGGTAGTATGGCAAACTTGGAATCTCAAGAGAGAATCTTATCATGGGATGTTCTGTGCCCATTATGACAGGATATGAACTTTGAGGACGTGGCCATTGCCTTCTCTCAGGAGGAGTGGGAGATCCTTGATGAGGCTCAGAGACGTCTGTACTGTGATGTGATGCTGGAAGTGTTTGCACTTGTATCATTCATAGGTAAGACCTTCACATCTCTCCTAGTGTCCTGAGGTGATGCCCACTCGTTATTTATTCTCCAGACTTAGCACTCTCTCTCTCTCAAAGCCAGACCATGGGCTCAGCTAATTTCCCCCACTGTCTTGTCAAATGGGCTGTGGCTGCCAGTGCTGAGCTGTGCAAAGAGCCCTGAGCAATAGACTCCATAAACCTCCCTAACACCAGTTGCCTCAGAAACTGCAGGAAGTGTCTGGGTGTCAGCAGTCTTACAGACAGCTTAATGGGTCCCTCCTGCTCTTCCACTCCAGGGAGGGTGACTCTATCTAGATCCATGGCTTCCAATTCTGCACCTTTCCTGTCTATAAAGACCCCGTGTCAGTTATCTTCTTTACATACATGAACCAGGGGCTGTTCTTGTAAGACCCTCCAATTATTGTTTGTAATATTACCTTCCCTGGATACTATTGCAAGCTGAATGCTATGGGCAAGTGATGGCTGCTCACCTCTGTTGTCTTTTCATTGATACTCAGAATATTTAGTTTGTACATACTTCTAGAAAAGGAGGTGCAGGGAGAACCCTGGGTTTCTCCAGGGTGAACGTACAGGATGGTCCTAGAGGATGCTTAGCCTGGCTGAGTGGCAAATGGGGGGAGGTATGACGTAAGGATGGTGTTCAGATTATACTGGGAACCTGCTCCTGTACAACAGTGTTTGGTGCAGGTTCCAATGGCCACACCTCATTTATACCTTTCTTTTCCACACTTGACACTTTGCTGACTTGTCATTTCATTGGTGACTTCCTAGCATTGTCTACCTTCGCCTTTGTGTCCTTTTTACATCACCTATTCTTTGCACATCTCTTTCTGCAGTATACTACAACATGGACCTATGCAAGTGTTATAAGGAGCACATACATGCTTAAATACCCCTCAAACACCTGCTACTTGTTTATTGAATTTTTACTTGGAATGAGATGTAACCAACCTTCTGCACAGCTTGCCCATGTCACCAGCAGAGAAGATCTACTGAATGCTGTTAGCAGCAGAATGAGCTGGACAGTCCGCTTCTCTTCCATGTGGTGCTTGCCATGTTTTTGCTCTATTTCTGTTGAAGTCTCTCTTGTTTTGTGATCTTCAGTGGTCAAGAACTTCACAGTTGCATCTTATTAGTTCATCTTTCAGGTCTTTTATTTTCAGCCAGTTGCATGAGACCAATGTATTATGTGCAACACAGTTTTGTATAATGGGACTTCCCTCTGTCACCACAGTCAACATTCATTTCCGCATCATTCCTCTGTTTTCAGGTCCTTGGCATAAAATGGATGATGGGGAGGCCTATTCTGAGCACAGTGTATCTGTAGGAGATTCTCAGGTCAGGGCTTCCAAGACAGCTGCAGCCACCCAGAGGACCCATCTGTGTAAGCCGTGCTTCTCGGTGTTAAAAGATATTTTGCACCTGACTGAGTTACAAGTGGCATACTTTGAGAAGAATGTGTTCTTAAGTGATGCATGTGTGAGAGACTTGTGTTTCAGTGCAAACCCTCACCAGCAGCAGAAGGATGCCTGTGGAGAGAAGCCCTGGAAAGAAGATATGGAGAGTGCTTCGCTTGTGAAAACTTGCTGGTTCTACTTCTCTGGGGTGCCTGAAGCTAGTACTGAGGTTGGGGTAGACTCCCCAGCCATCTCAGGGCTTCTCCAGCACCAGGCCACTCTTAACACTGAGGAGCCACACAGTAACAATGAGATTTCACAGGAATGTCTCCGTGGAAAAAGACATCACCAGTGGGTTGAATGTGAAACAGCTGCCAGCCAGAAACAGAAAGTTGCTTATCAGAAAGGTCTCAGCTCTGGAGGATATGATTAATGAGTATAATAAATGTGGGAAAGTGTTCAGACAAATCTTTAACCACCTACAACATGGGAGAGTTCACACTGTAGAAAAGCCCTGTGAGTGTACTGATTGTGGGAAGGTCTTCAGTGAAAGCCCTGCTCTCATTAAACACAACAGAGTTCACATTAGAAAAAAGTGGTATAAGTGCAGTGACTGTGGGAAGTCCTTCAGTCAAGATATTATCTCACTGTACACCACAGAGTTCACACTGGAGAAAAGCCATATGAGTGTAGTGAATGTGGGAAGCATTTCAGTGAAAGGGCTGCCCTCACTAAACACCACAGAGTTCACACTGGAGAAAAGCCATATGAGTGTAGTGAATGTGGGAAGCATTTCAGTCGAAAGTCTCTACCCTTACACACAGTGGAGAAAAGCCATTTGAGTGTAGTGAATGTGGGGAAGCATTTTAGTGAAAGTGTACACCACACACAGTTCACACTGGAGAAAAGCCATTTGTGTGTAGTGAATGTGGTCTTTTCCTCACTAGACACCACAGAGTTCACACTGGAGAAAAGCCATTTGTGTGTAGTGAGTGTGGAAGTATTTCAGTGAAGTGAACTGTGGGCCATAAGCATGTCAGTCAGTGAAAGGTCTCACCTCACTAAACACCACAGAGTTCACACTGGAGAAAAGCCATATGAGTGTAGTGAATGTGGGAAACAGTACACATGAGTGTGAATGTGGTAAGCATTTCAGTCGAAGGTCTCACCTCACTAGACACCACAGAGTTCATACTGGAGAAAAGCCATAAATGTGCAGGGAATGGTTTATTTTTCTCACTTATTATAAGAACACTTAAGGGGCTCTATGAGACCCTTTCCATGAATGTAAACCCCTTTTATGGGAACATACACTCTGCTAGATTCCTCATAAATTTGAGGTACAAGTGAGACTTGAAGGAGCTGCATTGTACTTGCTAACATGCCCAGACCTACCACCCAAATGATGTCACTGTCTCTTTGTCGCTGAAGAGATTTCACCTCTAACACCTGACTCACCTGAGGAGTGTGCATCGGTCACCACCCCTGGGTGCTCAGGGGAATGTATTCTGTGTTCTCACTTCTGCTGGAAGTAATTATGGTTCCTCCAAGCTCTTGGCAGTATCTTCATTCATTTCTCTGTGACGAGAAAATGGACCTGACCCAGGATTCATCCCGAGCACCCCTTCTCAGCTAAGAAGTGCCACCTCTTTCAGGGACATAGTGGTACTCACATTATGCTTTGATAAATTTGGGGGGATTCTTATTCACCAACCTGCAAACCCCTTGTTCTCCTGTGCTCTAGTTTAGAATCTTTTTAACGGTATTTTTACATTTGTACCTTTAATTTTGGTTTTATTCACTGCCACAGATGATTTGCAAACACAAATGTGATCTTTCAGCATGTAGAGATGAATAGATATTGTGTTTATCCAAAAGTGTATGTGGTTTGAAAGGGACAACATAATGTCCGGAAATCACTTTTTGTCCAATATTGGCTTATTACTTATTGCGGCCCATGGCCTGAAAAGAAAGACCACGTGACTTTGTGCATTTAATTTTCAGCCTAGTGCCTCGATTATTGGTGAGGGCAAAGGTCAGTCTGAAGATGAGACCTTTGCTCTGCTTCTGTGACCAATATGAATCATGTTCTCTGTTCACAGTATGTACTACATAAGCCTCAGCAATGTTTAGGGAACCTGCTCTCCATGTACTGCAAAGGAGACATGTGCCAGGAAGTATGACATTTCATAGGCTGGTGTCATTTGTTGTAAGTCTCTGAGGTGGAACCACAATGAGGACAGAAACACTGTTTCAATAGTGAGTGGGAAAACCTGCAGGAAATTAGATGATAAGTGCCTCTTCTGAACATAAGGCCACAAGATATTCTGGGGCCTGTGGCTTGTGTGGCTTTTATGTGCAGACATTCTCAGGACCTCCAAAACTGTTTCGTGTAGCTGACGTCATTGGCAGAATAATCTAATGGTATTGTGTATTCCCTGGCCCCTCTAGTGTGTTCACATAATGTAGTTGCTCAACAGGCAAGAAGTCAAAGGTAGAGGAAGGATAACCCTGCAATCTGTCCCAGGATGTCTTTTGTATGTAGTCAGCATTCCTATTGAATTTGATGGCAATAGTTTTTTTTTTTTTTTTTTTTATGATATACTTTTATGATTTCAGAGAAGAGAGAGAGAGAAAGGGAGAGAGATCAATGAGAGAGAATCATTGATCAGCTGCCTCCTGCATGCCCAACTCTGGGGATCCAGCCCACAACCTGGGCATGTGCCCTGACCTGGAATCAAACCAGTGGCTTTCCGTTAATGTGATCACGCCCAAGAAAATGAGGCACAGTGGCCATGGAGAGTTTTTATTTTGTGTTTTCCTTTATTAATTATTGTATTATTTTCAGTAGCAACAACTTTAAACCTACTTTGCCACACCCTGTATTTACCTCCAGTCCTTTTGTAATCTTTCTGCCTCCCAGCCCTCCATGCAGGCATTGATTTACCTTCCTGTACAATAGAGTAGTTCACATTTTTCATAATTTTATTGGTACTAAAAGGTGTATTCTCTTTAAGAAACACTGGCTTCCTTCATGCTACACAGATATTTTGAGATTCGACACTAATGTTTATGTAAATATTTATTTCCAGGAAATATTGTATTCTATGGGTAACCACTTTAGCTATTGAGCTGCCTATGGTTTCAGTGATTTCTACTGTTGGGGTTTTATAAATAAAACAGTTGGGAATATTGTGTTGAGTTCTTTCTGCAGGTGTATGTGTCACTTACCAAACTGTTCCAGTGTCAGTGAATGTGTTATATTTTAACATCTGGGGAACTGTGATCTAAAATGGTCAATCACTTTGCCTCCCGACCCACCCACAGTAAAGAAAATTCCATTTTTCTGCAACTCAGCTAGCACATGTGAAGGTTAATCTTTTTAAATACTACCCTCTCAGCGAGTATTGTTAACTTGCTTTTGTTTTCATTCCATTTCTGTAAAATTGTTTGATGGTGATCATTTCTTATGCATTTCTTTACATTGTCTTTATCTCCTTTGTTAAAATGTCTCTGCTCAAAATTTTTTTTTCTACTTTTATTCCTACCGTTTTGTTTTTTTACTTTAAGATATTAGGAATTCATATTTTAAAGTATACCAATAGGGACAGATAGTGCAGCTGCTCTAAGACATATGTTTGAATTTCTCTCATTCCTCAATGACTGTAGTGACTTCTTTGCCATATGGAATTCTTGCTTTTGAATTCTAAAAACAATATACTTTTTCTCAATTTTTACCCTATGTACTATTTATAGCCCACTTGTACCATACACTTAAAAGTTTAATCTGCATTGTTAACATCCTCCACCAGTGTTCTTTAAGTCTAAGCATTTAATAATACATTAAGTGAAGTCTAGGTTAGCAGTAGTTGACAATTTCACCACATTCAAACTGTCAAAATGATGGCATTGAACATGGACATAAGATATTTCAGTAGTACATCATTATATTTTACTAGTGACCAGGTACATGGATGCGTGCACATTGAAATTAAATTAATCCGAAAGTGTGTGGTGGGGCGGGACTTGGTGAGATCGGCCCCACACTCCCTAGTGCCAACCTCTCACAGTCCCTCCTTGGCGGCACCTGGGGCGGTGCCGAGGCTTGAAGGGCATCTGTGTAATGGGTGGGGTCCCTCAGCCACTGGTTTGATTCCAGGGCAGGGCACATGCCTTCCTGAATCCCCTGGAGTGGTCATGCAGGAGGTAGATGATTGCTGTTTCTCTCCCTTCTCCCTTTCAAAACGAGGGCCCGTGCCTGTGGAGATTGGGCTGAAACAGGCTCTCCGACATCCCCTGAGGTGTCCTGGATTTCGAGAGGGCAGTTCTTGGGTGACACAACCCAGAATCAGGCTCCCTCCTCTCTGGTTCTGGGGTGCGTTACCTGTGAACCACTGCTGTCAAGTAACCACAACTCACTGGGCAGCTCCTGTGTTGAGCGTCTGCCCCCTGGTGGTCATTGTAGGTCATAGCTACCTGTGAGGAGGTTTGGCAGTTGCTTAGCCTTTCATATAAATAGATTTTTAGCATACTGATAGAGTAGCAATGAATGTGCTCAAGAACATTCATAATTAAACAGGTGAATTATTGGAAACTGGTAAGTTTTAAACATTTTTTAAAGTTTTTAAAAATTTATATATAAAACTAGAGGCCCAGTGTATGAATTCGTTCATGGGTGGATTCCCTCAGGGTAGCCTGCGGGGATTGGGCTGAAACCTGAAGTTCAAAGCAGCCCCCTGCTGCTCCTGCCTGCCACTCCCGCTTGTCCAGGTTCCACTGTACCTCCTGCGGGCTCACACCCAGTCAGTCCTGATCAGGAGAGGCTTGCTCCTCTGCAGCAGCACTCGCCAGCTGTGAGCCCTGTGTCTGGCACCTGTCTCGAGGGGGATGGTTGGGAGCTGAGAGGCCATTGGCCCTTGGTGGGCGCTGGGACCCTTGCTATACCGGAATCTAGGTCCGTCCTGCTGATGTTCACGGGAATTGTTGGGAGCCACCTGGCTGCTGCTTTCAGGGGAAGTGGCCATGGTGCCCGAGGCCAACGTCCAGGAGGCCTGCAGCACTTTCAAGATCTTGCCAGCGACGTCTGTGCATCCGGGCCTGGCCCATTCTCGAGATAGGACCTGCAGGACTACTCACGGAGTGAGTGGCTGCTGCGGGGCTAGTGGGCCACTGGGACAGCTTCGTCAGGTGAGCAGTGCTCCCAGTGTGGAAGCTCACTGACCACCAGGGTGCAGCTCCTGCATTGAGCATCTGCCCCCTGGTGGTCATTGTGCATCATAGCAACCGGTCTTGTGGTCGCTTAGCCTGATTAGATAGATAGATGATAGATAGATTGATAGATAGATGATAGATAGATATATATGTTTTTTTATTTATTTCATAGAAGAAGGGAGAGAGAGTGAGAAACATCAATGATGTGAATCATTGATCAGCTGCCTCCTGAAGACCTACACTGGGTAACATGGCTACAACCTGGGTATTTTCCCTGACAATAATCCAGCTGTAACCTCCTGGTTCATAACTTGATCCTGAACCACTGAGCAACACCAGCCAGGGTAAAACTGTCCCAATTTCTCCTTCAGGGACGTAAGCACAGGTGACCAAGTGTGCCTCAGCCAATCTCTAAACAGACACTGACACGTACGACCCAAGGTACTTACTTAATATTGACCGAGCATAAATTACACAGGAGACAGACATTCAATGCACAAATCACTCATGGTTTATTTACAGAGTCCTGGTGGTTTCCAGACCTCGGCAGGCCACCCGGGGATCCGCGCCAACAGACACACACACTGGACGTTGGACGTTGCAGCTGCGGCTCCGCGTCTTGCTTGAGGTCTCGGTTTCTGGCTCACTGTTCGGACTCACAGTCCACGGCAGAGCTCGGGCAGATTGCAGGAAGCGGGGTGGAGAGTGACCGTCTGTGGAGGAGCAGAGCAGGCCTCTCTGATTTTCCTCCAGAGCTTCCTCTTTTTATGTACCTAGATGGGCGTCTTCAGTGTGTCTTATCAGCGGGTCCCAGGAGCCTTGCATATCTGGTTTTACATATGGGGAACAGATCACTTTATCTATTTTCTAAATACATGCCACTCAAGGGTGTTTATCAACCTGTTTACATTACATTCAATACTTTTTAATATCACACTTTAATATCACACTGTAATTCCACACTTTGATACTTGTTCTATATTATCCTTATTACTATTACTATAACAAAAACACATTTTTTAACATGCACTTTTATGTTTCCATACATACCTGCATCCCTAAAACCAAATCCTCCTCCCCTTTTCAGTGCTCCCTAATTGGCATATGAAATTACTGATGTAAGGACACAATCTACCTTTGTAATAGCTTCTTTCAAATATATCCATATAAAGAAAACACTTTGGAAACTTCATGAATCCCAGTCTAGCCTTTCATCACTCTCTCTCATCCCAGTATTTCTGTTACCTATCCATTCTCAGTAGCTCAGTTTATTAAAGCATCATTTCAATAAGACCAATGTTGCAGGTACCATCCTTGGTCAAGCTGCATGCAAGAATCAAACAATGAATGTATAAAATTAGTAGAACAACAAATGGGTGTTTCTCTATCCCTAGTCTTCTGTCTTTCTCTAATCAATATATTTGTGTGGGTTTTTTTTCACCAAATGAGTCACACATGTGAACACCATCACAGACCGGGAGCCTGTGGTGAACCAGCCATAAGGGTTCTCATGAGGGCAGAGCACACAGTGAGGGAGAGAACAGGGAGCAGAAGGTTTTTCTTTTTTCCCCACAGAGCACGGGGGTGTTGATTCCATTAAGTTTTTCTTGAGACAGGAAGGGATAAAAATGAATTTGGAACAGAAAGGGGCAAAGATTCTTTTCCCACTGTATTCTGCTCAAGGTACATCTTCCGCCCTCCACCCCCAAATAAGGTGAGAACCATGGTGTAAAGGAGAGAACAAGAGACCTCAAATAAGGGCGACTGAGCACAAGAAGGGGACAAAAAAAGGAAACAAACAAACAAAAGACTGCAACTTATTCCAGGGACTGGAGAAAATTAAAAAAGGTTGGAATCCATCAGTGTTCATTAGTCATCTTCTCCTTCATCTTCCTCACCTTCTTCCCCCTCATCATCATCTTCATCGTCTTCACCTTCATCCTCATCCCTTCTTCATCAATATCTTCCAACCTTTCCTCTTCATCATCATCATCATCTTCTTCTTCTTCTCCTTCCCCTTCTTCATCATCCATGGCAGGAACCAAGTAGTACTGTAAAGGACTTGGCCAAATGTCATCTTTGATGACTTCTCCTAACTCTTCTGCACCTGCATCAGAATGGTCAGTAAGCCAGGTAAAGAAGCTTTCTTGTTCCTCATGCTATCTCTTCCTGCTGGATTTATTTTGTGTTTAACTTGAACGTTTCGTCAAATCTTTCCAGATTTCCATTTGATTTCAGTGGACTTTGAAGATGGATCACCACTCTCATTCAGATGAAACTCTTTGGAGAGAACTTTATTTTCAAAGTAAGGATTTTTCATCAAAATAAAAATCTATTCTGTAACCTGATTTAATATCTTCAAATTTTCTCACTTCGACTCATGTCAAATAATGCAGCGCCTCTTCATTCTCTTCCTCAAGCAGTGCAGACACTTGTGGATGGTTGACAAATGTTGTTACCCAAAACTTTGGGATTTTGGCGATCAATTCTGACCTCTTCTGAAAAAATGGTTGGTGGAGTTCGTTATATTTCTGTTCTACTTTCAAAATCTCCTCACTGGCTTGTTCATTAAGTTGTCTATTTCATTTTGTACTTCATCAATATGTCCAGTCGCTACTTGCTGTTCTTTTTCTCCCTTCGGCACTACCAGAGGGGTCGGCTTCTTCTCCTGCTTGGGGGCTGGAGCCAGTTTCGGTTTCTTTGTTTGAGGTGGGAGCTAGGACTGGCGTTTGGGGGCCATGCTGTGAGGCAAGTCCTAGGATCTGATCAATGGGAAGTTGCCAGGCTCAAAGGCGCGCTGAGCACTCACTTTTTCAATTTTTCAAATGAATTTAGGATTTAACCAATAGAAGGGCAGTTCAGCATCTAAGACATCTCTATTCACTTCACCCATTCCTTAAGGACTCAATTGGTTTCTTTTCCATTTGGAACTATACAGTATGTTTTGAATACTGGAAGGAAAATTGTTTTTCTCACATTTTATCTTATGCACAATTTAATGCCCACTTTCATGATACACTTTTAAGTTAAATCTATGTTGCTAACATTCTCCACCATTTATTCCTGGTGGTAAATAGTCTCATCATGATTAGTTTCAAAATGACCAAATGTTGGCACTGAACATGGGCCTGCTAGGATATCTCAGTAACACATTATTATATTTTATTACAAACATGCTGATGCATTAGGTACAAATATACTCAAGAGCATTCATGATAAAATAGTAAAATAATGGGAAGTGGCAAGTTTTAATTATTTTTTAAACTTTGATGTAAGTGTAATTGATTTAAAATATACATTTAAAACTATATTTTTATTGATTTCAGTGAGGAAGGGAGGGAGAATAGAGAGAGAGAGAAAGATGAATGATGAGAGAGAATCACTGATAGGCTGTCCCCTGCATGCACCACAGTATGAATCCAGTCCACCACCTGAGCATGTGCCCTGACCAGGAATTGATCAGTGACCGGCAGGGTCACTCGTTAACACTCAACCACTGAACCATGCTTGCCCGGCTCTCCTAAGATTTTCAGGGACCCCATGCAACCTGCAACCAGGGTAGCAATGAGCAATGGCAGCTCGTCCTGGCCTAAACCCTGAATCTGCGCTCAAGGCCTCCTTTACTGTGAATGCCCAGTGAGTTAACAGCAGCCTCGCTTTGGCTCATTTATTTCCCACAATGTTTCTAGAGAGTCAAAGGAGCCAGCTGTTTCCTGTTCTATCTCTCTGCTGCTTCCTGTTCTATCATAAGGCCTACGTTTATTCATTATCCCCAGTTTCGATTAATGTACCCTCAAAATCTTCTGAACTTGTGCAGTGAAATCTTTTCGAACACGAAGCAATGAACTCTAACACTACAGACCAAGGTCAGGCCGTCCTGCTCCAGGCTGCTTCCTGTTCCTGAACACAGGTATGCCTGGGACATCTTCTACAAAACAGACAAAGGCATGATTTTGCTTAGAGGACCTGGGAGAAAACATGATGGTCTTCACCCAAATTGGTGTTGTTCAATCAAATCAATTTTAACACTCTTCTTTCTTTATTGATTTTTTAGAGAGAGAGGGATACAGAGAAACATCAATGATGAGAGAAAATCATTGATCAGCTCTCTCCTGCATGCCCCCTACAGGGATGGAGCTCCCCAACCTAGGCAAGTGCCCTGACTTGGAATCCAACTAGAGATACCTTGTTTCATGGGTCCATGCCCAACCACTGAGACATGCCATGTGAGCAAACTACGTTTTTTTATTGTTGGCTCTATTATAAAGATTCAATTTCGCTCATCCTCATCCCCCTTTGCCTCCTTCTACCATGCCCCCACCATTTCTAGGCACTCAGCACATTATTGTCTATGTCCATGGACCATGCATATATGTATATACTTATTTCTTTGCTGCATTTCACTTTACTTTGCACAAAATGAATGCAACCAATTGACTAAGCAGCTCCAGAACTGTTAGTGTTCATTAATCAAGAAGTAAACGATGTCAGAAGGAACACTTTTCAATTCCTCCCATACACATATTGTAAAGACAAGAAACTCCTAACATAGGTGACACAGGCTGGTTTCGATACATAGAAAGCCTAAGCAAGAAGGGTAAGTACTGAATATCCACATGGGTCAGACCAGGAGCCATGCTCCGGGAACTAGACTGCACCTAGCCTGTTATTCACGCTGTCCGCATATACATCTGCCCTGTGAAGTTCACTGTCCCTTGTCAGATTGAAATCCAAGCGGGTCCTTCCATTTTCAGGCTCATCATTTCCAAGGTGCACAATCCACACACAGAAATCTAGGCAGCTCCAATCTGCTCGCTCAGCTGTATTTTACATGACACCTCTACCAGCTAGGCTCCAGTTCAAATTCTGTACAGGAAGTCCCTGTTGTCGTCAAAGAACTCTCGCCCCCTCTGTACTACCTTGCTGCTGAAGTTCTGCTCACCCATTTCTCTTGCCTTCAATGCTTCCAGCTCCTTCGCACTTGGCAATCTGCCACTGTCAGTGCCTCTGGTGCCCTCACAACCACTGGTGGAGTACTTCTGCAGCTCTCTGTGCTGACCTTGGGCTGCAGCAACAGGCACAAAGCTTTCCTTCTCCAGGCTCTGGACTCCTTTATTCCTTCCCTTCTGTCTCCTTGTTGTGTTTGTACTCTGAGTATTTGGTTCTGTCACCCTCAAAACTGTGCTGTGACCATGGCCTTAGGATGAGGCTTCAGCTCCTGACACAGGGCGGCCTGCAGAAAGCAGCTCCCAGGCATCTCCAGGGCCTGGAAGCTGGCAGAGCGAGTGGGCAAGCCCAGCTTTCTGAAGGACCTTTTGATCCTTCTTCAGTTTCTTCTCCAATGTGGGCACAAACTTGCTTTTTAAAACCCTTCTGATCACATCGGTGGTAACATCCAAGTCTTCAGCCTATCTGGGAACTGACCAGGGCTCTGGAAATTCTTCATGTAAATACTGGATCTGCTCCCTGGCTTCCCTGGTCAGAGACCTGGGCGGGGCCCCTCAGGGCTCCATTTGCCTCTGAATTTTCTGGGACAGGATGGCTTTTTTCTGTCTTCTCAGGGCACTGGTGGAGAGAACCAATGGCAGAAGCTATGCGTGGGAGCAACATGGGTGGTTGAAGAGTCTCAGGTAAATCAGGGAGCGCCCAGCCCTCGTCTCTTTGTTCATTGCCCTGGGAAATTTAACACCCACAACAGCAGTCCCTGAGCAAGGCGAGCTCTCTAAACAGGCGATGAAATACGTCCCTGGTGAAGGGACCGTGGTCCCAAAGGAGCTGAACACCTGCCCCTGTGCTTCTGATGAGGGAAGAAGCAAGGCCCTGCTTCAGGCTGAGGGCCCAGGAAGGAGCCAGTACTGTTACAGAAAACTGGAGAAGAACCAATCAATACTTAGAGAGATGGAGTTACATTTATTACGCGCAGGTCCAGAGGAAAATGTCTCTCAAATTCTGGGCCCCACCATGGAGGAATTTTCTCTGTTTATATGTTCCCTAACCAGGAATACAACCAGGACCTCTTGGATCACAGATAAGTGCTCAACCATAGAGCAACACCAGCTGGGCTATATTATATATTTTTTAAAAATTGAATATGTCTTTTTGATCGTTGATAGTATTACAGATGTCTTCCATTTTCGCCTGTGCATATATTCTTTGGGGGATCTCTCCTGGTTGTCACCACACCCCTCTCCTGGGAGGTCTGCCCATCTGTTCCAGTTAACCAGTCCTCTGGCCCCATCTTGTCCTTCCCCAGGGCCACTTGCTGAACCACATCACCTTTATTCACCAATCTCATTGGCTGGGATGCTAGCCCTTCCCCTTGGCGTTTGAGAAAACTACATTACCCAGAAAGGAATGCGAACACGTAGGCGGAGCTAAAGGGCACTTTGTGTCAGTGCATCCGGTTAGGGCGGGACTTCCGCCTTCCCCCTCCCGGCTAGCATTTTTGACCTCTTCATTTCTTCCAGGACTCACAGGCTTCAGCCCACTCCTGGTGAGTAGGAGGAGGCCTGGGAGGCAGCGTCCTTGCTGTGCAGGGTGTATTTGAGGCTTGTTGAGCACCATCAGGCCGGTGCGGCCACCGCGCCTCCCAGACTCCTCTCTGCTCACAGCGTTCCCGCAGCCTGACCCCATTGAACCCCCCAGCCTGGGGGAGTGGCGCCTCTCAGTTACTGCAGCCCAGGAAGCCGCATCCGGAACAGTGAGTCGCTCGGGGGTGACACAGGGTGTAAAGGGGGGAAGAGGGCCACAGGCTGCAATGCCATTTGTTAAGGACACGGGGGTGGGGCTGAGCCTGGAGGCTTAGGAAAACCCGGGCCTGTTTGGGATCTAAAGGCAACAGAGAGATGAGGTGTGGATTTTGCACGAGGAGTTTTACTTTGACTCTCAGAACGCTGGGACCATAGATGGTTGTGCAAGAAAGAGGGACATTTTCTGAGGTAGAAATGTTACCTTTCCTAACATTGCTCAGAGGAAGAACAGACTAGAAGACAGAGGACAGCAGCTGTGGACAGGAAGGGGAAGTCCTGTAAATGGTCAGGGAACTGGAAGAGTGAGCACTGAGGACTGAGCCCTGAGATCACACAGGCATCGGGAGGGCACCTGGCTGGGAAGAGTACTGAGCAGCCTGAGCCCATAGAGGCTGGTGGTTGCCAGGCTCTCAACAGACCATTTATTTCCATGAATTCTTTCTAATGCGGAATCGATCAGGTGTACGGGTTTGTGGAGCTTATTTCAGGGCCTCGCACACCTGCGGCCTCTGATAGAGTAGAGTGCTGGGCCTACCCAGTTGCTCTTATAGCTATTGGACCTGGGGACTTGGAACAGACACTAGGCCCAGACTCCTAAGGGCAGTGCTAGGGCTGCTTGAAGTGGACCTTTATTCTGTCAACCAGTGTAATGAGTGGGGGGTCCTCGAGGGCATAGGTTCCAGAATGTGCCAAGGCTTGGAGTGAAGAGTGAGCTGATTCAGGAACTGAGAGGTATGTTTTGGGGATTATATATATATATGATGTAGAAAGGAAGGGAGAGAGAGACAGGGAAACAGTGATGAGCAAAAGAGAAGGATCAGTTGCTGCCTGCACAAACCGTACTGTGAGTCCAGCCCATAACCTAGTCATGTGACCTCACCAGTGCATGGACTATGCTCAACCATGTCAGACATCAGCCAGGAATGTAGATCACTTTAGTACAGGGAATCCAGGTCAGGATGGGACAGTGGGAGCCTGACTGCTAGCTTTCCTGCTGGGGCCACTGCTTGTGGGAGGTGGGTCACAGCCTAGTGACGGAGTTCTCCTGTAGAGTGTCGGGGGGAGAGAGGTTTTGCAGTGGCCAAGTCCTTTAAAAGATGAGAATACCTGAGATTAATTGGAGGCTGAAGAGTAATTCAAACAAGATGAGATTGGGTTGGTACATATTAATTTCTTTAAACCCTCACCAGGATATTGTTGTGATCCTCGGTGTGGCCTGGCTGGGGGAGTAACAGTCAGTCTTGTGGATTAGCTTAGTGGCTTGAATGGTCATCTCTGAGACTCACAAGACATGGGCCAGCGCAGCTGGGACTTGAGTAACAGTTAAGTGGAGAGATGTTGGCTGTGACTGGTGAAAGGGCATCGAATGCAGCACCAGGGGAGGTGGGCTCTGGTTATCTGAGATCTGACTGTGGTTCTTCATAGGTTAGATTTAAGGGAAAAAACAGTCATGGAGAGAGGCCTTCAGAGCAGGACTCCAGGCTGCCTCTATGAGTGCGGACTGTCAGAGTCTGGGCAGTACTTGATCCTGTTTGAATTTGGCAAACATTCTCTTGACCACACATGCTGAATAATAAGTAAGAGGGTGAGGAGATGATTATAGGTGGTGGGACTGTAGCAGTGCAGGTGTGAGAGAGGTGCGGCAGGAAGAGATGAGCACTTGGAGAGGGAGTGTGACTTCATGGCCAAAGCACCGTGACATTGACATAAGAGTGAAAGAAGGGAGAGTCCATTTCTGGTGGAGTCTGGACGATAAAATAAGGGTAGTTTGGGGGAAGTTGCCTGAAAGGGGTGATGATTTGGTGCTACCTGCCATGTTCAGGGCTTAGATGACATTTATATACCCACCTGCCGTTTATTGATGGGGGTGACACAATGATGGTTAAGAATAAGATAGTATACATCAGTGTTCCCCAGGCTTGAAAATCTCCACAGACATGGGTAAGGGAGAAGAGTAAGAGAGAAATGGATTATGGAGATGGTTCTCTATAATTTTGGAAAATAAGGTAATTAGGAAACAACCCATCCTTGCCATGGCAAATTTGCATTACCTTTGAAGTTGTGCCTCTGGGAAAGAAGCAGTGTGAGAGAAGTGTTGTTCAAAGAAATATGTCCAGCAGGTAGTGCAAAGCTATGGCCTCAGCATTCTGGGATTGTGGTTGTAAGGGTGAAGTTTGATGCCGTGTATCTGGTGTCTTTGAAGAACAGTCTGAGAGACTACACAGGTATTGCCTGACAAGACCAGTATCAAATCACTCAAACTCCCTGTATGACATCTCTTCCTACCCTATGTTCTTGACACCCACTCTACTGTCTAGAGGAAGTGTGGTATACATGTTAATCCCAGAGCTCAGTTATCTTCTATCTGCTCAACTGCCTTTATTGTGGGAAGATAAAATATCAGTAGAAATATAAGATGAAAGTGACTTTCATGGAATGAAGCCCTGGTATCTTCTCTGGTGTGTGGAGTGGAGAGAGCAGATTGATGTGGAGTGTGGGAATATGACAGAGTTGGAACCTTAGGAGTGAATCTGATCGTGGGCTGTACTGTCCCCATTATGACAGTATGTGAACATTGAGGATGTGGCCATTGTCTTCTCTCAGGAGGAATGGGGGCTCCTTGATGAGCCTCAGAGACTTCTGTACTGCGATGTGATGCTGGAAGTTTTGGCACTTGTATCATCTGTAGGTAAAACCTTCACATTATCCCCGTGTCCTGAGATGATGTTCTCTCTTCCTTTATTCCTCTGATGTAGCTTTCACTCTTCTACAGCCAGACCATGGGTTCTGCTAATTTCACCCACTGTCCTGTCAAATGTGCTGTGGATGCCATGGGTGAGGTGTGTGGAGAGCCCTGAGCGAAGGACTCCACAAACATTGCCTCAGACACTGCAGGATGTATCTGGGAGTCAGGAATCTTACAGACAGCTTAATGGGTCCCACCTGCTATTGCTTTCCCTCAGAGGGTGACTATGTCCAGATCCATGGCTTCCATTTCTACCTCCTTCCTCTCTGCAAAGGTCCTTGGTGACTGCCTGTGCCAGGTTATGGTCTTCACTTACCTGAATCTTGAACTGTTGTTACAAGATAACACTTCCGTTGTTTGTAATAATCATCTTCTGTAAATATGATTGCAAGCCAAATTGCTCTAGGCCAGTGTTGGCTGCCCATCTATATAATCTTTCATTAATACTTGGAATATTTTTGTTGTACATACTTGTAGAGAGGAATATGCATGCTGAAGCCTGATTTTTTTTACAGGGTGAACATGCAGGATGGTCTCAGAAGAGGCCTGGTCCTGTTGAGTTGCAAATGTGGGCTAGATATGGTATAAGGGTGGTCTTTAGAGGATACCAAGCACCTGCTCATTTCCAACAGTGTTTAGGTGCAAGTACCATGGGCAACAGCACATTTCTTCCTTTTCTCTGCCATACTTGACACTGTGCTGACTTGTCATTTCACCTGTGACCTCCTGGCCTTTGTGTACCTTCACCTGTGTGGTCTTTTTGCATCACCTGTTCCTCTGCATTGCTCGGTCTTCAGTATTCTCTAACATTGACCTGCACATGTGTTATGAGATGCACATACGAGCTTAAATAGTTCTTGAACTCTAGTAATTTATTGAATACTAGAGGCCGGGTGCATGAAAATTGTTCATGGGTAGGGTCCCTAGGTCTGGCAGGTGATCAGGTTCATTGCCTCCCCATCTCCTCCATCACTTACCACCCACACGCCACCATTGCATGGTTTCTCCCCCCATCTCCATTCACCTACCCACCTCCTCCTTCGCACACTCCCTCAGCGCCCTGCTGCCGCCATTGCTCACCCACCACGTTCCTCACCACACCCTGGTGGCCAGCACATGTCATAGCAAGCAATCGTTCTCCTGGTTGAACTCCCAAGGGGACACTTTGCATATCAGCCTTGTGTGTGTGTGTGTGTGTGTGTGTGTGTGTGTGTGTGTGTGTGTAACTTGGAATAAGACCTAACCATATTTCAGCACAGCTTTCCATGTCACCAGCAGACAAACCATGCTGAACACTATTAGCAGAAGAATGAGCTGACAATCCTGCTTCTCTTCCACGTGGTGCTTGCCATAGTGAGACATATTTCATTTAAGGTCTTCCTTGTTTTCTGATCTTCACTACCCAGACCTTCATGGCAGTATCTTATAAATCCTGCCTACAGATCTTTTATTGTCAGTCAATTGCACAGAACCAACGTGTTTTGTGCAACAAACTTTTTTAAAGGGACCCCCACCCATCACCACAGTCAGCATTCAGTTCCTCACTACCTTGCTGTTTTCACGTCGTTGGTATAAAATGGATGATGAAGAGACCAATTCTGAGTAGAGCGTATATGTACCAGGAGAGTCACTGGTCAGGGCTTTTAAGACAGCTCCAGTAACCCAGAAGACCCAACTTTTTCTCAGTCTTAAAAGATACTTTGCACCTGACTGAGTTATAAGCAGCATACTTTGATCGGAAAGCCTTTTACACTGGCACATGTGTGAGAGACTTCTGTTTCAGTGCAAACCCTCACCAGCAACACAGAGATGCCAGTGGACAGAAGCTCTGTAAAGAAGATATGGACAGGGCCTCATTTGTGTCCCACTACAGCTTTTACTTAATATGGGTGCCTTCCACCAATAGGGAGGTTGGGAAAGATTTGCCAGCCATCTCGGGGGTTCTCCAGCACTAGGCTACTTCTAACACTGGGGAGCCACACAGCGGTAGTGAGATTTCACAGGAATTTCTCAGTGGAGGAGGTCATGATAAGTGGGGTTAATGTGAAAGAACTTCCAGCTACAACTGGAAAGTTGTTTAACATGAGGTTGTCTGCTCCAGAGAAGTGAATTATAAGTGTAAAAATGTGGGAAAGCTTTTAGAGAAATCTTTAACCTCATTCATCATAGAAGAGTTAACAGTGTAGAAGGATAGGGATCATGGGAAGTCTGTCATCCTGAGGTCCAAACTCATTCAACAACACAAAGTCCACACTGGAGAAAAGCTGTATGAGTGTCATGATTTCAGGATGTCCTTCAATCAAAGCAGTACCATCACTTAACACCAGAGAGTTCACACTGGTGAAAACCTTAGGAGTGTAGTGAATGTGGGAAAGCTTTTACCCACAATAATCACCTCTTTATCCACAGGAGAGTTCCCACTGGAGAAAAGCCATGAGCATAATGACTGTGGGAAGTCATTTACACACAGGTTTACCCTCATTCAACACCACAGAGTTCACAGTGGAGAAAAGCCCTAGGAGTGTAGTGACTATAGGAAGTCCTTTAGGCAACACAGTAACTTCACTCAATACCAGAGAGTTCACAGTGGTGCAAAACCTTATGAGTGTAGTGAATGTGGGAAATCTTTTACCTGCAATAATCACCTCCTTATCCACAAGAGAGTTCACATTGGAGAAAAGCTATATGCGTGTACTGATTATGGGAAGTTTGTAATCTTTATTAATATCCTGGTATAAATACTCTCATCCTTGTGAGGTTCAAACAGCCAAAATGATGATTTTGAACATGGACATGATAATATATTTCGGTACATCATTATATTTTATTTTCAATATGCTGATTCAGTAGCACCAAATATGTTCAAAACTTTTCACAATAAAACAGTAAAATTATTGGGAAGCATCAAGATTAAACCTTTTCTAAAGTCTGATTTAAGTAGAATTTATTTAAAATGGACATTAAAAAAAATACATTTTTGTTGTTTCCCTGCATGCCTGCATTGCTGATACCAAGTTCCTACTGACCTTATCAGAGCTTAATTCTCGGCCTATAAAATAATTGATGCAATAATACAGTCTGACAGTGATATAGCTTACTTTAAATATTTCCTTGGAAAAAAAGACACTTTTATAATCCCATGAATGCTTTTCTAGCCTTGCACCACTCTCTAAGTCAGGGGTCCTCAAACTTTTTAAAAAGGGCGCCAGTTCACTGTCCCTCAGACCATTGGAGGGCCGGACTATAGTTTAAAAACAACAACCTATGAACAAATCCCTGTGCACACTGCTAAGTCAGCTGCTCAGCAGGACAGGCAGCGGCTGCAAAAACACCTGGTGGGCCAGATAAATGTCCTCTGTGGGCCGCATGTGGCCCGTGGGCCGTAGTTTGAGGACCCCTGATCTAAGTCATCATGATGGTTTTGGTATCTATCTATTCTCAGGTACATTATTGGGTTGTTACTTAAAATGTCACATATGTCTGACCGAGGCCAAACAGCTAAGTGGGTCAGTGAATAATTTCAATAACGGAAGGTTGCAAGTTCCAACCCTGGTCACATCAATTACAAGAGTTAATCAAAGAATGTATAAAATGAATGGAACAAAAAATTGATGTCTTTTTTTCTCTCTCTCTCTCTTTCTCTCTCTCTCCAGACAGTCCTCAGGTTACTTCGGACTCGACATAGTCGTTTTGTGTTTACGTCGCCATTTGCCATTTATTTATATAAAAAAAAGTTCTGTCGTTCGATGTAAGGCGTTTGCACCAAGTTCACCCGGGAACTAGTTGGCCAGTGGCGTGGATGAATAAGTCATCACGCGGCGCTATACAAGGAAGCCCTGTCATTCAGTCGCCGTTTATAAGCCGTTTTGGATTGTGCTTCATTCTCTCTCTCTTGTTTGTATTGTTATTTGGAACACTTTTTGCCCTTCCTTATGGCTCCTAAGCATAAGGCAGATTCTTCTGATGGCAGTGCTACAAAGAGAAGGAAAGCCCTCACAATGGAAGTGAAAGGAGACATAATAAGACACTCGGAAAAGGGCGAAACACCTACAAACGTCGGCCAGTTGCTTGGCTTAAGTCATATGACTGTCTCGAAGATCATCAGCGATCAAAAGCGTATACTTGAACATGTGAAAGGATCTGCTCCTATGAAATCAACTGTGGTTACAGAGCAGCGCAGTGGTCTCATTACTGAGATGGAAAGATTATTAGTGCTTTGGCTGGATGAGCAGCATCAACGGCGTATCCCAGTTAGCCTGATGTTGATTCAGGAGAAGGCTAAAAGATTGTTTGAGGCATTGAAAAAAGAAAAGGGGGAAGGGAGTGAAAGTGAAGAGTTTGTGGGTAGCAAAGGTTGGTTTATGCGTTTTAAGGCTCGTGCTAATTTGCATAATCTTAAGGTGCCAGGGGAAGCTGCTAGTGGTGATGCTAAAGCAGCAGGTGATTTTCCTAGTGCGTTGGCTGAGATAATTAGGGAGGGGGGTTACTGTGATAAACAAGTGTTTAATGTGCATGAGACAGGCTTGTTCTGGAAGCATATGCCTACACGTAAGTACATTGCTAAGGAGGAGAAGACAGCATCAGGCCATGAAGCCAGCAAGGAGAGATTGACTTTGCTACTTGGGGCTAATGCTGCTGGTGACTTCAAGCTGAAGCCCTTGGTGTGTCTGACCGAGAATCCAAGGGCAATTGAGGGCATATGGCAGGGTCTACTACCTGTCATCTGGAAATCTAACCAGAAGGCATGGGTGACTCGTAGCGTATTTGAGGACTGGTTCACCAACCATTTTGTGCCAGAAGTCAAGGACTACTGTGCTTCAAGGGGGCTGCCCTTTAAGGTGTTGCTAGTGCTGGACAATGCCCCTTGTCACCCTGCCGATTTGAATGACTTTCATCCAAATGTCAAGGTGGTTTACCTTCCACGTAGCAACACCTCCCTCTTACAGCCTATGGGCCAAGGTGTCATTGCCTCTTTCAAGGCCTACTACCTACGGAGGACATTTGCTATGGCTTTTAGGGCAATGGAGAAGGATAAAGAGTTGACTCTCAATGACTTTTGGAAATCTTACAATGTTCTTGCTGCTGTAAAAAACATTTCTGATTCTTGGGATGAAATTAAGCAGACGAACTTGAATGGTGTTTGGAAAAAATTGTGTCCCCAGTTTGTGAACGATTTCCATGGCTTTGAGGATTCACTTGAGGTTGTCATCAAGAATGTTGTTGAGTTGAGTAAGCAGCTTGATTTGGAGGTGGAGGCTGAGGATGTCACAGAGCTGGCATCTCATGGAGAGGAGCTATCTACCGAGGACCTCACTCAACTAAAACAACAGTTAATTGAAGGGGAAGACACACCAACCCCAGAGCCCAGGAGATTTACAAGCAAGGAATTAGCAGGGGCCTTTGCCATGATAGAGGATGCCTTGGCAAGGTTTGAGGCTCAGGACCCCAACATTGACAGGTACACTAAGGTTGCCAGAGGGGTCATGGATAGCCTGCGGTGTTACAAGGAGATTTGGGAGGACAAGAAGAAGATATCCTTCCAGACTAGCCTTGAACGTTATTTTACGAAGGTGCAGAGGCCCGCAACAGATTCCGTACCCTCTACCTCATATGCTTCTCCAGACTCACCTGACCCAGGATCTCCAGCACCTTCTGCAGGTTCTGCCTCTCCAGACTCATCTGACCCAGGATCTCCAGCACCTTCTGCAGGTTCTGCCTCTCCGGACTCACCTGACCCAGATCTCCATCTTCTGCAGGTTCACCTCCGGACTCTGCAGGATCTCCAGCACCTTCTGCAGGTTCTGCCTCTCCGGACTCACCTGACCCAGGATCTCCAGCACCTTCTGCAGGTTCTGCCTCTCAAATCTCCTCCCCGCAGCAGCCTAGTGTAAGCCTGTCTTTCCCCTCTTTGCATCGTCCAGTGTGCAAGCCAAAAACAGTAGTAGAGGTAAGGATAATCCAGTATTTACCTTTATATGTACGTATGTGCTTTATGCTTTTTATTATTTATTTATCACAAGTAAAGGTCAGGAATTGCTATTTTTCTTTTAAATTTTTTTTACTGTTTCACTTCATTTCTGCTGTGTATGTGTGCCTTGTGAGTGATGTAGGTGCTTATGTAAGTGGGTTTTAACTTACAGCGAAAATTGCATTATGTTGCGCCATAGGAACAGATCTCCGACTTAACCCAAAGTCCTACTATATTTATATCAATTACAACAATGTATAAAATTAATGGAACAAAAAATAGATCTCTCTCTCTCTCTATACACACACACACACACACACACACACACACACACACACAGTGGACAGATTATTATGATCTCTGAATGCATAATAACCTGGCCACTCTGTGTGTATATATATAAGACCCCTGGTGCATGAATTCATTCATGGGTGTGGTCCGGCCAGCCTGACCAGGGGGAGGGGACATGGGCAGTTGGCCAGCATGCCTGCTGGTTGAACTCCTGGTCGAGGGAACAATTTGCATATTAACCTTTTATTTTATAGGATATATACTGAGTGGCCAGATTATTATGCATTCAGAGATCATAATTTCCTGGCCACTCAGTGTATATATACTACTGGCCCAGTGCATGAATTTCGTGCATGGCGGGGGGGAATGTCCCTCAGCGTGACCTGAACCCTCTCCAATCTGGGATCCCCTGTAGGATCAGGCCTAAACCGGCAGTAGGATATCCCTCTTGCAATCCAGGACTGCTGGCTCCTAACCGCTCACCTGCCTGCCTGCCTAATCGCCCCTAACCACTTTGCTTGCTGACCTGCTCGCTCCCAACTATCCCACCCCACTGGCCTTCTCACCCTCAACTGGCCCTCCCTGCTGCCGGCCTGTTCACCCCCAACTGCCCCCCCCCCCCCCCCCGCCATTCTGCTCATTCCCAACTTCCCCCCCTGCTGGCCTGCTTGCCCCCAACTGTTCTTCTGCCGACCTGATTGCCCCCAACTGTCCTCCTGCCAGCCTGCTTGCCCAAAACTGCCACCAGCCGCTGGCCTGATCACCTGCAAATGCCATCCCCTCCTGGCCTGATCACCCATAACCGCCTCTGCCTTAGCGCCGCCACCATAGCTTTGTCTGGAAGGAAGTACGAAATGTCTCCTGGTCTAATTAGCATACTACCTTTTTATCAGTATAGACTAAGGGCCTGGTGCATGAAATTCTTGCACCGGGGGTGGGGGGTCCCTTAGCCCAACCTGCCCCCTCTCACATACTGGGAGCCCTCAGGGGATATCCTACTGATGGCTTAGGCCCGATCCCCACGGGAAGCGGGCCTAAGCCGCAGTCTGGCCTCCCTCTGTGGGAGGCAGCCGGGCTGGTCAGGGGAAGGCACCAGCCCCATCACCCTGTTGCTGCAGCCACTGCCAGTCACCACAGCCACCAAGGTGTTTTCATCAACACGACTCCAGTCCCTTCACCAAGAAATAACGACAACTTTCTTTAGGCATTTTCAACATGTGTCTTTCATAAGATATGCATTTCTTTCTTTCTTTCTTTCTTCCTCTTTCTTTCTTTCTTTCTTTTCTGTTTCTTTTTTTTCTTTCTTTTTTTTTTTTTCTTCTTTTTTTCTTTTCTTTCTTTGGGCCTTTCTTTCTTTCAGCCTTTCTTTCTTTCTTTCTTTTTTCTTTTTCTTTATCAGGAAGGTCTTTCTTTCTTTCTTCTTTTTCTTTCACTTTTCTTTCTTTACTTTTTTTTCTTTTTCTTTTCTTTCTTTCTTTCTTTCTTTTTTTATTTTCTTTCTTTGAGTTTTTTCTTTTCTTTTCTTTCTTTGCCTTCTTTCTTTCTTTCTTTCCTTCTATCCCTCCCCCCCTTCCCTTCCCTTCTTCCCTCCCCTCCCTTCCCTTCCCTTCCCTTCCCTTCCCTTCCCTTCCTGATCCCCTGTTCCCTTCCCTTCCCTTCCCTTCCCTTCCCTTCCCTTCTGGGGTGTCCCTTCCCTTCCTTCCCTTCCCTTCCCTTCCCTTGGTTTCCCTTCCCTTCCCTTCCCTTTTCCCTTCCCTTCACCTCCCCTCCCTTCCCTTCCCACACATCTGGACACCAGCCCTTCCCCTCCCTTCCCCCCCTCCCTGTCCCTTCCCAAGCAGCCTTCCCTTCTCCCTTCCCTTCCCTTCCCAGAGCATGCAGTGACCCAGAGAACAGTATGGGAGGTCCCCTCTATGTCAGTGTGGCAGGTGGGGAACCCTTCCCTTCCCTGCACAATCACACCCAGGGGATCCCTTTCCCTTGTGGTGGTTCCTTCCCTTCCCCTCCCTTCCCTTCCCTTCCCTTCCCTTCCCTTTCCCCACCCTGACCTCCCTTCCCCTTCCTCCCCTCCCAAATGAATGAAAAGGGAGTCCATCTCTGATGGTGTCTTTATGATATGATATGGGGAATTTTAGGATAATTTCTAACAAGATGGGTTCCCTGTGATGCTACATGACAAGTGTAGAGCTTTTCCCTTCCCTATATATGTGCCCCCCTGCCATTTCTTGTTGTGGCTTTACCCAGTGAACACTAGAGATGCGATAGCATACATCAGTATCACCTGCGCTTGAAAATCCCCTCAGGCATGGGGAAAGGAGAAGAGAGAAGGGTGAGAGAGAAATGTATTCCAGAGGTGGTGAACTAGAATTTGGGGAAAGAAGCTGATTAGAAAACACCCTGTCCTCGTCATGGCTCATTTGTGTTACCAGTGAAGTTGTGCCTCTGGGAATGAAGCTGTGTGAGACAAGTGTGGATCAAAGAACTATGGGCAGCAGGTAATGCAGAGTGACGGCCTCAGCAAACTGGGATTGGAGTCAGAAGTTCAATGGACATTACCCTGTTGTTTGGTGTTTTGGAGGGACAATTTGGAGGACAACATGGGTATTGCCTGACAAGACCAGAGTCAAATCCATCACATTCCCATTATGTGCAAAATCTCCTCCTACCCTATGTTCCTGACACCACTATTATTGAAAGGGGGCAGTGTGACTCCTATTTGAGGATGAGAGCACAGGTAATTTGTATGTGTTTATCTGCCTTCATTGTTGTGGGAAGACACGGCATCAGTAAGAATATAAGGAGAGATGGACTTTAATGGGACCAGGGGCTGCTTTCTTCTCTGATGTGGGGAGTAGGGGAGCATATGCATGTGCAGGGTGGGTAGTATGGCAGACTTGGAATCTCAAGAGAGAATCTTATCATGGGATGTTCTGTGCCCATTATGACAGGATATGAACTTTGAGGACGTGGCCATTGCCTTCTCTCAGGAGGAGTGGGAGATCCTTGATGAGGCTCAGAGACGTCTGTACTGTGATGTGATGCTGGAAGTGTTTGCACTTGTATCATTCATAGGTAAGACCTTCACATCTCTCCTAGTGTCCTGAGGTGATGCCCACTCTTTATTTATTCTCCAGACTTAGCACTCTCTCTCTCTCAAAGCCAGACCATGGGCTCAGCTAATTTCCCCCACTGTCTTGTCAAATGGGCTGTGGCTGCCAGTGCTGAGCTGTGCAGAGAGCCCTGAGCAATAGACTCCATAAACCTCCCTGACACCAGTTGCCTCAGAAACTGCAGGAAGTGTCTGGGTGTCAGCGGTCTTACAGACAGCTTAATGGGTCCCTCCTGCTCTTCCACTCCAGGGAGGGTGACTCTATCCAGATCCATGGCTTCCAATTCTGCACCTTTCCTGTCGATAAAGACCCTGTGTCAGTTATCTTCTTTACATACATGAACCAGGGGCTGTTCTTGTAAGACCCTCCAATTATTGTTTGTAATATTACCTTCCCTGGATACTATTGCAAGCTGAATGCTATGGGCAAGTGATGGCTGCTCACCTCTATTGTCTTTTCATTGATACTCAGAATATTTAGTTTGTACATACTTCTAGAAAAGGAGGTGCAGGGAGAACCCTGGGTTTCTCCAGGGTGAACGTACAGGATGGTCCTAGAGGATGCTTAGCCCGGCTGAGTGGCAACTGGGGGGAGGTATGACGTAAGGATGGTGTTCAGATTATACTGGGAACCTGCTCCTGTACAACAGTGTTTGGTGCAGGTTCCAATGGCCACACCTCATTTATACCTTTCTTTTCCACACTTGACACTTTGCTGACTTGTCATTTCATTGGTGACTTCCTAGCATTGTCTACCTTCACCTTTGTGTCCTTTTTACATCACCTATTCCCCTGCACATCTCTTTCTGCAGTATACTACTACATGGACCTATGTAAGTGTTATAAGGAGCACATACATGCTTAAATACCCCTCAAACACCTGCTACTTGTTTATTGAATTTTACTTGGAATGAGATGTAACCAACCTTCTGCACAGCTTGCCCATGTCACCAGCAGAGAAGATCTACTGAATGCTGTTAGCAGCAGAATGAGCTGGACAGTCCGCTTCTCTTCCGTGTGGTGCTTGCCATGTTTTTGCTCTATTTCTGTTGAAGTCTCTCTTGTTTTGTGATCTTCAGTGGTCAAGAACTTCACAGTTGCATCTTATTAGTTCATCTTTCAGGTCTTTTATTTTCAGCCAGTTGCATGAGACCAATGTATTATGTGCAACACAGTTTTATAATGGGACTTCCCTCTGTCACCACAGTCAACATTCATTTCCTCATCATTCCTCTGTTTTCAGGTCCTTGGCATAAAATGGATGATGGGGAGGCCTATTCTGAGCACAGTGTATCTGTAGGAGATTCTCAGGTCAGGGCTTCCAAGACAGCTGCAGCCACCCAGAGGACCCATCTGTGTAAGCCGTGCTTCTCAGTGTTAAAAGATATTTTGCACCTGACTGAGTTACAAGTGGCATACTTTGAGAAGAATGTGTTCTTAAGTGATGCATGTGTGAGAGACTTGTGTTTCAGTGCAAACCCTCACCAGCAGCAGAAGGATGCCTGTGGAGAGAAGCCCTGGAAAGAAGATATGGAGAGAGCTTCGCTTGTGACAACTTGCTGGTTCTACTTCTCTGGGGTGCCTGAAGCTAGTACTGAGGTTGGGGTAGACTCCCCAGCCATCTCAGGGCTTCTCCAGCACCAGGCCACTCTTAACACTGAGGAGCCACACAGTAACAATGAGATTTCACAGGAATGTCTCGGTGGAAAAAGACATCACCAGTGGGTTGAATGTGAAACAGCTGCCAGCCAGAAACAGAAAGTTGCTTATCAGAAAGGTCTCAGCTCTGGAGATATGATTAATGAGTCTAATAAATGTGGGAAAGTGTTCAGACAAATCTTTAACCACCTACAACATGGGAGAGTTCACACTGTAGAAAAGCCCTGTGAGTGTACTGATTGTGGGAAGGTCTTCAGTGAAAGCCCTGCTCTCATTAAACACAACAGAGTTCACATTAGAGAAAAGTGTTATACGTGTAGTGAATGTGGGAAGCATTTCAATCGAAGGTCTCAACTCACTAGACACCACAGAGTTCACACTGGAGAAAAGCCATATGAGTGTAGTGAATGTGGGAAGCATTTCAGTCTAAGGTCTCAACTCACTATACACCACAGAGTTCACACTGGAGAAAAGCCATATGAGTGTAGTGAATGTGGGAAGCATTTCAATCGAAAAGGTTTCCCTCACTAGACACCACAGAGTTCACACTGGAGAAAAGCCATATGAGTGTAGTGAATGTGGGAAGCATTTCAGTCTAAGGTCTCACCTCACTAGACACCACAGAGTTCATACTGGAGAAAAGCCATAAATGTGCAGGGAATGGTTTATTTTTCTCACTTATTATAAGAACACTTAAGGGGCTCTATGAGACCCTTTCCATGAATGTAAACCCCTTTTATGGGAACATACACTCTGCTAGATTCCTCATAAATTTGAGGTACACGTGAGACTTGAAGGAGCTGCATTGTACTTGCTAACATGCCCAGACCTACCACCCAAATGATGTCACTGTCTCTTTGTCGCTGAAGAGATTTCACCTCTAACACCTGACTCACCTGAGGAGTGTGCATCGGTCACCACCCCTGAGTGCTCAGGGGAATGTATTCTGTGTTCTCACTTCTGCTGGAAGTAATTATGGTTCCTCCAAGCTCTTGGCAGTATCTTCATTCATTTCTCTGTGACAAGAAAATGGACCTGACCCAGGATTCATCCCGAGCACCCCTTCTCAGCTAAGAAGTGCCACCTCTTTCAGGGACATAGTGGTACTCACATTATGCTTTGATAAATTTGGGGGGATTCTTATTCACCAACCTGCAAACCCCTTGTTCTCCTGTGCTCTAGTTTAGAATCTTTTTAAAGGTATTTTTACATTTGTACCTTTAATTTTGGTTTTATTCACTGCCACAGATGATTTGCAAACACAAATGTGATCTTTCAGCATGTAGAGATGAATAGATATTGTGTTTATCCAAAAGTGTATGTGGTTTGAAAGGGACAACATAATGTCCGGAAATCACTTTTTGTCCAATATTGGCTTATTACTTATTGCGGCCCATGGCCTGAAAAAAGAAAGACCACGTGACTTTGTGCATTTAATTTTCAGCCTAGTGCCTCGATTATTGGTGAGGGCAAAGGTCAGTCTGAAGATGGAGACCTTTGCTCTGCTTCTGTGACCAATATGAATCATGTTCTCTGTTCACAGTATGTACTACATAAGCCTCAGCAATGTTTAGGGAACCTGCTCTCCATGTCCTGCAAAGGAGACATGTGCCAGGAAGTATGACATTTCATAGGTTGGTGTCATTTCTTGTAAGTCTCTGAGGTGGAACCACAATTAGGACAGAAACACTGTTTCAATAGTGAGTGGGAAAGCCTGCAGTAAATTAGATGATAAGTGTCTCTTCTGAACATAAGGCCACAGATGTTCTGGGGCCTGTGGCTTGTGTGGCCTTTATGTGCAGACATTCTCAGGACCTCCAAAACTGTTTCGTGTAGCTGATGTCATTGGCAGAATAATCTAATGGTATTGTGTATTCCCTGGCCCCTCTAGGGGTGTTCACATAATGTAGTTGCTCAACAGGCAAGAAGTCAAAGGTAGAGGAAGGATAACCCTGCAATCTGTCCCAGGATGTCTTTTGTATGTAGTCAGCATTCCTATTGAATTTGATGGCAATAGTTTTTTTTTTTTTTATATATATACTTTTATGATTTCAGAGAGAGAGAGAGGGAGGGAGAGAGATCAATGAGAGAGAATCATTGATCAGCTGCCTCCTGCATGCCCAACTCTGGGGATCCAGCCCACAACCTGGGCATGTGCCCTGACCTGGAATCAAACCAGTGGCTTTCCGTTAATGTGATCACGCCAAAGAAAATGAGGCACAGTGGCCATGGAGAGTTTATATTTTTGTGTGTTCTTTATTAATTATTGTATTATTTTTCAGTAGCAACAACTTTAAACCTACTTTGCCACACCCTGTATTTACCTCCAGTCCTTTTGTAATCTTTCTGCCTCCCAGCCCTCCATGCAGGCATTGATTTACCTTCCTGTACAATAGAGTAGTTCATATTTTTCATAATTTTATTGGTACTAAAAGGTGTATTCTCTTTAAGAAACACTGGCTTCCTTCATGCTACACAGATATTTTGAGATTCGACACTAATGTTTATGTAAATATTTATTTCCAGGAAATATTGTACTCTATGGGTAACCACTTTAACTATTGAGCTGCCTATGGTTTCAGTTATTTCTGTGTTTGGGGTTTTATAAATAAAACAGTTGGGAATATTGTGTTGAGTTCTTTCTACAGGTGTATGTGTTACTTACCAAACTGTTCCAGTGTCAGTGAATGTGTTATATTTTAACATCTGGGGAACTGTGATCTAAAATGGTCAATCACTTTGCCTGCCGACCCACCCACAGTAATGAAAATTCCATTTTTCTGCAACCCTGCCAGCACATGTGAAGGTTAATCTTTTTAAATACTAGCCCTATCAGCGAGTATTGTTAACTTGCTTTTGTTTTCATTCCATTTCTGTAAAAATGTTTGATGGTGATCATTTCTTATGCATTTCTTTACATTGTCTTTATCTCCTTTGTTAAAATGTCTGCTCAGGATTTTTGTCTACTTTAAAGTTAATTTATTATCCTAACCAATAGGAGGATAGTGCAGCCTCTAAGACATATGTTTTAATTTCACTCATTCCTCAATGACTCTAGTGACTTCTTTGCCATATGGAATTCTTGCTTTTGAATTCTAAAAACAATATAGTTTTTTCTCAATTTTTACCCTATGTACTATTTATAGCCCACTTGTACCATACACTTAAAAGTTTAATCTGCATTGTTAACATCCTCCACCAGTGTTCTTTAAGTCTAAGCATTTAATAATACATTAAGTGAAGTCTAGGTTAGCAGTAGTTGACAATTTCACCACATTCAAACTGTCAAAATGATGGCATTGCACATGGACATAAGATATTTCAGTAGTACATCATTATATTTTACTAGTGACCAGGTACATGAATGCATGCACATTGAAATTAAATTAATCCGAAAGTGTGTGGTGGGGCGGGACTTGGTGAGATCGGCCCCACACTCCCTAGTGCCAACCTCTCACAGTCCCTCCTTGGCCGGCGGTGCTGAGGCTTGAAGGGCATCTGTGTAATGGGTGGGGTCCCTCAGCCACTGGTTTGATTCCAGGGCAGGGCACATGCCTTCCTGAATCCCCTGGAGTGGTCGTGCAGGAGGTAGATGATTGCTGTTTCTCTTCCTCTCCCTTTCAAAACGAGGGCCGTGCCTGTGGAGATTGGGCTGAAACAGGCTCTCCGACATCCCCCAAGGTGTCCTGGATTTCGAGAGGGCAGTTCTTGGGTGACACAACCCAGAATCAGGCTCCCTCCTCTCTGGTTCTGGGGTGCGTTACCTGTGAACCACTGCTGTCAAGTAACCACAACTCACTGGGCAGCTCCTGTGTTGAGCGTCTGCCCCTGGTGGTCATTGCAGGTCATAGCTACCTGTGAGGACGTTGGGCGGTTGCTTAGCCTTTCATATAAATAGATTTTTAGCATACTGATACAGTAGCAATGAATGTGCTCAAGAACATTCATAATTAAACAGCTGAATTATTGGAAACGTAAGTTTTAAACATTTTTTAAAGTTTGATATATGTGTAATTGATTTAAAACAAGCTTTAATATATATATATATATATATATATATATATATATATATATATAGAGGGGCTATGAGATCATCATCTATCTATCTATCTATCTCTTCATCATCCACGTCAAGAATCTATCAAGCCGAAGATCTGGATAGAGCTATCTGCAGATATCTAGAGGCCCAGTGTATGAATTCGTGCATGCATCATCATCTTCTTCTCCTTCCCCTTCTTCATCATCCATCTCAGGAACCAAGTAGTACTGTAAAGGATTTGGCCAAATGTCATCTTTGATGACTTCTCCTAACTCATCTGCACCTGCATCAGAATGGTCAGTAAACCAGGTAAAGAAGCTTTCTGGTTCCTCATGCTGTCTCTTCCTGCTGGCTTTATTCTGTGTTTGACTTGAACGTTTGGTCAAATCCTTTCCACATTTCCATTTGATTTCAGTGGACTTTGAAGATGGATCACCACTCTCATTCAGATGAAACTCTTTGGAGAGAACTTTATTTTCAAAGTAAGGATTTTCATCAAAATAAAAATCTATTCTGTAACCTGATTTAATATCTTCAAATTCTCTCACTTCAACTCTTGTCAAATAATGCAGCGCCTCTTCATTCTCTTGCCCAAGCAGTGCAGACACTTGTGGATGGTTGACAAATGTTGTTACCCAAAAATTTGGGATTTTGGCGATCAATTCTGACCTCTTCTGAAAAAATGGTTGGCGGAGTTTGTTATATTTCTGTTCTACTTTCAAAATCTCCTCACTGGCTTGTTCATTAAGTTGTCTATTTCATTTTGTACTTCATCAATATGTTCAATCGCTTCTTGCTGTTCTTTTTCTCCCTTTGGCACTACTGGAGGGGTCGGCTTCTTCTCCTGCTTGGGGGCTGGAGCCAGTTTCGGTTTCTTTGTTTGAGGTGGGAGCTAGGACTGGCGTTTGGGGGCCATGCTGTGAGGCAAGTCCTAGGATCTGATCAATGGGAAGTCGCCAGGCTCAAAGGCGCGCTGAGCACTCACTTTTTCAATTTTTAAAATGAATTTAGGATTTAACCAATAGGAGGGCAGTTCAGCATCTAAGACATCTCTATTCACTTCACCCATTCCTTAAGGACTCAATTGATTTCTTTTCCATTTGGAAACTATACAGTATGTTTTGAATACTGGAAGGAAAATTGTTTTTCTCACATTTTATCTTATGCACAATTTAATGCCCACTTGCATGATACACTTTTAAGTTAAATCTATGTTGCTAACATTCTCCACCATTTATTCCTGGTGGTAAATACTGTCATCATGATTAGTTTCAAAATGACAAAATGTTGGCACTGAACATGAGCCTGCTAGGATATTTCAGTAGCACATCATTATATTTTATTTACAAACATGCTGATGCATTAGATACAAATATACTCAAGAACATTCATGATAAAATAGTAAAATAATGGGAAGTGGCAAGTTTTAATTATTTTTTAAACTTTGATGTAAGTGTAATTGATTTAAAATATACATTCAAAACTATATTTTTATTGATTTCAGTGAGGAAGGGAGGGGGGGGAGAGAGAGAGAGAGAAAGATGAATGATGAGAGAGAATCACTGATAGGCTGCCCCTGCATGCACCACAATATGAATCCAGTCCACCACCTGAGCATGTGTCCTGACCAGGAATTGATCAGTGACCTGCAGGGTCATAGGTTAACACTCAACCACTGAACCACGCTTGCCCGGCTCTCCTAAGATTTTCAGGGATCCCATGCAACCTGCAACCAGGGTAGCAATGAGCAATGGCAGCTCATCCTGGCCTAACCCCTGAATCTGCGCTCAAGGCCTCCTTTACTGTGAATGCCCAGTGAGCTAACAGCAGCCTCGCTTTGGCTCATTTATTTCCCACAATGTTTCTAGAGAGTCAAAGGAGCCAGCTGTTTCCTGTTCTATCTCTCTGCTGCTTCCTGTTCTATCATAAGGCCTACGTTTTTTCATTATCCCCAGTTTCAATTAATGTACCCTCAAAATCTTCTGAACTTGGGCAGTGAAATCTTTTCGAACATGAAGTAATGAACTCTAACACTACAGACCAAGGTGAGGCCGACCTGCTCCAGGCTGCTTCCTGTTCCTAAACACAGGTATGCCTGGGACATCTACAAAACAGACCAAGGCATGATTTTGCTTAGAGGACCTGGGAGAAAACGTGATGGTCTTCACTCAAATTGGTGTTGTTGAATCAAATCAATTTTAACACTCTTCTTTTTTTATTGGTTTTTTTAGAGAGAGGGGGGAGACAGAGAAACATCAATGATGAGAGAGAATCATTGATCAGCTCTCTCCTGCATGCCCCCTACAGGGATGGAGCTCCCCAACCTAGGCAAGTGCCCTGACTTGGAATCCAACTAGAGATACCTTGTTTCATGGGTCCATGCCCAACCACTGAGCCATGCATGTGTGGGCAAAACTATTTTTTTTATTGTTGGCTCTATTACAAATAGACCCAATTTCCCCCATCCTCATCCGCCTTTGCCTCCCTCTACCTTGCCCCCACCATTTCCAGGCAGTCATCACATTATTGTCTATGTCCATGGACTATGCATATATGTATATACTTTTTTTTTTCTGCATTTCACTTTACTTTGCACAAAATGAATACAACCAATTGACTAAGCAGCTCCAGAACTGTTAGTGTTCATTAATCAAGAAGTAAACGATGTCAGAAGGAACACTTTTCAATTCCTCCCATACACATATTGTAAAGACAACAAACTCCTAACATATGTCACACAGGCTGGTTTCGACACATAGAAAGCCTAAGCAAGAAGGGTGAGTACTGAATATCCACATGGTCAGACCAGGAGCATATACATCTGCCCTGTACAGTTCAGGGCCTTGCTTCTTCCCTCATCAAAAGGGGCAGGTGTTCGGCTCCTTTGGGACCACGGTCCCTTCACCAGGGACTTATTTCATCGCCCGTTTAGAGAGCTCGCCTTGCTCAGGGGCTGCTATTGTGGGTGTTATATTTCCCGGGGCAATGAACAAAGAGACCAGGGTTGGGTGCTCCCTGATTTAGCTGAGACTCTTTAACCACCCACGTTGCTCCCATGCATAGCTTCTGCCATTGGTTCTCTCCCCCAGCGCCCTGAGACGACAGAAAAAGCCTTCCTGTTCCAGAAAATTCAGAGGCAAATGGAGCCGCCAGGGGCCGTGCACAGGACTCTGACCAGGGAAGCCAGGGAGCAGATCCAGTATTTACATGAAGAATTTCCAGGGCCCTGGTCAGTTCCCAGACTGGCTGAAGGCTTGGATGTTAGCTCCGATGTGATTAGAGTCTGGGCAGTACTTGATTCTGTTTGAATTTGGCAAGCATTGTCTTGACCACCCATGCTGAATAATAAGTGAGAGGGTGAGGAGATGATTATAGGTGGCAGGACTGTAGCAGTGCAGGTGTGAGAGAGGTGTGGTAGAAAGTGTGATGAGCACTTGGAGGCAGAACCTGCAGAAGATGCCGAAGATCCTGGGTCAGGTGAGTCTGGAGAGGCAGAACCTACAGAAGATGGAGACATCTGTAATAATATCAGCGATCAAAAAGACACATTAAATTTTTAAAAAATATTTTAAAACTACATTACCCAGAAAGGAATGCGACCACGTGGGCGGAGCTAAAGGACACTGTGTCAGTGCATCCGGTTAGGGCGGGACTTCCGCCTTCCTCCTCCTGGCGGGCTTTTTGAACTCTTAAGTTTCTTCAAGGACTCACAGGCTTCAGCCCACTCATGGTGAGTAGGAGGAGGCCTAGGAGGCAGCGTCCTTGCTGTGCAGAGTGTGTCTGAAGCTTGTTAAGCACCATCAGGCCAGGTGGGGCCACTAGCCCTAGCCCTGGACGTGGCCCTGGCCCTGGCTCTGGCTCTGGCCCTGGCCCTGGCCCTGGCTCGGACCTGGCCCTAATGCCTAAACCCTAAACCCTAGACCCCAACCCTAACCCTAATCCCATCAACATAAACCCATCAACGTAATCCCATCACCCCATAACCCTAACCCTCTAACCCTAACTTTAACCCAAAACCCTAAACCCTATACCCTAAACCCTAAACCCTAAACCCCAGCCCCAGCCCCCACCCCCGCCCTCGCCTTCGCCTTCACCCTAAGCCAACCCTCACCCTCACTCTCACCCTTACCCTCACCCTAACCCTAAAACCCTCATCCTAACCCTAACCCTAAAACCCTCACCCTCACCCTCAAACCCTCACCCTAATCTTAAAACCTGACCCTGACCCTAAACCCTAAACCCTGATCCTGACCCTGACCCTGACACCAACCTTAAACTCTGACCCTGACCCTGACCTTAGCACCTAACCCTAGCCCCTAATCCCTAAACCCCTAGCCCCTAGCCCCTAGCCCCTAGCCCCTAGCCCTGGCCCTTGACATGGCCCTGGCCCTGGCTCTGGCCCTGGCTCTGGCCCTGGCCCTGGCCCTGGCCCTGGCTCTAGCTCTGGCCCTGGCCCTAACCCCTAAACCCTAAACCCTAGACCCCAACCCCAACCCTAATCCCATCAATATAAACCCATCAACATAAAGCCATCAACCTAATCTCATCAACATAAACCCATCAACCTAAAACCATCAACCTAATCACATCACTCCATAACTCTAACCCTCTAACCCTAACCCTCTAACCCTAAACCCTAACACCAATCCCTAAACCCTATACCCTATACCCTAAACCCTAAACCCTAGCCCCAGCCCCAGCTCTCGCCTTCGCCTAAGCCAACCCTCACCCTCACTCTCAACCTTACCCTCACCCTAACCCTAAAACCCTCATCCTAACCCTAACCCTAAGACCCTCACCCTCATCCTCAAACCCTCACCCTAACTTTAAACCCTGACCCTGACCTTGACCCTAAACCCTAAACCCTTATCCTGACCCTGACCTTAAACTCTGACCCTGACCATGACCCTAGCCCCTAATCCCTAAACCCCTAGCCCCTAGCCCCTAGCCCTGGCCTTGGACGTGGCCCTGGCCCTAACCCCTAAACCCTAAACGCTAGACCCCAACCCCAACCCGAATCCCATCAACATAAACCCATCAACCTAATCTTATCAACTTAAACCGATGAACATAAGCAGATCAACCTAATCTCATCAACATAAACCAACCAGGTAGTGTCCTGGGTGCTCAGCCGCCCGCTCCCGCAGGGAGCTGGGAGAGGGCGCCTTGGCCAGCTCGAGCAGGGTGTCTCCCGAGAGCGTGGAAGGCCCGCAGCCAGAGCCTGGACAGGGCCCTCAGGTCGCTCACCTTTTGGACCTGCTATCCCCCAGGACCTCAGGCCCGCCCCCCTCCTCACCTCCTCTTGGGCCTCCACCACCTGCTGCTGCTGTACTGGCTCTGCAGAGGCAGAGGGGCCTGTGGGCGACTCCTGTCCCCCCGGCTCCACCCCAGGGACCTCCCCCCCACAGGCTGCCGACCTCAGGGCGGGCTGCGCCCCGTTCTCACACAGCGACGGCTCCTGGAGTCATTTCTCAACCCTCAGCCTAGGATCCATTTCCATTGATTCTGAGAGAGGAAGAGACACTGACCAGCTGCCCCTGCAGGGCCCAACCAGGGACCGACGGCAACCCGGGCCAGGGTGCTCTTCTCCTTGGAAGCTCAGACGCAGGCCCTGAGCGAAACCGGAGGCCCCACCTCAGGTGGGCACATGGCTCAGAGCGCCCCTGCTGCTCCCCTCTCCCCTGCTCTAACGTTTCTTTTGCCATGACGCCGCCGACCTGGGAACTCACGGCCCACAGAGTGCGATTGACACCACGTCTCCCGTGGTTCCTGCGGCAAAGTAACAGCGAAGCCTTCCCACAGAGCCCCGCGCAGAAGCCACGACCTGCAAACCCCTCGAGTCCTGGCCCTGTGGGGTCCCACGTGGCCGAGACGTGTTCCCTGGGCCGAGCCTTGGCGGGTGAGGAGGGCGCCGGGCACAGCGTGGAAGCTGGACGGTGAAGGTGACTCAATCCGGCCACCACCTTCTGTTTGGCTGTAAAATTCAGCCACGTTTCCTTCTGGGATGTTTCACCACAAAAACCCCCAATTTCTGCACCCTGAGCATGTGGGCTTGAGCACCCGTGCACCTGCTGAGAAGGGACCCATGGCTCACAGCGGGGCTCAGGGGTTGAGCGTTGACCTAGGAGCCAGGAGGTCATGGTCAGGGCACAGGGATGTGCAGGAGGCAGCCGATCCATGATTCACTCTCATCATGCATGTTTCTCTCTCCCTCTTTCTCATTTCCTCTCTGAAATCAATAAAAAAATATTTTTTTAAAAAGAAAAATAAATAAAAAATAAAGTCTGCCCCCCTCGCCCCCGCCTACACCTTGCCTGGAATCGAACCCAGGACCCTACAGTCGGCAGGCTGATGATCTATCCACTTAGCCAAAACCAGCTAGGGCTGCAGTGCCTTCTTCCCAAGGCAGTTTCTAGATTTCTAGGCATCACCTGTGGGCCAGAGCTGGGCTCAGTGCAGAGCCACAGAGATGAGAAACCTAGTCTCTGCCCTCAGATTTTTAGAAACAGAGGAAAGGGCAGAGAGATAGAGAGAAAGAGAAAGAGAGAGAGAGAGAGAGAGAGACAAAGAGAGAGAGAGAGAGAAACATCTATGTGAAAGCAAACATCAAGTGGCTGCCTCCTGCACATCTCTTACCAGAGATGGAGTCCACAACCCAGGCATGTGCCATGACTGGGAATCAAACTGATAACCTCTTGGTTAATAGTTGTCACTCAAACACTGAGCCACACCAGCTGGGCTATTCTGTCTTTCAAAGTTACTCTAAATAAATATGCAGACGCTACAATGTTAGCTCCATGAAGCAGAGAGATTTTTGTCATTTCTATCCTTTTCTGTTCAATAACATAGTCCAAATACCCAAAATAGTGCTGCGCATGGAGTAGGCCCTTAAATATTTGGTGAATGAATGATAAGGATCAAATAAAATCTCTACTGACTCATTCAAACAATATCAGCTTCCTTCTGTCCTTGACTGGAATCGAACCCAGGAACATACAGTCTGCAGGCTGACACTCTATCCTGATCCTGATCCGCACTGCCTGACCCGCAGTCAGTGCCTCCACTTAGCCAAACCAGCTAGGGCTGCATTCCCGTCTTTCCACGGCAGTTTCTAGGTTTCTAGGCATCACCTGTGGTTGCTGAGAGCAGTGTCAGTGCCTCCCGGGCTCCCCGCAGGGTGCTGAGTGCAGAGTCAGTGCCTCCAGGGCACCCAGTTGGGTGCTGAGTGCAGAGTGAGTGCCTCCTGGGCTCCTGGCAGGGTACTGAGAGCTGAGTCAGGGCCTCCCGGGGACCTGGTTGGGTGCTGAGAGCAGAGCCAAGTGTCTCCCGAACTTCCAGCAGGGTGCTGAGAGCAGAGCACAGTACCTGCCAGGCTCCCGGCATCGTGTTGAAAGCAGAGTCAGTGCCTCCCAGGCTTCTGGTAGGGTCCTGAGAGCAGATGACGGTGCCTCTCGAGCTCCTGGTAGTGTGCTGAGAGCAGAGTCAGTGCCTCCCGGGCTCCTGGTTGGGTGCTGAGAGCAGAGCACGGTGCCTCCCGGGCTCTCAGCAGGGTGCTGAGAGCAGATTCAGTGATTTCTGGGCTCCATGTTGAGTGCTAGCAGAGTCAGTGCCTCCCTAGCACCCGGTTGGGTTCTGAGAGCAGAGTTCAATGCCCCCAGGGCTTCCGTCAGGATGCTGAGAGCAGAGTTAGTGCCTCCCAGGCTCCCAGTTGGGTGCTCAGGGCAGAGCACGGATCATCCCGAGTTCTCGGCAGGGTGCTGAGTGCAGAGTCAGTGCCTTCAGAGCTCCCGGGAGGGTGTTGAGAACATAGCCACTGCCTCCCTGGCACTAGGTTGGGTGCTGAGAGCAGAGCACGGTGCCTCCCTGGCTCTCGGCAGGGTGCTGAGAGCAGTCAGTGCCTCCCAGGCTCCCGGTTGGGTGCTGAGGGCAGAGCACGGTGCATCCCGAGCTCTCGACAGGGTGCTGAGAGCAGATTCAGTGATTTCTCGGCTCCCTGTTGGGTGCTTATAGCAGAGTTAGTGCCTCCCGAGCAACCGGTTGGGTGCTGAGAGCAGAGCACAGTGCCTCCCGGTCTCCTGGCTGGGTGCTGAGATTAGAGTCAGTGCTTCCCGGGCTCTCGGCAGCTTGCTGAGAGCAGAGTGAGTGCCTCCCGGGCTGCAGGCAGGGTGCTGAGAGCAGAGTCAATACCTCCTGGGCTCCCGGTTGGTTGCTAAGAGCAGAGCATGGTGCCTCCAGGGCTCCCGGCAGCGTGCTGAGAGCAGAGCAGAGTGGCTCCCTGGCTCCCAGCAGGATGCTGAGAGCAGAGCTCGGTGTTTACATTATGATGTGGTTTGCTGTGCTGGCATAGGGCCCATGTTATCAGTTGTCTTGAGAACTTGTTCTTGGCAGGTCGCTGTCAAGATTCTGACACACGCGAGTCCCCTGCTCCATCGCCAGTTCCAGGATCCGGGAAGGGAGAAAGGACTGCTCTTCCCTCCCTGTGGGCTGGCTCCTAGAAGAATCCTGGTGTTTCTCCCAAATGCTGGGTCACATACACTTTGTTTTGTTCTGGAGATGCTTCCAGCTGGAGAGGCTCTCAGGCAGCCAGGCAAGGGCAGAATGGCCTTGGGGGCAGAGGGGCAGGGGCAGTGGGCTAGACTGGTGGGCAGGCTCTGAGAGGGGACCCAGGCACAGGTGTCCTACTCATCAGGCCCCTCCAGGAGGCAGGCAGGAAGGAGAATCTGGCACACCAGACCCAAAGCACAGTGGGCTCTGGGTCTCTGAGGCTGTTTTCATGACAGAAGAAATAGGCCCCGTTCCTTCTTATCCCAGCACACATCCATGCTCCTGCCTGCTCCAGGGATAGAAAAGATGAGAAGTTAAAAAGCTAATCTGGGTACTGCTGGGACCATGGATACCAGAACAGCTTCTATGACTACCCAGAAGTCTTTCTTTGAGTCCCTACTGTGTGTCAGGTGCTGTGTGAGACACGGAGTCACATAGAGGGGAGCTCTAGCCTTTCAGAGAGGCCTGTCCTCTTTGGGGACCACAGCTGGAGGTGAGTGGCTGGGCACAGTGACCTGACCATGCTCCGGGGTGGCCCCTTGGGGAGTTTGTGCACAGTAATGCTTGAGGCTCTTTCCAGCTCTGATGTGTGGGAGCTCTGCTCTGGTGTCCTAAGAGTTCAGAAGGGTGTGCATGAAGGTGAGCTCCAGGGCTGAGGGACAGGACTCTTAGAAAGGAAGGGATCAGAGGTCTGTGTGTGTGGGGGGGAACCATGAGGAGAATGCTTTTGCTGAGGTGGAAGAAGCATCAGAATGCAGGTGTGCAGAAGCAGGGATCCTGAGAGAGGAGGGCCCAAGGGCACAGAGCTCCTTTGATTCTGATGAGATTAGTTAACAGAATGAGCAGGAACAGGGTTGCAGAGAGAAAGTGGAGAAAAGGAGGTCTCTCAAATGGCTGGGAGCGAGGCCATGAGGACCCCGATGAGCTTGGTGCCGGTGAGGAAGGAGACAGACCCGACATGGGAGTCTCCTCAATAAGGAGCCTTGAAGAATAACAGCCGACGAAGGCAGAGCAAAGGGATGAATGACAAAGCAAGCTCGAGACTTTTAGCCTGGATTCCTGAGAAAATGATACGAAGTCAGATCCCAGGAGGACATTACGCCTTGGGCAGCAATGATTTGAAGAAACGCTTGATCGGCAGAACACTAAGCAGCCTGGCCCTGAGACTCAGACTAGCCACGTTTTAGGCTCCTCTGAGTCTGCTGGGCCAAGACCACCTAAGGAAGTGACTAAGTTTTGGAAGTCATTACCCACCTTTACTGTCCGCCCCAACATATTCCCAATTAATCTCTAATACAGACCCTCACAAACCAATTATTTGTGCAGCCAGGCCAGCATGGCTCAGTGGTTGGACGTCAACCTATGAACCAGAAGATCAGGGTTCGATTTCAGTCAAGGACACGTGCCGGGTTGTGGGGTCAGGCACAGGTGTCGGGTCAGTCTCCTTCCTCACCCAATGGAGGGGCAGGCAGGAGGCAGCCAACCAATGATTCCCTCTCGTCATTGATGTTTCTATCTCTTTCTCCCTCTCCCTTCCTCTCTGAAATAAATAAAAAAATATTTAAAAAAATTATGTCCATGTGAAAAATGTTTTCAGACCTGACTGTCTGAATGACCCAGCCAAGCTTGGCAGGTGAGTTCAGATACAGGTTAGGATCTTCGCACACAGTCATCTTAAATCATTCTGATGAAACGCTGTGGAAAGTGGGGTACAGCTTGTCAGGGATGGCTTTGTCACTCAAAGATTACCAAGTCTATTTACATCCATGATGTCATTTAATCCACTTATGCATCTCTACCGATGCCCAAGAAAGGAATTTTTTATTTAGATTTTCTAGAACCAGGACCTGGAACTCAAGATGCCCCATATCCACAATCAACCCCAAGTGATCTCTGCCACCCTGACGCCCTGCCATCAGGGCCATTCTGCTGGGCAGCATCCTCCCTTCGTGAGAATTACTCTAGGGAAGATGCATACTCGTCAGAGTGAAGAGAACAAACTGGAGTGTCTGGTCCATTGCATCCTTGACTTGCTCAGTTCCTGCAGCTCTGGGTTCTATAGATGTGTTTACAAGGCACAGAGAACAAAGAAACACTCATTTTGAGAAGAGAATCCCCACATATGAGACCTGAAAGGTCTGTGCTAGGATCCGCACAGTGGCCTCAGCCCTAGCGCCTCATTCCTGGGCCATTCCAGAGCTGCTCTGCTTAAGGAATCACATCCAGCTCACATTAGAGAGCAGACAGTTGCTGACAGCATGATGGTCTGTTTCTCCTATTGCAATTGTGCATTACTGATTGAAGTGCATCCTGACCACTTTAACTATCAGCTGGTTTTGTTTATATCCCTCCCCTAATATTCTACGGATCCCCGGGGAACTGCTCCCTGGGGAGAGCAGAGGAAGTTAGGAGAGTCATCCAATTGGAAGGATGAACCCCCTTTTGCTCCTCCTCCCCACACAGCAGGGCTGCTTTGCAAAGAGGGTTTCAAGGATACACTACTGTGGAGCCACTGTATCCAGCCATCCTCAGCAACTCCTGAAGACGCATCAGAGCTCACCCATGTGTTGCTGGGCAAAGTGCTGATTGGCCAGGGGTGGGAGCTGCCCATCATGTGCCGCGTGCTATTGCTTGTACCCACCACCGTTATACCCATTTTAAGAAGAGGGTAGGTGTAGAGGGGTCACCTCTGGCCTGCAGCAGAGCCAGAATTCAAACCCTGAGCCTAAGTCCAGACCCAGTCTCTTTCCACTCTCCCCTGTTGAGTCCCCGCCGTGTTTCCTCCATCCAAATCCCCAAATCCACCCTCGGCCCAAGAGGCAAGTAGCTAAGCCCTTAGGCTGGTGTATTGGATTCACAGGCGCCTCTTTGGGGATTTTTGCTGGCGAGGACCAGGGATTCGGTGGGTCTCTTTAAGTAATGTGGGCTTATCGTAAAGACACCCTCTTTAGAAAATCAGGACTCATGATATAAGTGGGCCTGGAATGGGAAGGTCATTCAGATCCAAGGCAGCTCTGGGGCCACAGCTGTAGGGGTTCATGTCTTCACTTTAGTGTCTCATCTGCAAAATGGCTTATTAATTCCTGTCCCTGCCTCTTCTTGCTTCTGCTCTGCTTTCTCCATTTCCCCAGCTCAGATTCCTGAGAGAATCTGGGTGGTCCTGACAATCATCATCCCAGCGGATTGGACAAAACTTTTGAGCCAAACCCATCCTCCATGTCCTTAGCCGTGTGTAAGGACGTGCCCATGGGCAGAGAGCATGGCTTACGCCGTGGCCATTTTGTCTAATAGCAGTCTTATCGCATCTGACGTTAAAGATAAGCAAAACCAGCTGATAGTTAAAGTGGTCAGGATGCACTTCAATCAGTAATGCACAATTGCAATAGGAAAAAAGACCAGCATGAACTGAACTAAATTTTGATTTGTACAGAGGTGACTGGGCATTTTGAAGGGAGAATGCGGAGACAAGGAAGGGGTGAGTGGGGGCTCAGTAGAGTCAGGGAAGTGGAAAATTGCGAAAAGCAAGAGGGGGTTGGTCCCTATGAAAGCCATCTGGCGCTTATCTAAGTTTGGTTCCTCCCTTCCCAGAGAGGCTGTGAGGCAGGGACCTATCTTCAGGTGTTGGCTGGACGAACAGTAAATTCTTTTGATAATCTTGAGTTTTCTCAGGCAGGCGCTTTAGGAGGGGCTAGGGCCATTCGTGGCTTTGAGTTGTTAACAATTCTGTTAGTGTTGTGTTCAAATCTTTGCAGGCCAAGGTTGAGGCCTCGAAGATGAGAAGGCTCAGGAGAGCCTGGTTAGGGTTTGGTCAAGGAGGGACTCTTTGTCACTGATCCCCTTCACACCCCTGGGAAGTGAGTGTGACCAGTGAAGAAATGAGGAAGAGAGTGTGTCTTAGTGCCCCTCAGATGTAAGAAGAGCACTGGCAGCGTGCCTTGACCAGCTCCCTGCGAGTCCCCTCCTGCTGGCTCACTGCTCTCCACGCCATCCCCACTGCCTGCCTCGGATCCACTCCTATGGCACTTAGCGGCAGCATCTTGGAATTGTCCCGTGGTATTTTTATGTCCAGAGAAGAAGTACGTAGGGTTCGTATTCCTCTGTGTCCCCGTGGCTGGGTCAATACATGTTTAAAGGTCAACCAGTAACAGGGAGTTTACAATGATCTACATAAAGGCAGCACAAATCGATGCAACCCAGAGTCGAGATCACCAGTGACTATGTGAACAGTGAGGGCATGGTCTCCATCCTGGAGCGCCACCATTCCTGCCTGAGCTGGTGGGATCAGTGGGTGGGCACAGCACCCATTCTCAACAGCCAGGCACCGAAGAGTAAGACTGGAACCAGAGAGATAGAGAAATCTGAGGCATTCAGCTGGAGATTCTAGTTGAACCCACTAAAAAAGTCATGCATCCAACCAGCCATCTGGTCTCCAGCCCATCTATTCCTCAAACATTTACTTAGTGTTTTCAGCCAGCCAGGCATCATATTAAGTACTGAGGGATCGTGGACAAATAAATCACCATCTCTCTTTGCAAGGAACTCTTCCCAGGGGAAAATCTGATATGTACAGGTAACCCTCAGAGACAGAGCTTGGCTTGAGCTCTCTCAAGCAGTACCCTCTGGTCTGGTCTCAGGAGTGCCAGCCTGCCTCCATCTTGGACCTACTGGTTGAACCTCGAACCAGCTTAACTCTGTGGTATGACTTAGGCAGTACTGAAAGTGGCTGGCAATGGAAAGTGCACGGGTCTAGAAAGGGCGGAACTTGGCATCCCTGTAACAGCTGGTTACTTCTTCTCTCTGAACCACAATTTCCTCATTTCTAGACGTAGGGTTTGGACTGGGCAGTCACTGAGGTCTCTACGAGCTCTGACATTCTGTGTTCTTCTCCAGAATACCTCAAGGACAAATACAACACTTATTTATTCATGCATCCTTAATACCTAGCACAATTTGGGAATATGGTAGCAATTCCTTAAGTGTGTCTGTGAACCTCTGGGTGTCCCTACTATGGGGGTACAAGGAAAAAGCTCTGCCCAAGTCTCCCCATCCAAAATGGTGCCTCCACTCACTCTCCCTGCCCTTTCCATGCTTCTGTTCCCATCGATGCACTCATCAATGCTTGGCCATAATTATATTTGTATTTGTTTTTCAGCTTTATTGTTCATCTTTCCCACTAAAGTAGCAGACCACGAAGGCAGAGACTGTTCCTAGATGTACCCGCCTAGAACAGGATCAGGCACCTAAGAGATGGTCAGTCACTGATTTCACTCCACAAAGAAGCGAACAGAGTGATTCAGGATGGCAGAGCAGAGAGGATAAGGGAGAGCTTCCAAACATCAGTCCTGGCTGCCCACCCCGACACAGTCTCTTCCTATTATTTTCACCTGACAGTCTGAAATCTCTGCCTGGGCCGTTTGGACCCACTGCATCCTCCTTCCGCTTTCCCTCTACTTATGATCCCATCCGAGGCTTCTGTTGGAGGCCTGGCCAAGGTGGCCTTCTGCCTCCTTCACAGGTGCTGACAGAGGCGAGACAGGTGTGTGAGAAATCAAGGCTGATGTCTTGGCCTCAGCCAACCTACCCAGGGCCAAGCTCCCAGTCAGCCAGCAGCCAGGCCTTTGCTGCTACTGGCTCCAGGTTAGCTTACAGGGGATTTCTCTGTCTCAGGCCTGGCCTCTGCCTTCCAGCTTCTCTCCAGGTTTTCCTTGTCTCCAGATTTTCTGTGTTCCTTTGCTCATCCTTGGCTTTTTTGCCAACCTAGGGCGGTGGTCGGAAAACTGCGGCTCGCGAGCCACATGTGGCTATTTGGCCCCTTGAGTGTGGTTCTTCCACAAAATACCACGGCCTGGGTGAGTCTATTTTGAAGAAGTGGCGTTAGAAGAAGTTTAAGTTTAAAACATTTGGCTCTCAAAAGAAATTTCAATCGTTGTACTGTTGATATTTGTTTCTGTTGACTCATGAGTTTGCCAACCACTGACCTAGGGGGACTTGCAGTAAATGTGCATGGAGAGAGTAGTGAGAGATGCGGGAAGCATGCAAAATGGCATTAAACATTTTGAGGAGCCTCGGAAAGTCGTTGCCCTGTAATTTCTCAGCAGCTTGGAAACGGTGTGCTCTCCTGGTGACTTCTTTGGTTCCCCCCAGCAGAATAGTGTGGGGTTTTCTCTGCCCAGACAGCATGGCCAGTTCTGCCTTCTCTCCCTTTTCGTGTGGCACAGATGTGGGGTTTATCACTTCAGCCATCTTCTCCACGGACCTGTGAAGGTCTTTTCCAAGTCACAGTCATTAGAAGCAGGAATCCCCCAGCCCACCTGGCCAAGAAAAGGGAGGGAAGATTGTGGTGGGTTTGCACGGCCATGGCATACTCAGCCCCAGGGCGCCTTCTGTGCTGCGCCAGCTCAGCCAGATCCAGTGACCCTGAGTGGGGGCGGCTGAAAGGCTTAGAAAAGACAGACAAGAGAATGAAAGCTGGGTCTTGGTGGGTCGCTGCTCCCTCATGGAGAGACAGCGCCACAGACTACTACCCATGTCTTTATTTTATACGAGAAGCCATGAGGCAAAGGAAGGGCGTGGTCGAGATGTTTACAACATTCTTCTGGGTTTGGATCCTACTTAATTACATGCACCTGATCAAGCTTTGTTTACATTCAGCCTATATCGCTTAGGCACGTGGGGCCACGTGTTTGGACCATAGCTTCAAGCTTACAACTATAGCTGTTGGCTATAATTGTGCTGATGTTGATACTGGGGGAGGTTGTACATGTGGGGGTGGGAGGAACCACTGTACCCTCCTGTCAATTTTGCTGTGAACCTAAAATTGCTCTTAAAAAGTCAAGAACCTAAGCCCAGAGCAGAGCACGTTATCTCCGGGGCTCACATCAGGGTGCTGAGAGCAGAGTCAATGCCTCCCATGCTCCCTGTTGGGTGCTGAGAGCAGTTTCAGAGCCTCCTGGGCTATTGGCAATATTCTGAGAGTAGAGTGAGTGCCTCCTGGGCTCCCGGCAAGGTGCTGAGATCAGAGTCAGTGCCTCACGGCTCCAAGAATGGTGGTGAGAGCAGAGTCAGTGGCTTCCGGGCTTCTGGCAGGGTGCTGAGAGCAGAGTCAATCCTTCTAGGGCTCCCGGCAGGGTGCTGAGAGCAGTGTCAGTGCCACCTGGGCTCCACAAAGGTGCTGAGAGTAGAGCCTCCCGGGCTCCTGGCAGGGTGCTGAGAGCAGAGTCAGTGACTCATGGGCTCCAGGCAGGGTGCTTAGAGTAGAGTCAGGGTCTCCTGGTCTCCCGGCAGGGTGTTGAGAGCAGTCAGTGCTTCCTGGGCGCCCAGCAGGGTGCTGAGGCCAGAGCAGGGTGCATTCCATGCTCTTGGCAGAGTGCTGAGAGCAGAGTCAGTGACTTCTGGGCTCCCTGCAGGGAGCTGAGGGAACAGCATAGTGCATCAAGATCTCTTGGCAGGGAGCTGAGAGCAGAGTCAGTGACTTCTGGGCTCCTGGTTAGGTGCTGAGAGCAGAGAATGGTGCCTCCCGGGCTCTCTGAGGGTGCTGAGAACAGAGCACATTGCATCCCCAGGCTCCCGTTGGGTGATGAGAGCAGAGTCAATGCCACCAGGTCACCAGTTGGGTGCTGAGTGCAGAGTACATTGCTTCCTGTGCTCCCGGCAGGGTGCTGAGAGCAGAGTCAGTGCCTCCCGGCTCCTGGTTGGGTGCTGAGAGCAGGGCCTTGCTTCCCGCGCTCCCAGTAGAGTGCTGAGAGCAGAGCACAGTGCCTCACGGGTTCCTGGTAGGTTGCTGAGATCAGAGCACGGGGCCTCCTGAGCTCCAGGCATGGTGCTGAGAGCAGAGCATGGTGCCTTCAGGGCTCCCAGCAGGCTGCTGAGAGCAGAGTCAGTGCTTCCTGGGATCCCGGCAGGGTGCTGAGGGCAGAGCAGGGTGCTTCCCACACTTTCGGCAGGGTGCTGAGAGCAGAGTCGATTCTTCCAGGGCTCCCGGCAGGGTGCTGAGAGCAGAGACAGTGCATCCTGGGCTCCCGGTTGGGTGCTGAGAGCAGAGCATGGTGCATCCCACGCTCTCGGCAGAGTGCCGAGAGCAGAGTCAGTGACTTCCGGGCTTTTGGCAGGGAGCTGAGGGCACAGCATGGTGCAACCAGAGCTCTTGGCAGGATCCTGAGAGCAGAGTCTGTGACTTCCATGCTCCCGGGTGGGTGCTGAGAGCAGTGTCAGTGCCACTTGGGCTCCTGGAAAGGTTCTAAGAGCAGAGCCTCCCGGGCTCTCGGCATGGTGCAGAGGGCAGATTCTGTGCCTTCTGGAATCCCGGCAGGGTGCTGAGAGAAGAGTCAAGGCCTTCCAGGCACTGAGCAGCATGCCCAGAGCAGAGCAAGTTGTCTCCGGGGCTCCCTGCAGGGTGCTGAGAGCAGAGTCAGTGATTCATGGGCTCCAGGCAGGGTGCTTAGAGTAGAGTCAGGGTCTCCCGTTCTCCCGGTAGGGTGCTGAGAGCAGAGTCAATTCCGCCCATGCTCCCGGTTGGGTGCTGAGAGCAGAGTCAATGCCTCCTGGGCTCCCGGTTGGGTGCTGAGAGCACAACACAGCTCCCGGAACGTTGTTTAGAGCAGAGTCAGTGTCTCCTGGGAAATCAGTAGGGAGCTGAGGGCACAGCATGGTGCATCCCACACTCTTGGCAGGATGCTGAGAGCAGAGTCAGTGACTTCTGGGCTCCCTGCAGGGAGCTGAGAGAACAGCATAGTGCATCAAGATCTCTTGGCAGGGTGCAGAGAGCAGTATGAGGGCCTCCCAGGCTCCCAGGAGGGTGCTGAGAGTAGAGCACAGTGCCTCCAGTTCTCCCAGCAGGGTGCCCAGAGCAGAGCACGTTGTCTCCTGGGATCCAGGCAGGGAGCTGAGAGCAGAGTCAGTGACTTCTGGGCTCCTGGTTAGGTGCTGAGAGCAGAGAATGGTGCCTCCCGGGCTCTCTGAGGGTGCTGAGAACAGAGCACATTGCATCCCCAGGCTCCCGTCGGGTGATGAGAGCAGAGTCAATGCCTCCAGGTCACCCGGTTGGGTGCTGAGTGCAGAGTACAGTGCTTTCCGTGCTTCCGACAGGGTGCTGAGAGCAGAGTCAGTGCCTCCCGGCTCTTGGTAGGGTGCTGAGAGCAGGGCCTTGCCTCCCGCGCTCCTGGTAGGGTGCTGAGACCAGAGCACAGTGCCTAACGGGTTCCTGGTAGGTTGCTGAGATCAGAGCACGGTGCCTCCTGAGCTCCAGGCATGGTGCTGAGAGCAGAGCATGGTGCCTCCCGGGCTCCCAGCATGGTGCTGAGAGCAGAGTCAGTGTCTCCAGGGATCCCAGAATGGTGGTGAGAGCAGAGTCAGTGGCTTCCGGGCTTCCGGCAGGGTGCTGAGAGCAAAGTCAGTGTCTCGAGGGCTCCCAGAATGGTGGTGAGAGCAGAGTCAGTGGCTTCTGGGCTTCCGGCAGGGTGCTGAGAGCAGAGTCAATCCTTCTAGGGCTCCCGGCAGGGTGCTGAGAGCAGAGACAGTGCATCCTGGGCTCCCGGTTGGGTGCTGAGAGCAGAGCATGGTGCTTCCCACGCTCTCGGCAGAGTGCCGAGAGCAGAGTCAGTGACTTCCGGGCTTTTGGCAGGGAGCTGAGGGCACAGCATGGTGCAACCAGAGCTCTTGGCAGGATCCTGAGAGCAGAGTCTGTGACTTCCAGGCTCCTGGGTGGGTGCTGAGAGCAGTGTCAGTGCCACCTGGGCTCCCAGAAAGGTCCTGAGAGCAGAGCTTCCCGGGCTCTCGGCAGGGTGCTGAGGGCAGATTCAGTGCTGTCCGGACTCACGGCAGGGTGCTGAGAGAAGAGTCAGTGCCTTCCGTGCTCCTAGCGGGGTGCACAGAGCAGAGCACATAGTCTCCAGGGCTCTCGGCAGGGTGCTGAGAGAAGAGCACGGTGCCTCCCGGGATCCCAGCATGGTGCTAAAAGCAGAGTCAGTGCTTCCTGGGCTCCCAGCAGGGTGATGAGAGCAGAGTCAGTGCCTCCTGGGCTACCGGTTGGGTGCTGAGAGTAGATTCAGTGACTCCTGGGCTATCGGCAAGGTTCTGAGTGGAGAGTCAGTGCCTCCCGGGCTCCCGGTTGGGTGCTTAGAGCAGATTTAGTGCCTTCTGGGCTCCAGGTAGGGTGCTGAGAGCAGGGTAAGTGCGTTCCGTGAACCTGTTGAGTGATGAGAGCAGAGTCAGTGCCTCCTGGGCTCCCTGTTGTGTGCTGAGAGAAGATTTAGTGCCTCCTGGGCTATCGGCAAGTTTTTGAGTGTAGAGTGAGTGCCTCCTGGGCTCCCGGTTGGGTGCTTAGAGCAGAGTCAGTGCCTCATGGGCACCTGGCAGGGTGAGAGCAGAGCACAGTGTCTTCAAGGTTCCCGTTAGGGTGCTGAGAGCAGAGTCGGTGCCTCACGGGTTAAGGGTAGGGTGCTGAGAGCAGAGTACGGTGCCTCCCGAACTACCGGCAGGGTGTTGAGAGAAGAGTCAATGACTCCTGGGTTTCCAGCAGGGTGCTGAGGGCAGAGCATGGTGCATCCCGAGCTCTTGGCAGGGGGCTGAGAGCAGTCAGTGACTTCCGGGCACCCTGCTGGGTGATTAGGGCAGAGCATAGTGCATCCCGAGCTCTTGGCAGGGGGCTGAGAGCAGTCAGTGACTTTTGGGCTCCCAGTTGGGTGCTGAGAGCAGAGCACGGTGCCTCCCGGGCTCGCGAAGGATGCTGAGAGTAGATTCAGTGCCTCCCGAGCACCAAGTTGGGTGCTGAGAGTAGAGCACAGAGTCTCCCGGACTCCCGGAGGAGTGCTGAGAGCAGAATGAGTGCCTCGCAGGCTCCCAGGAGGGTGCTGAGAGCAGAGTCAGAGCCTCTCAGGCTTCCGGCAGGGTGCTGAGAGCAGAGCACAGTCCCTCCCGGGCTACTGGTTGGGAGCTGAGAGCAGAGTCAGTACCTTGCGGACAGCCAGCAGGGTGCTGAGAGCAGAGTGAGTGCCTCTTGGGCTCCCGGCAGCGTGCTGAGAGCAGTCAATACCTTCCAGAGTCCCAGTTGGTTGCTGAGAGCAGAACACGGTGCCTTCAGGGCTCCCGGCAGGGTGCTGAGAACAGAGCACATTGCATCCCAGGCTCCCGTCAGGGTGATGAGAGTAGAGTCAGTGCCTCCAGGGCACCCGGTTGGGTGCTGAGTGCAGAGTAGAGTGCTTCCCATGCTCCCCGCAGGGTGCTGAGAGCAGAGTCAGTGCCTCCCAGCTCCCGGTTGGGTGCTGAGAGCAGGGCCTTGCCTCCCGTGCTCCTGGTAGGGTGCGGAGAGCAGAGCACAGTGCCTCACGGGTTCCTGGTAGGTTGCTGAGATCAGAGCACGGGGCCTCCTGAGCTCCAGGCATGGTGCTGAGAGCAGAGCATGGTGCCTACTGGGCTTCCAGCACGGTGCTGAGAGCAGAGTCAGTGTCTCCCGGGCTCCCGGAAGGTTGTTTAGAGCAGAGTCAGTGTTTCCTGGGCAATCAGTAGGGAGCTGAGGGCACACCATGGTGCATCCCACGCTCTTGGCAGGATGCTGAGAGCTGAGTCCGTGACTTCCGGGCTACCCGGTGGGTGCTGAGTGTAGAGTCAGTGCCTCCCGGATCCTGGTTGGATGCTGAGAACATGGCCTTGCCTCCCACGCTCCTGGTAGGGTTCTGAGACCAGAGCACAGTGCCTAACGAGTTCCTGGTAGGTTGCTGAGATCAGAACACGGTGCCTCCTGAGCTCCAGGCATGGTGCTGAGAGCAGAGCATGGTGCCTCCTGGGCTCCCAACACGGTTCTGAGAGCAGAGTCAGTGTCTCGAGTGCTCACAGAATGGTGGTGAGAGCAGAGTCATTGGCTTCCGGGCTTCCAGCAGGGTGCTGAGAGTAGAGTCAATCCTTCCAGGCTCTCGGCAGGGTGCTGAGAGCAGAGACAGTGCATCCTGGGCTCCCGGTTGGGTGCTGAGAGCAGAGCATGGTGCATCCCACGCTCTCGGCAGAGTGCCGAGAGCAGAGTCAGTGACTTCCGGGCTTTTGGCAGGGAGCTGAGGGCACAGCATGGTGCAACCAGAGCTCTTGGCAGGATCCTGAGAGCAGAGTCTGTGACTTCCATGCTCCCGGGTGGGTGCTGAGAGCAGTGTCAGTGCCACCTGGGCTCCCAGAAAGGTGCTGAGAGTAGAGCCTCCCGGGCTCTCGGCAGGTTGCTGAGGGCAGATTCAGTGCCGTCTGGACTCCCGGCAGGGTTCTGAGAGCAGAGTCAGTGTCTTCCGGGCTCCCAGAAGGGTGGTGAGAGCAGAGTCAATGCTTCAAGGGCTCCCGGAAGGGTGCTGAGAACAGAGACAGTGGATCCTGGGCTCTCGGTTGGGGGCTGAGATCAGAGCATGGTGCATCCCACGCTCTCGGCAGAGTGCTGAGAGCAGAGTCAGTGACTTCTGGGGTTTTTGCAGGGAACTGAGGGCACAGCATGGTGCATCCAGAGCTCTTGGCAGGATGCTGAGAGTAGAGTCCATGACTTCCAGACTCCTGGGTGGGTGCTGAGAGCAGTGTCAGTGCCACCTGGGCTCCCAGAAAGGTGCTGAGATCAGAGCACGGTGCCTCCCGGGCTCTCGGCAGGGTGCTGAGGGCAGATTCAGTGCCGCCCATGCTCCCGGTTGGGTGCTGAGAGCAGATTTAGTGCCTTTTGGCCTTCTGGCAGGGTACTGAGAGCAGAGTCAGTGTCTTCTGGGCTCCCAGAAGGGTGGTGAGAGCAGAGTCAGTGCCTTCCGGGCTTCCGGCAGGGTGCTAAGAGCAGAGTCAATGCTTCCAGGGATCCCAGCAGGGTGCTGAGAACAGAGACAGTGCATCCTGGGCTCATGGTTGGGTGCTGAGAGTGGAGCATGGTGCATCCCATGCTCTCTGCAGAGTGCTAAGAGCAGAGTCAGTGACTTCTCGGCTTTTTGCAGGGAGCTGAGGGCACAGCATGGTGCATCCAGAGCTCTTGGCAGGATGCTGAGAGCAGAGTCCGTGACTTCCGGACCCCAGGTGAGTGCTGAGAGCAGTGTCAGTGCCACCTGGGCTCCTGGAAAGGTGCTGAGAGCAGAGCCTCCCGGGCTCTCGGCACGTTGCTGAGGGCAGATTCAGTGCCGTCCGGACTCCCAGCAGGGTGCTGAGAGAAGGGCGTCTCCCAGGATCCCATCAGGGTGCTGAGAGCATAATAAGTCTCTCACGGGTTCCTGGTAGGTTGCTGTGTTCAGAGCACGGTGCCTCCCGAGCTCCCGGCATGGTGCTGAGAGCCCAGCACAGTGTCTTGCAGACTCCTGGTGGGGTGCTGAGAGCACAGTCAGTGCCTCCCGGGCTTCCAGCAGGGTGCTGAGATAAGAGCATGGTGCATCCCGAGCTCTTGGCATGGTACTGAGAGCAGAGTCAGTGACTCGTGGGCTCCAGGCAAGGTGCTGAGAGCAGACCACAGTGCCTCCCGGCCTCCCGTCAGGGGGATGAGAGCAGAGTCAGTGCCTCCCGGGCTTCAGGCATGGTATGAGAGCAGAGTAAGTACCTCTCGGGCTCCGGAAAGGGGGCTGAAAGCAGAGTCAATACCTCCCGGGCTCCCAGTTGGGTGCTGAGAACAGAGCTCATTGCATCCCAGGCTCCCGGCAAGGTGCTGAGAACAGAATCAGTGCCTCCAGGGCTCCAGTCAGGGTGCTGAGATCCCAGCACAGTGATTCCAGTGTTCCCCGTTGGGTGCTGAGAGAAGAGTCAGTGCATCCCGGGCTCCCAGCAGCCTGATGATAGAAGAAAACAGTGCATACTGAGCTCTTGGCAGGGTGTGGAGAGCAGAGTCAGTGACTTCCAGGCTCCCGGTTGGGTGCTGAGAGCAGAGTCAGTGCCTCGCGGGCTCCAGGCTTGGTGCTGAAAACAGAGCATGGTGCCTCCCAAGCTCCCAGCAGGGTGCTGAGAGCAGAGTCAGTGCCTCGCGGGCTCCAGGCTTGGTGCTGAAAACAGAGCATGGTGCCTCCCAAGCTCCCAGCAGGGTGCTGAGAGCAGAGTCAGTGCCTCCCGGGCTCCAGGCAGGGTGCTGAGAGCCGAGCACATTGTCTCTCGGGCTCCCGGCAAGGTCATGAGAACAAAGCACAGTGCCTCCCGGGCTCCAGTTTGGGTGCTGAAAGCAGAGCAAAGTTCCTCCTGGGCTCGCGGCAGGGGGCTGACAGCAGAGTCAGTGTTTCCCAGGCTCCGGGCAGGGTGTTGAGAGTAGAGTCAGTGATTCCCGGCCTCACGGCAGCGTGCTGAGAGCAGAGCAAGGTGCCTCCCGGGCTCCCGGTAGTTGGCTGAGAGCAGAGTAAGTGCCTCTCGGGCTCCGGAAAGGGTGCTGAAAGCAGAGTGAATACCTCTCGGGCTGCCGGTTGGGTGATGAGAGCAGAGCACATTGCATCCTAGGTTCTCGAAAAGGTTCTGGGAGCAGAGTCAGTGCCTCCCGTGCTCCCGATAGGGTGCTGATAGCAGAGTGAGGGCCTCATGGGATCTCGGTAGGGTGCTGAGAGCAGAGTCAGTGCCTCCAGGGCTCCCGGGTGTGTGCTGAGAACAGAGTCAGTTCCTCATGGCTCCTGGTTGGGTGCTGAGAGCAGAGCACGGTGCCTCCCGGCCTCCCAGCCTGGTGCTGAGAGCTCAGTCAGTGCCTCGCGGGCTCCCATTTGGCTGCTGAGAGCAGAGCACTATTACTCCCGGGTGCCCGGCATGGTGCTGAGAGCCCAGCACAGTGTCTTCCGGACTCCTGATTGGGTGCTCTGAGCAGAGTCAGTGCCTCCCAGGCTTCCGGCAGGGTGCTGAGAGAAGAGCACGTTGCATCCTGAGTGTTGCAGAATGGGTGTAAGCTGACACGGTCCTTGCACCTGAAGGGGCTAGCAAGGCTGGCCCCCTACCCACACAGTTTTCCCAGACTTGTTTGGATGCTGGTTATCAGTAGAATGAGAGCAAGCATTCATGGCTCGCCAAGAAGTCTGTAACTATTTACTGAGATTTGCTGTACTAAGAATCTGCCTGATTTATTGTACCGAGAATTTGTCCTTCTGCTCTGTCTCTCCCTTAGAGATTAAGAGGAACAAAGATTACATTCCTCTTCACAGACCTCCTATTCAGTATTTGTGTATAAAAGGCATTGGTAGTCAATAAAAGCCATCACAGTCTCTCAAAGACTCGCTGCCCTCCCGAACCTGCTGTCCTGTCTTTCTTTCTTTTCTCAAATCTCACCTCCCTACCTCAGCCCGGTTCAACCTGTCAGGCTGGCCCTGACACCTGAGCTCTCGGCAGGGTACTGAGAGTAGAGTCAGTGACATCTGGGCTCCCGGTAGGGTGCTGAGAGCAGAGCACAGTGCCTCCCGGGCTGAGAGCAGAGTCAATACCTCCTGGGATCCTGGTTGGGTGCTGAGTACAGAACACGGGGCCTTCCGGGCTCCAGGCAGGGTGCTGAGAACAGAGCACATTCCCTCCGGGCTCCCAGCAGGGTGCTGATGGCAGAGCATGGTGCATCCCGAGCTCTTGGCAGGGTGCTGAGTCCAGAATCAGTGACTTATGGGCTCCCGGCAGGGTACTGAGAGCAGTGTCAGTGCCTCCCGGGCTCCCGGCAGGGCATGGAAAGCAAGGAAACCTCCTGGGTTCCCGGTTGCGTGCTGAGAGCAGAAAACTGTGCATTCTGGGCTCCCAGCAGGGTGCTGAGAACAGAGCAAAATGCCTCCAGGGCTCCTGGCAGGGAGCTGGGAGCAAAGCCAGTGCCTCCCGGGCACCAGATTGGGTGCCCACAGCAGATCAGAGTGCCTCGTGGGCTCCCAGTTGGGTGCTGAGAGTAGAGTCAGTTCTTCCCAGGATCCCGATTGGGTGCTGAAAGCAGAGTCAGTGCCTCCCGGGCACCTGGTTGGGTGCTGAGGACATAGCCACTGCCTCCCGGGCACCTGATTGGGTGCTGAAAGCAGAGCACAGTGCCTCTTGGACTCCCTGCAGGGTGCTGAGAGCAGAGTCAGTGCCTCCCAGGCTCCTGGTAGGGTGCTGAGAGCAGAGCACGGTGCCTCCTGGGTTCCCGGCTAGGAGCTGAGAACAGAGTCAGTGCCTATCGGGCTCCAGGCATGGTGCTGAGAGCAGAGTCAGTGCCTTCCGTGGTCCTGGCAGGGTGCTAAGAGTAGAGTCAATACCTCCTGGGCTCCTGGTTGGTTGCTGAGAGCAGAGCACAGTGCCGCCCGGGCTACCCCAGGGTGCTGAGAGCAAAGCACTGTGCTTCCCGGGCACCAGGTTGGGTGCTGAAAGCAGAGCACAGTGCACCCGTGTCCCGGCAGGGTTCTGAGAGCAGAGTCATTGCCTTCCAGCCTCCTGTGATGGTGCTGAGAGCAGAGTCAGTGCCTCGCAGGCTCCAGGCAGGGTGCTGAGAGCAGAGCACGGTGCCTGCCGGACTCCCGGTAGAGTGCTGTGAGCAGAGTCAGTGCCTCCTGCACTCCTGGTTGGGTGCTGAGAGAAGAGTCAGTGCCTCCAGGGCTCCCAGCAGGGTGCTGAGAGCCGAGCACAGTGCTCACATTATGATGGGGGTCACTGCTGTGCTGGCATAGGGCCCACTTTATCAGCTGTCTTGAGAACTTGTTCTTGGCAGGTCGCTGTCAAGATTCTGACACACGCGAGTCCCCTGCTCCATCGCCGGTTCCAAGATCCGGGAAGGGAGAAAGGACTGCTCTTCCCTCCCTGTGGGCTGGCTCCTAGAAGAATCCTGGTGTTTCTCCCAAATGCTGGGTCACATACACTGTTTTGTACTGGAGATGCTTCCAGCTGGAGAGGCTCTCAGGCAGCCAGGCAAGGGCAGAATGGCCTTGGGGGCAGAGGGGCAGGGGCAGTGGGCTAGACTGGTGGGCAGGCTCTGAAAGGGGACCCAGGAACAGGTGTCCTACTCATCAGGCCCCTCCAGGAGGCAGGTAGGAAGGAGAATCTGGCACACCAGACCCAAAGCACAGTGGGCTCTGGGTCTCTGGGGCTGTTTTCATGACAGAAGAAATAGACTCTGTTCCTCCTTATCCCAGCACACCTCCATGCTCCTGACTGCTCCAGGGATAGAAAAGATGAGAAGTTAAAAAGCTAATCTGGGTACTGCTGGGACCATGGATACCAGAACAGCTTCTATGACTACCCAGAAGTCATTCTCTGAGTCCCTACTGTGTGCCAGGTGCTGTGTGAGACACGGAGTCACATAGAGGGGAGCTCTAGCCTTTCAGAGAGGCCTGTCCTCTTTGGGGACCACAGCTGGAGGTGAGTGGCTGGGCACAGTGACCTGACCATGCTCCAGGGTGCCCCCCGTGGGGAGTTTGTGCACAGTAATGCTTGAGGCTCTTCCCACCTCTGAAATGTGGGAGCTCTGTTCTGCTGTCCTAAGAGTTCAGAAGGGTGTGCATGAAGGTGAGCTCCAGGGCTGAGGGATAGGACTCTTAGAAAGGAAGGGATCCGGGGTCTGGGGCGGGGAGGGCACCATGAGGAGAATGCTTTTGCTGAGGTGGAAGAAGCATCAGAATGTAGGTGTGCAGAAGCAGGGATCCTGAGAGAGGAGGGCCCAAGGGCACAGAGCTCCTTTGATTCTGATGAGATTAGTTAACAGAATGAGCAGGAACAGGGTTGCAGAGAGAAAGTGGAGAAAAGGAGGTCTCTCAAATGGCTGGGAGCGAGGCCATGAGGACCCCGATGAGCTTGGTGCCGGTGAGGAAGGAGACAGACCCGACATGGGAGTCTCCTCAATAAGGAGCCTTGAAGAATAACAGCCAATGAAGGCAGAGCAAAGGGATGAGTGACAAAGCAAGCTCGAGACTTTTAGCCTGGTTCCTGAGAAAATGATACGAAGTCAGATCCCAGGAGGACATTATGCATGGGCAGCAATGATATAAGGAACGGTTGATTGGCAGAACACTAAGCAGCCTGGCCCCAGACACTCAGATTAGCCACGTTTTAGGCTCCTCTGAGTCTGCTGGGCCAAGACCACCTAAGGAAGTGACTAAGTTTTGGAAGTCATTACCCACCTTTACTGTCCGCCCCAACATATTCCCAATTAATCTCTAATACAGACCCTCACAAACCAATTATTTGTGCAGCCAGGCCAGCATGGCTCAGTGGTTGAACGTCGACCTATGAACCAGAAGGTCAGGGTTCGATTTCAGTCAAGGACACGTGCCGGGTTGTGGGGTCAGGCACAGGTGTCGGGTCAGTCTCCTTCCTCACCCAATGGGGTGCAGGCAGGAGGCAGCCAACCAATGATTCCCTCTCGTCATTGATGTTTCTATCTCTTTCTCCCTCTCCCTTCCTCTCTGAAATAAATAAAAAAATATTTGAAAAAATTATGTCCATGTGAAAAATGTTTTCATACCTGACTGTCTGAATGACCCAGCCAAGCTTGGCAGGTGAGTTCAGATACAGGTTAGGATCTTCACACACAGTCATCTTAAATCATTCTGATGAAACGCTGTGAAAAGTGGGGTACAGCTTGTCAGGGATGGCTTTGTCACTCAAAGATTACCAAGTCTATTTACATCCATGATGTCATTTAATCCACTTATGCATCTCTACCGATGCCCAAGAAAGGAATTTTTTATTTAGATTTTCTAGAACCAGGACCTGGAACTCAAGATGCTCCATATCCACAATCAACCCCAAGTGATCTTGCCACCCTGATGCCCTGCCATCAGGGCCATTCTGCTGGGCAGCATCCTCCCTTCGTGAGAATTACTCTAGGGAAGATGCATACTCGTCAGAGTGAAGAGAACAAACTGGAGTGTCTGGTCCATTGCATCCTTGACTTGCTCAGTTCCTGCAGCTCTGGGTTCTATAGATGTGTTTACAAGGCACAGAGAACAAAGAAACACTCATTTTGAGAAGAGAATCCCCACATATGAGACCTGTAAGGTCTGTGCTAGGATCCGCACAGTGGCCTCAGCCCTAGCGCCTCATTCCTGGGCCATTCCAGAGCTGCTCTGCTTAAGGAATCACATCCAGCTCACATTAGAGAGCAGACAGTTGCTGACAGCATGATGGTCTGTTTCTCCTATTGCAATTGTGCATTACTGATTGAAGTGCATCCTGACCACTTTAACTATCAGCTGGTTTTGTTTATATCCCTCCCCTAATATTCTACGGATCCCCGGGGAACTGCTCCCTGGGGAGAGCAGAGGAAGTTAGGAGAGTCATCCAATTGGAAGGATGAACCCCCTTTTGCTCCTCCTCCCCACACAGCAGGGCTGCTTTGCAAAGAGGGTTTCAAGGATACACTCCTGTGGAGCCACTGTATCCAGCCATCCTCAGCAATTCCTGACGACCCCTCAGAGCTCACCCATGTGTTGCTGGGCAAAGTGCTGACTGGCCAGGTGTGGGAGCTGCCCATCATGTGCCACGTGCTATTGCTTGCACCCACCACCGTTATACCCATTTTAAGAAGAGGGTAGGTGTAGAGGGGTCACCTCTGGCCTGCAGCAGAGCCAGAATTTAAACCCTGAGCTTAAGTCCAGACCCAGTCTCTTTCCACTCTCCCCTGGTGCGTCCCCGCCGTGTTTCCTCCATCCAAATCCCCAAATCCACCCTCGGCCCAAGAGGCAAGTAGCTAAGCCCTTAGGCTGGTGTATTGGATTCACAGGCGCCTCTTTGGGGATTTTTGCTGGCGAGGACCAGGGATTCGGTGGGTCTCTTTAAGTAATGTGGGCTTATCGTAAAGACACCTTCTTTAGAAAATCAGGACTCATGATATAAGTGGGCCTGGAATGGGAAGGTCATTCAGATCCAAGGCAGCTCTGGGGCCACAGCTGTAGGGGTTCATATCTTCACTTTAGTGTCTCGTCTGCAAAATGGCTTATTAATTCCTGTCCCTGCCTCTTCTTGCTTCTGCTCTGCTTTCTCCATTTCCCCAGCTCAGATTCCTGAGAGAATCTGGGTGGTCCTGACAATCATCATCCCAGCGGATTGGACAAAACTTTTGAGCCAAACTCATCCTCCATGTCCTTAGCCGTGTGTAAGGACGTGCCCATGGGCAGAGAGCATGGCTTACGCCGTGGCCATTTTGTCTAATAGCAGTCTTATCGCATCTGACGTTAAAGATAAGCAAAACCAGCTGATAGTTAAAGTGGTCAGGATGCACTTCAATCAGTAATGCACAATTGCAATAGGAAAAAGAGACCAGCATGAACTGAACTAAATTTTGATTTGTACAGAGGTGACTGGGCATTTTAAAGGGAGAATGCGGAGACAGGGAAGGGGTGAGTGGGGGCTCAGTAGAGTCAGGGAAGTGGAAAATTACGAAAAGCAGGAGTGGGTTGGTCCCCATTAAAGGCATCTGGCGCTTATCCAAGTCTGGTTCCTCCCATCCCAAAGACGCTGTGAGGCAGGGACCTATCTTCAGGTGTTGGCTGGACGAACAGTAAATTCTTTTGATAATCTTGAGTTTTCTCAGGCAGGCGCTTTAGGAGGGGCTAGGGCCATGCGTGGCTTTGAGTTGTTAACAATTCTGTTAGTGTTGTGTTCAAATCTTTGCAGGCCAAGGTTGAGGCCTCGAAGATGAGAAGGCTCAGGAGAGCCTGGTTAGGGTTTGGTCAAGGAGGGACTCTTTGTCACTGATCCCCTTCACACCCCTGGGAAGTGAGTGTGACCAGTGAAGAAATGAGGAAGAGAGTGTGTCTTAGTGCCCCTCAGATGTAAGAAGAGCACTGGCAGCGTGCCTTGACCAGCTCCCTGCGAGTCCCCTCCTGCTGGCTCACTGCTCTCCACGCCATCCCCACTGCCTGCCTCGGATCCACTCCTATGGCACTTAGCGGCAGCATCTTGGAATTGTCCCGTGGTATTTTTATGTCCAGAGAAGAAGTACGTAGGGTTCGTATTCCTCTGTGTCCCCGTGGCTGGGTCAATACATGTTTAAAGGTCAACCAGTAACAGGGAGTTTACAATGATCTACATAAAGGCAGCACAAATCGATGCAACCCAGAGTCGAGATCACCAGTGACTATGTGAACAGTGAGGGCATGGTCTCCATCCTGGAGCGCCACCATTCCTGCCTGAGCTGGTGGGATCAGTGGGTGGGCACAGCACCCATTCTCAACAGCCAGGCACCGAAGAGTAAGACTGGAACCAGAGAGATAGAGAAATCTGAGGCATTCAGCTGGAGATTCTAGTTAAACCCACTAAAAAAGTCATGCATCCAACCAGCCATCTGGTCTCCAGCCCATCTATTCCTCAAACATTTACTTAGTGTTTTCAGCCAGCCAGGCATTATATTAAGTACTGAGGGATCGTGGACAAATAAATCACCATCTCTCTTTGCAAGGAACTCTTCCCAGGGGAAAATCTGATATGTACAGGTAACCCTCAGAGACAGAGCTTGGCTTGAGCTCTCTCAAGCAGTACCCTCTGGTCTGGTCTCAGGAGTGCCAGCCTGCCTCCATCTTGGACCTACTGGTTGAACCTCAAACCAGCTTAACTCTGTGGTATGGCTTAGGAAGTACTGAAAGTGGCTGGCATTTGAAAGAGCACGGGTCTAGATAGGGCGGAACTTGGCATCCCTGTAACAGCTGGTTACTTCTCTCTGAACCTCAATTTCCTCATTTCTAGATATGGGGTTTGGACTGGGCAGTCACTGAGGTCTCTACGAGCTCTGACATTCTGTGTTCTTCTCCAGAATACCTCAAGGACAAATAGAACACTTATTTATCTATGCATCCTTAATACCTAGCACAATTTGGGAATATGGTAGCAATTCCTTAAGTCCATCTGTGAACCTCTGGGTGTCCCTACTATGGGGGTACAAGGAAAAAGCTCTGCCCAAGTCTCCCCATCCAAAATGGTGCCTCCACTCACTCTCCCTGCCCTTTCCATGCTTCTGTTCCCATCGATGCACTCATCAATGCTTGGCCATAATTATATTTGTATTTGTTTTTCAGCTTTTTTGTTCATCTTTCCCACTAAAGTAGCAGACCACGAAGGCAGAGACTGTTCCTAGATGTACCCGCCTAGAACAGGATCAGGCCCCTAAGAGATGGTCAGTCACTGATTTCACTCCACAAAGAAGCGAACAGAGTGATTCAGGATGGCAGAGCAGAGAGGATAAGGGAGAGCTTCCAAATATCAGTCCTGGCTGCCCACCCCGACCCAGTCTCTTCCTATTATTTTCACCTGACACCCTGAACTCTCTGCCTGGGCCATTTGGACCCACTGCATCCTCCTTCCACTTTCCCTCTACTTATGATCCCACACGAGACTTATGTTGGAGGCCTTCTGGCCAAGGTGGCCCTCTGCCTCCTTCACAGGTGCTGACAGAGGCGAGGCAGGTGTGTGAGAAATCAAGGCTGATGTCTTGGCCTCAGCCAACCTACCCAGGGCCAAGCCCCCAGCCAGCCAGTGGCCAGGCCTTTGCTGCTATTGGCTCCAGGTTAGTTTACAGGGGGTTTCTCTGTCTCAGGCCCGGCCTCTGCCTTCCAGCTTCTCTCCAGGTTTTCCTTGACTCCAGATTTTCTGTGTTCCTTTACTCATCCTCGGCTTTTTTGCCAACCTAGGGCGGTGGTCAGAAAACTGCGGCTCGCGAGCCACATGTGGCTATTTGGCCCCTTGAGTGTGGTTCTTCCACAAAATACCACGGCCTGGGCGAGTCTATTTTGAAGAAGTGGCATTAGAAGAATTTTTTTTTAAATTTCTTTATTGATTAAGGTGTCACATATTTGTCCTCATCCCTTCATTCCCATCCCACACCCCTCCCCACGGATGCCCCCACCCCCCTGTTGTCCTTAACCATTGGTTAGGCTTGTATGCATGCACACAAGTCCTTTGGTTGATCTCTCCCTCCTACCCCCACCTTCCCCTACCCTCCCTCTGAGGCCCTACAGTCCGATCAATGCCTCCTTATTTCTGGGTCTGTTCTTGTTCATCATTCTATGTTGTTCATCATTTCCCCTAGATGAGTGAGATCATGTCTTACTAGAAATATACTTATAAGAACCGAATGTGAGACAAGCAATAATAGTTATGCTGACAGGCAAATGAATCAGTCTGTAGTAAGTTTCTTTCTGGACCAACAGTTCTTTTGAGACCCAATTTCAATGTCCACCAGTTCCTTATGTGTACATGTCGGCACTGAATTTTCAGCTCTGGATGGTGGACAAATGGTGGTAATGTTGGTCCAACTCCCTCTTGTTTGTTCTCGCCTGGACCCAGGGGCACGGCTTCACCCGGATTCAGGGGCGCACAGCCTCACCCAGACCCAGGGGCGCGTGGCCTCACCCGGGCCTGGACCCAGCCTCATCTGGACCCAGGGGCGCGTGTCCTCTCCCGGACCTAGGGGCGTGGTCTCACCCAGACCCGGGACCCAGCCTCGCCTGGGTCCAGGGGCTCACGGCCTCACCCGGACCCAGGACCCAGCTTCACCCAGATCCAGGGGCTCACAGCCTCACCTGGACCCGGGATCCAGTTTCACCCGGATCCAGGGGCGCGCAGCCTCTCCCGGACCCAGGGGGGCGGCCTCACCTGGACCCAGGACCCAGCCTCACCCAGATCCAGGGATGCGTGGCCTCACCTGGACCCGGGACCCAGCCTCACCTGGACCCAGGGGCGCACGGCCTCACCCGGACCCGGGATCCAGTTTCACCCGGACCCAGGGGCGCGTGGCCACTCCCATACCCAGGGGCGCGGCCTCACCTGGACCCGGGACCCAGCCTCACCCGGTTCCAGGGGTGCACGGCCTCACCTGGACCCAGGATCCAGCTTCACCCGGATCCAGGGGCTCACGGCCTCACCCGGACCCGGGACCTGGCCTCACCCGGACCCAGGGGCGCGTGGCCTCACCCGGACCCAGGGGCGTGCGGCCTCTCCTGGACCCAGGGGCACATGGCCTCACCCGGGCCCGGGACCCAGCCTCACCTGGACCCAGGGGCGCGTGGCCTCACCTGGACCCAGGGGCGCATGGCCTCACCCGGACCCAGGGGTGCGTGTTCTCACCCGGACCCAGGGATGCATGGCCTCTCCCGGACCCAGGGGCGCGACCTCACCTGGACCCAGGACCCAGCCTCACCCGGACCCAGGGGCGTGTGGCCTCACCTGGATCCAGGGCGCTTGGCCTTGCCAAGACCCAGGGGCGCGCAGCTTCACCCAGACCCAGGACCCAGCGGGGCTTCATCTTCTTGATCCCAATTCCTGTCGGTCAATTCCCTTGGCCATTTTCTCAAAGCTCCGGGGTGGCTGCCGCGGAATTCGTTGGGCGATGGGCTCGGCGAAGCTCCGGTGCGCCCGGTGCACGATGGCAGGCTGGTCCGAGGTCGTTGCGGCAGCATTCGGGTCTGCAGCGGCGACCAGTCGCCGGGCGAGCGCTCCTGCATCCAGGACCCAGCGGGGCCTCATCTTCCCGATCCCAACTCTCATCTGTCAATTCCTTCTCAGCAATTCCTCCAGCCATTTTCTCAAAGCTCCGGGGCAGCTGCTGCGGAATTCGCTGGGCAGCGGGCTCTGCGAAGCTCTGGTGCGCCCAGTGCGTGGTGGCGGGCTGGTCCGGGGTTGCTGCATCGGCTCTCGGGTCTGCAGCGGCGGCCGGTCGCCGGGCGTGCGCACCTGGCTGCTTCCGGGGTGCTGAGATTCTCGAAGGACTCAGAGGTCAGCAAGCGCGGGGTCTCCCACACCATGTCTCCCAGGGGCTCGTCTGTTTGTGCTCGGCAGCGAGTGGAGCTGTCCCCTCAGCCGGAGACCGCTTGGGGAACTGCGCCGAGTACGTTCCAGGCCGCCATTGTGTCACCAGAGCCATAGATTTTAAAGTGAGATCTTTGGCTCGCCGGTATCAGCATCATCCCACGTCCCCCTCTCTTTTATTCTAGTTGTATAGCATCTGCTCAGCCAGCCCTCCGGTAGTTCTGGATGGTGTCTGCTCTGTTTTCCAGCTGTAGTTTCAAAATTGTTGTGGTAGGCAACAATCAGGCGTCCGCCCTATGCCGCCATCTTGGTCCTCCTTTGTGTAGTTAAGTCTTGATTGTTGTTGGTGTCACTGGGAGGAATTTTCCTCCAGGCCAATTGGCTGTGAGGACCCGCCGTATCTATAAAGGAAGGGTTTCTGTGCAGGAGACACGTTTATGGGCCGGGACTTGTTCCAGTAAGGCTTTGGCGCTCACTGAGTCTGCCTCTTGAGTGTGTCCCTTATGCGAGTGGTTGAAATCTGGTGTCGTCTCACACCGACCACTAGATGCCCTCGTTTCTGGGTCTCCAATGGGGTGCAGGTCAGCTACTGTCTGAGGCCACTTAGCAGGAGTTACAGCAAAAACTGCAGTTTTCTCCTCCTGCTTGAGTGGTTTTGGAGCAGTCTGACTGGATCTGCAGTTTATTTGGTTAGGCTGCCACAGGGCAGGCCATTTATATGCAAAAGCTGCTGTTTGGAGCCTGGGTGGGTTTGTGGAATGTGCGGGGCGGGTCTCAGGGCGGGGCAGGTCTCAGGGCGAGGCGGGGTCTCAGGGCGTCACTAGGCTTGGGCGTGGCAAACTGCAATGGCTGCAAGTCTGCCTTTTCTACCTTTCTGCATTTCCAAGTCCCCACATCCCGTGCTCCAGCGCCGTAAACACTGATTGCTGGGTGCACCTCTGCAAGAAAGTCGCTCTCACTTCCCAACACGATGGCTGAGAATCCAGCTTCTCCAAGTAGGTGTCTGGGTCTCCCGCGCATCCCCAGAAACTGGATTTCAGAGTGATGGGGAGCTTATCTCCCTTAGGGTAGGAAAAAAAGCCGCGCATCCCTTCCCCCGCCACCAGCCCGACCCACGCGCCTCTGCACCTCAGCCCCTCGGCGTTTGCTCTTTCCTCTTCCCTCTTAGTTGTAAATCCACCATTCAGCCAGCTCTCCTGTGGTTCTGGGTGGCAGACGCTCTGTCCTCTAGTTGTATTTTTGAAATTGCTGTGCGTGGCTCAGTTCATTTGTTTAACTTTGCCGCCATCTTGGTTCGGTCTCCCAGAGCCATAGTTCTTAAAGTGTGTTCTTTGGCTCACTGGCATCAGCATCATCCCGCGTCCCCCTCTCTTTTATTCTAGTTGTAGAGCATCCGCTCAGCCAGCCCTCCGGTGGTTCTGGATGGTGTCCGCTCTGTTTTCCAGTTGTAGTTTCAAAATTGTTGTGGTAGGCAACAATCAGGCGTCCGCCCTATGCCGCCATCTTGATCCTCTCACTAGAAGAATTTTAAGTTTAAAACATTTGGCTCTCAAAAGAAATTTCAATCGTTGTACTGTTGATATTTGTTTCTGTTGACTCATGAGTTTGCCAACCACTGACCTAGGGGGACTTGCAGTAAATGTGCATGGAGAGAATAGTGAGAGATGCGGGAAGCATGAAAAATGGCATTAAACATTTTGAGGAGCCTCGGAAAGTCGTTGCCCTGTAATTTCTCAGCAGCTTGGAAACGGTGTGCTCTCCTGGTGACTTCTTTGGTTCCCCCCAGCAGAATAGTGTGGGGTTTTCTCTGCCCAGGCAGCATGTAGCAGACACATGGCCAGTTCTGCCTTCTCTCCCTTTTCGTGTGGCACAGATGTGGGGTTTATCACTTCAGCCATCTTCTCCACGGACCTGTGAAGGTCTTTTCCAAGTCACAGTCATTAGAAGCAGGAATTCCCCAGCCCACCTGGCCAAGAAAAGGGAGGGAAGATTGTGGTGGGTTTGCACGGCCATGGCATACTCAGCCCCAGGGCGCCTTCTGTGCTGCGCCAGCTCAGCCAGATCCAGTGACCCTGAGTGGGGGCGGCTGAAAGGCTTAGAAAAGACAGACAAGAGAATGAAAGCTGGGTCTTGGTGGGTCGCTGCTCCCTCATGGAGAGACAGCGCCACAGACTACAACCCATGTCTTTATTTTATACGAGAAGCCACGAGGCAAAGGAAGGGCGTGGTCGAGATGTTTCCAACATTCTCCTGGGTTTGGATCCTACTTAATTACATGCACCTGATCAAGCTTTGTTTACATTCAGCCTATATCACTTAGGCACGTGGGGCCACGTGTTCGGACCATAGCTTCAAGCTTACAACTATAGCTGTTGGCTATAATTGTGCTGATGTTGATACTGGGGGAGGCTGTACATGTGCGGGTGGGTGGAACCTCTGTACCCTCCTGTCAATTTTGCTGTGAACATAAAAGTGCTCTTAAAAAGTAAAGATATGGCTGCCCTTGCTGCCCTCGCTGCCCTTGCTTCCCTCGCTCAAACATCATTTGGCTGCCTCCTCCACATCTCTTACCAGGGATGGAGCCCACAACCCAGGCATGTGCCATGACTGGGAATCAAACTGATAACCTCTTGGTTCATGGTTGTCACTCAAACACTGAGCCACACCAGCTGGGCTATTCTGTCTTTCAATGTTACTCTAAATAAACATGCAGACACTACAATGTTAGCTCCATGAAGCAGAGAGATTTTTGTCATTTCTATCCTTTTCTGTTCAATAACATAGTCCAAATACCCAAAATAGTGCTGAGCATGGAATAGGCCCTTAAATATTTGTTGAATGAATGATAAGGATCAAATAAATTCTCTACTGATTCATTCCAACAATATCAGCTTCCTTCTGCCCTTGACTGGAATCATGTTTATTTAGAATAACATTGAAAGACAGAATAGACCAGCTGGTGTGGCTCAGTGTTTGAGTGAAAACTATGAAACAAGAGGTTATCAGTTTGATTCCCAGGCATGGCACATGCCTGGGTTGTGGGCTCCATTCCTGGTAAGAGATTTGCAGGAGGCAGCCAATTGATGTATGCTTTCACGTAGATGTTTCTCTCTCTCTCTCTCTCTCTCTCTCTCTCTCTCTCTCTCTCTCTCTCTCTCTCTCTCTCTCTCTCTCTCCACTTTCCTCTCTTTCTAAAAATCTGAGGGCAGAGACTAGGTTTCTCATCTCTGTGGCTCTGCACTGAGCTCAGCTCTGGCCCACAGGTGATGCCTAGAAACTTATAAACTGCTGTGGAAAGAAGGGAATGCAGCCCTAGCTGATCTGGCTAAGTGGATAGAGCATCAGCCTGCAGACTGTAGGGTCATGGGTTTGATTCCAGTAAAGGGCAGAAGGAAGCTGATATTGCTGGAATGAGTCAGTAGAGATTTTATTTGATCCTTATCATTCATTCAACAAATATTTAAGGGCCTACTCCATGCTCAGCACTATTTTGGGTATTTGGACTATGTTATTGAACAGAAAAGGATAGAAATGACAAAAATCTCTCTGCTTCATGGAGCTAACATTGTAGCGTCTGCATGTTTATTTAGAGTAACATTAAAAGACAGAATAACCCAGCGAGGGCAGCGAGGGCAGCCATATCTTTACTTTTTAAGAGCACTTTTAGGTTCACAGCAAAATTGACAGGAGGGTACTGAGGTTTCCCCCACCCCCACATGTACAGCCTCCCCCAGTATCAACATCAGCACAATTATAGCGAACAGCTATTAGTTGCAATTGACAACCTTGACATGTCATCACCACCCCAAGTCCACCATTTCCATTAGGGTTAACTCTTTGCTTCTGGACAAATGGATTCGCCTATATAATTTCATACAGCTTAGTTTCACTCCCCTGAAAAGCCACTGTGCTTTGCCTGTGAAAATACAGATTCCTGGGTCCACTCAGACCTACTGGGTCCGAATCTTGGTGGCAGCAATCAGGCATCTGTGTTTTTCACTTGTCCCAAACAATTGTGAGGTCATATGTGTGTGAACTGGTGCCGGGAATGACAGGCTCAGATGCTCTGTAATATTCTTTTCAGCTCCAGTGTTCATGATTCTAAGGCCAGGGAAGATGTCAAAGTTGTATTTTTTTTTCAGCCAGAAATCACTTAGGACATGTAGGGTGGACGTGGGACACGGTCACAAGTGGATGCCGCGATGCAGGAGGCCCCTATGTGAACTGCCAGAGAAAGCAGCAAACCTGCTGGAGTTCTGCTCCCATAAGGACTGCAGCCTCGGAACATCTTCTGTGGGGCGCAGCTACAGTGTTTGGACCAGTTCAAGCCTTGGACTGATGAGAAAGCACAGTTCTCTCATGGCCCCGTGCAAGTTCCAGTGTGGAGGGCAGAGCCCTCCCAGCACAATTATAGCCAATAGCTATAGTTGTAAGCTTGAAGCTATGGTCCGAACACGTGGCCCCACGTGCCTAAGTGATATAGGCTGCAAGTAAACAAAGCTTGATCAGGTGCATGTAATTGAGTAGGATCCAAACCCAGGAGAATGTTGGAAACATCTCGACCACGCCCTTCCTTTGCCTCGTGGCAACTGCTATAAAATAAAGACATGGATTGTAGTCCGTGGCGCTGTCTCTCCATGAGGGAGCAGCGTCCCACCAAGACCCAGCTTTTATTCTCTTATCTGTCTTTTCTAAGCCTTTCAGCCGCCCCCACTCAGGGTCACTGGACCTGGCTGAGCTGGCGTGGCACAGAAGGCGCCCTGGGGCTGAGTATGCCATGGCCCTGCCAGCCGGCCACAATCTTCCCTCCTTTTTCTTGGTCAGGTGGGCTGGGGGGTTCCTGCTTCTAATGACTGTGACTTGGCAAAGACCTTCACAGGTTTGTGGAGAAGATGGCTGAAGTGATAAACCCCACATCTGTGCCACATGAAAAGGGAGAGAAGGCAGAACTGGCCATGTGTCTGCTACATGCTGCCTGGGCAGAGAAAACCCCAGACTGTTCTGCTTGGGGGAACCAGAGAAATCACCAGGATAGCACACCGTTTCCAAGTTGCTGAGAAATTACAGGGCAACGACTTTCCGAGGCTCCTCAAAATGTTTAATGCCATTTTTCATGCTTCCCGCATCTCTCACTGTTCTCTCCATGCACATTTACTGCAAGTCCCCCTAGGTCAGTGGTTGGCAAACTCATGAGTCAACAGAGCCAAATATCAACAGTACAATGATTGAAATTTCTTTTGAGAGCCAAATGTTTTAAACTCAAACTTCTTCTAACGCCACTTCTTCAAAATAGACTCGCCCAGGCCGTGGTATTTTGTGGAAGAACCACACTCAAGGGGCCAGAGAGCCGTATGTGGCTCGTGAGCCGCAGTTTTCCGACCACGGCCCTAGGTTTGCAAAAAAGCCGAGGATGAGCAAAGGAACACAGAAAATCTGGAGTCAAGGAAAACCTGGAGAGAAGCTGGAAGGCAGAGGCCGGGCCTGAGACAGAGAAACCCCCTGTACACTAACCTGGAGCCAATAGCAGCAAAGGCCTGGCCACTGGCTGGCTGGGGGCTTGGCCCTGGGTAGGTTGGCTGAGGCCAAGACGTTAGCCTTGATTTCTCACACACCTGCCTCGCCTCTGTCAGCACCTGTGAAGGAGGCAGAGGGCCACCTTGGCCAGAAGGCCTCCAACGTAAGTCTCGTGTGGGATCATAAGTAGAGGGAAAGTAGGAGGAGGATGCAGTGGGTCCAAACGGCCCAGGCAGAGATTTCAGACTGTCAGGTGAAAATAATAGGAAGAGACTGTGTCAGGGTGGGCAGCCAGGACTGATATTTGGAAGCTCTCCCTTATCCTCTCTGCTCCGCCATCCTGAATCACTCTGTTCGCTTCTCTGTGGAGTGAAATCAGTGACTGACCATCTCTTAGGGGCCTGATCCTGTTCTAGGCGGGTACATCTAGGAACAGTCTCTGCCTTCGCGGTCTACTACTTTAGTGGGAAAGATGAACAATAAAGCTGAGAAACAAATACAAATATAATTATGGCCAAGCATTGATGAGTGCATCGATGGGAACAGAAGCATGGAAAGGGCAGGGAGAGTGAGTGGAGGCACCATTTTGGATGGGGAGACTTGGGCAGAGCTTTTTCCTTGTACCCCCATAGTAGGGACACCCAGAGGTTCACAGATGCACTTAAGGAATTGCTACCATATTCCCAAATTGTGCTAGGTATTAAGGATGCATGGATAAATAAGTGTATTTGTCCTTGAGGTATTCTGGAGAAGAACACAGAATGTCAGAGCTCGTAGAGACCTCAGTGACTGCCCAGTCCAAACCCCACGTCTAGAAATGAGGAAATTGAGGTTCAGAGAGAAGAAGTAACCAGCTGTTACAGGGATGCCAAGTCCTGCCCTTTCTAGACCCGTGCTCTTTTCAATGCCAGCCACTTTCAGTACTGCCTAAGCCAGTGAAGGGCAACCTTTTGAGCTTGGTGTGTCAAACTTCGCCAAAAAACTGATCATAACTCGGGTAGTGTGTCACTTTGAGGAAAAAACATTATTTCGCAATATTTATAGTTTAAATAACATAAATGTATAATTGTTACATATAATTGTATTTAATAAACCAAAAACTAAATATTTAACTTACCTGCTTAGTGACTTCTTTGTTCATCCGTCAGTCGGTTTCTTTTGTTGGTCTTGATATTATTTAGCTTGTGTGGGGTGCCGTGAACTAAGATAAGTGAGGGGGAGGGGCAATTCTTTAATTTACCTGCCTATTAGTGACTTTTTTGTTGCTGAATTTCATTGACTAAATCTTTAGTTGAAGGTTGGTATTTTGTACACTTCAGGCCCAAGCAAGCGCTACTAACTTCATCTGTCAATCTGTTTCTTTTGTTGGTTTTAATATTATTTAACGCTGAGAATAAGGCCTCACAAAAGTATGTAGAGGGAAAAATTGTGAGTAATGCCATTGCTATATTTTTCAGGGTGCTAAAAGTGTCTGGTAGTCGGTTCTAGGCACTCCAAATTTCCTGTTCGTAGTGGCACTCCTCTTGATTCTCCAAGCGGCACCTTTCCAGATTCTCAAGCTTTGACCTCAAGTCGACAAACACCTGAGCCCAGATACTCTCTTGAAATTCTGCAAATTGCATCTCCAAATCATCAATTTGCATCCATTGGAAACCATTTAATTCCAAACTACTGTAGACTACTACATCAGGATACTTAATTATTTTCATGGTCTGTTGTAGACTTCTAAATTGACTAAATCTATCACTAAACTGGTCAAGTAATGAGTCTAAAACATGCTGGTACTTCATATGCAAGAGTTCCATTCCATTTTGTACAGCTGCACTGGCCTTCTCAAAATACTTTGTTACTCAAGGAAAATACTTACAAGTTTTAGTTTCTACATCTCGCTTGAAAATTTTAACTTTACTTTCAAATGGTTTTATGTATCCAAACATAACTTCAATACTTTTGCCAAAACCTTGTAACTTTAAGTTCAGTTCATTAATATGAACAGAGAGATCTGTAAAAAACATCAGGGTGTTGACCCACTTATCATCATTAAGCTGAGGAAAGTTTCCCAGATCCTTATCGTCAAGAAATACCTTAATTTCTTCAAAGCACTCCACAAAGCACTCAAGAACTTTGCCTTGGCTCAGCCATCTTACATTATTGTACATCAGCAGTCCACTGTAGGTGGAATCAACCTCCAGTAAAAGTGCCAAAAATTCTCGCTTGTGAAGGGGGCAAGCAGCTATTAAATTAACTATTTTTGTAACAACTGACATTAAGTCTTTTAAGTCGGTGAATCCTGCCTTGGCACATAAAGCCTCCTGATGGATAATACAATGAAAAGGCACAATCGGATGTCCAATAGCTTCTGTAAACAATTTGACAAATCCGACTTTTTCCCCCACCATATTTGGTGCCCCAAATGTCATCACTGACACAACTTTAGAGATATCAGTGCTTAGGTCACGAAATGTTTGTATAACAACCTTACATATTTCGCTTCCTGATTTACTTGTTGGCACTGATACTAACTTTATCAACTCTTCTCTCATTGTGAGACCATCAGAATATCGACCAATAATGGCCAACTGAGCATGTGATGTGACATCAGTAGTTTCATCAAGAGAGATCGAAAAATATTTACACTTCCTTATGTCTCTCTTTAGTTGATGTTGTACGTTTGTGTTCAGTCTCATTATTTGGTCTTTTATGATATTTCTACTGACTGGTAACTCAGATATTCTCTTAATAATTGCATCTTTATTCTGCATATTGTGAAATAGAACTGGTGCACATCTTAGGAGAGTTTCTTTAATAAATTCTCCCTCACTGAGCGCTTTTCCATGCTGAGCTATAGAGTGAGCAATGCTCAAACTTGCAGATGTTAAATTTGTAGAGCGTTTCATAAATTTAAGGATGGAATTAGATTGGCTCTTATAAAGGTTTAGCTGCCTGGAAATGTATTCCTTCCTTTCATCCTCACTTTTTTCCAAGAGCTGGGAATGATTAGTTTAAAAATGTCTATTTATATTCCACGTTCTGCTTACTACCGTTTCAGTACATAGAATGCAAAATGATCTGCCATTTTTTTCTATAAAGCCATACATCTTGGTCCATGTCTCTTGAAAGGGTCGGCCACTGCTACTACCACTTCCTTTACTTAACCTTAGTTTTTTTATTTTTTGGCTTCTCCATCAGGTGGGCAGTGATAGAAGATAGAATTATAGATAGCTTGTTAGGCCTGCAGGCAATTAGGGGTTAACTAGCCTAACTAACCACAAAATGGTGCATATAACTGTCTTTTAGGAAAGGGCAGGGTTAATAAGCAGAAATAGGGGTTAATAAGGATGCACAACAGTAATAGTGGTGAAATGGAGTCTGCACTATGGAGCAAGATGGTGTTCCTTATGTGAATTAAAATGGCTGCCGCTGTTTCTAATGGCAGGAAACGGCACCCATAGCATGCCACAAACCCTCGCCTCTCCCAGCCTCCCCCTCACTTATCTCAGTAATGATGGATTAGAAATCCATGACACCCCAGAACAGTAGATAATGGTTGCTGTGGTTAACTGTTATTTGGTTACTGGTAATGGCAGGGCCCCCAGAGATGCGTCCCTCGCTGCGTTCTGCTGCTCCCTGCTCTGCCGGCAGAAGTGAGGGCAAAGATCCCGGCTTAACCAGAAGTCCTAGAACTAGACGCTCTGTGCCAGACTTCTGTTATTTTGGCCTACAAACTTCCGGCACAGAGTGTCTAATAGGGCAGGATGAAACATTTGCGACTAGAGTCTTGGAGTTAGAGTCTAACTACAAGACTCTAGTCGCAAATGTTTCATCCTCAGGAGCAGCAAATGTTTCATCCTCGGCATGCGGCCGCCTCAGTGGCCGCGTGTCATCAGAAATGGCTATGCGTGTCAGTGCTGACATGCGTGTCATAGGTTTGCCATCACTGGCCTAAGCCATACCCCAGAGTTAAGCTGGTTCAGGTTCAACCAGTAGGTCCAAGATGGAGGCAGGCTGGCACTCCTGAGACCAGACCAGAGGGTACTGCTTGAGAGAGCTCAAGCCAAGCTCTGTCTCTGAGGGTTACCTGTACATATCAGATTTTCCCCTGGGAAGAGTTCCTTGCAAAGAGAGATGGTGATTTATTTGTCCACGATCCCTCAATACTTAATATGATGCCTGGCTGGCTGAAAACACTAAGTAAATGTTTGAGGAATAGATGGGCTGGAGACCAGATGGCTGGTTGGATGCATGACTTTTTTAGTGGGTTCAACTGGAATCTCCAGCTGAATGCCTCAGATTTCTCTGTCTCTCTGGTTCCAGTCTTACTCTTTGGTGCCTGGCTGTTGAGAATGGGTGCTGTGCCCACCCACTGATCCCACCAGCTCAGGCAGGAATGGTGGTGCTCCAGGATGGAGACCATGCCCTCACTGTTCACATAGTCACTGGTGATCTCGACTCTGGGTTGCATCGATTTGTGCTGCCTTTATGTAGATCATTGTAAACTCCCTGTTATTGGTTGATCTTTAAACATGTATTGACCCAGCCACGGGGGCACAGAGGAATACGAACCCTACGTACTTCTTCTCTGGACATAAAAATACCACGGGAGAATTCCAAGATGCTGCTGCTAAGTGCCATAGGAGTGGATCCGAGGCAGGCAGTGGGAATGGCGTGGAGAGCAGTGAGCCAGCAGGAGGGGACTCGCAGGGGGCTGGTCAAGGAAACCTGCCAGTGCTCTTCTTACGTCTGAGGGGCACTAAGACACACTCTCTTCCTCATTTCTTCACTGGTCACACTCACTTCCCAGGGGTGTGAAGGGGATCAGTGACAAAGAGTCCCTCCTTGACCAAACCCTAACCAGGCTCTCCTGAGCCTTCTCATCTTCGAGGCCTCAACCTTGGCCTGCAAAGATTTGAACAGAACACTAACAGAATTGTTAACAGCTCAAAGCCACGCATGGCCCTAGCCCCTCCTAAAGCGCCTGCCTGAGAAAACTCAAGATTATCAAAAGAATTTACTGTTCGTCCAGCCAACACCTGAAGATAGGTCCCTGCCTCACAGCGTCTCTGGGAGGGGAGGAACCAGACTTGGATAAGCGCCAGATGGCTTTCATAGGGACCAACCCACTCCTGCTTTTCGCAATTTTCCACTTCCCTGACTCTACTGAGCCCCCACTCACCCCTTCCCTGTCTCCGCATTGTCCCTTTAAAATGCCCAGTCACCTCTGTACAAATCAAAATTTAGTTCAGTTCATGCTGGTCTTTTTTCCTATTGCAATTGTGCATTACTGATTGAAGTGCATCCTGACCACTTTAACTATCAGCTGGTTTTGCTTATCTTTAACGTCAGATGCGATAAGACTGCTATTAGACAAAATGGCCACGGTGTAAGCCATGCTCTCTGCCCATGGGCACGTCCTTACACACGGCTAAGGACATGGAGGATGGGTTTGGCTCAAAAGTTTTGTCCAAACCGCTGGGATGATGATTGTCAGGACCACCCAGATTCTCTCAGGAATCTGAGCTGGGGAAATGGAGAAAGCAGAGCAGAAGCAAGAAGAGGCAGGGACAGGAATTAATAAGCCATGTTGCAGACGAGACACTAAAGTGAAGACATGAACCCCTACAGCTGTGGCCCCAGAGCTGCCTTGGATCTGAATGACCTTCCCATTCCAGGCCCACTTATATCATGAGTCCTGATTTTCTAAAGAGGGTGTCCTTACGATAAGCCCACATTACTTAAAGAGACCCACCGAATCCCTGGTCCTCGCCAGCAAAAATCCCCAAAGAGGCGCCTGTGAATCCAATACACCAGCCTAAGGGCTTAGCTACTTGCCTCTTGGGCCGAGGGTGGATTTGGGGATTTGGATGGAGGAAACACGGCGGGGACGCACCAGGGGAGAGTGGAAAGAGACTGGGTCTGGACTTAGGCTCAGGGTTTAAATTCTGGCTCTGCTGCAGGCCAGAGGTGACCCCTCTACACCTACCCTCTTCTTAAAATGGGTATAACGGTGGTGGGTGCAAGCAATAGCACGCGGCACATGATGGGCAGCTCCCACCCCTGGCCAGTCAGCACTTTGCCCAGCAACACATGGGTGAGCTCTGAGGGGTCCTCAGGAATTGCTGAGGATGGCTGGATACAGTGGCTCCACAGGAGTGTATCCTTGAAACCCTCTTTGCAAAGCAGCCCTGCTGTGTGGGGAGGAGGAGCAAAAGGTGGTTCATCCTTCCAATTGGATGACTCTCCTAACTTCCTCTGCTCTCCCCAGGGCGCAGTTCCCCGGATCCTATAGCATATTAGGGGAGGGGGACAGGGGCTTGGGCAGAAGTCCGGCTCCTGCTGTCAGCAACTGTCTGCTCTCTAATGTGAGCTGGATGTGATTCCTTAAGCAGAGCAGCTCTGGAATGGCCCAGGAATGAGGCGCTAGGGCTGAGGCCACTGTGGGGATCCTTGCACAGACCTTACAGATCTCATATGTGGGGATTCTCTTCTCAACATGAGTGTTTCTTTGTTTTTTGTGCCTTGTAAACACATCTATAGAACCCAGAGCTGCAGGAACTGAGCAAGTCAAGGATGCAATGGACCAGACACTCCAATGTGTTCTCTTCAGTCTGATGAGTATGGATCTTCCCTAGTGTAATTCTCAAGAAGGGAGGACGCTGCCCAGCAGAATGGCCCTGATGGCAGGGCGTCAGGGTGGCAGAGATCACTTGGGGTTGATTATGGATATGGAGCATCTTGAGTTCCAGGTCCTGGTTCTAGAATATCTAATAAAAAATTTATTTCTTGAGCATTGGTAGCGATGCATAAGTGGATTAAATGACATCAGGAATGTAAATAGACTTGGTAATCTTTGAGTGACAAAGCCATCCCTGACAATCTGTACCCCACTTTCCACAGCGTTTCATCAGAATGATTAAAGATGACTGTGTGTGAAGATCCTAACGTGTATCTGAACTCACCTGCCAAGCTTGGCTGGGTCATTCAGACAGTCAGGTCTGAAAACATTTTTCACATGGACATAATTTTTTCAAATATTTTTTTATTTATTTCAGAGAGGAAGGGAGAGGGAGAAAGAGATAGAAACATCAATGACGAGAGGGAATCATTGGTTGGCTGCCTCTTGCCCCCCACCCCTATTGGGTGAGGAAGGAGACAGACCCGACACCTGTGCCTGACCCCACAACCCGGCACGTGTCCTTGACTGAAATCAAACCCTGACCTTCTGGTTCATAGGTCGACGTTCAACCACTGAGCCATACTGGCCTGGCTGCACAAGTAATTGGTTTGTGAGGGTCTATATTAGAGATTAATTGGGAATATGTTGGGGCGGACAGTAAAGGTGGGTAATGACTTCCAAAACTTAGTCACTTCCTTAGGTGGTCTTGGCCCAGCAGACTCAGAGGAGCCTAAAACGTGGCCAGTCTGAGTCTCAGGGCCAGGCTGCTTAGTGTTCTGCCGATCAAGCATTTCTTAAAATTGCTCCCCATGCGTAATGTCCTCCTGGGATCTGACTTCGTATCATTTTCTCAGGAACCAGGCTAAAAGTCTTGAGCTTGCTTTGTCTCTCATCCCTTTGCTCTGCCTTCCTTGGTTGTTATTCTTCAAGGCTCCTTATTGAGGAGACTCCCATGTCGGTTCTGTCTCCTTCCTCACCTGCACCAAGCTCATCGGAGTCCTCATGGCCTCGCTCCCAGCCATTTGAGAGACCTCCTTGTCTCCACTTTCTCTCTGCAACCCTGTTCCTGCTCATTCTGTTAACTAATCTCATCAGAATCAAAGGAGCTCTGTGCCCTTGGGCCCCCCTCTCTCAGGATCCCTGCTTCTGCACACCTGCATTCTGATGCTTCTTCCACTTCAGCAAAAGCATTCTCCTCATGGTGCCCCCCCCCCCCCCCGGATCCCGGATCCCTTCCTTTCTAAGAGTTCTGTCCCTCAGCCCTGGAGCTCACCTTCATGCACACCCTTCTGAACTCTTAGGACACCAGAAGCAGAGCTCCCACATTTCAGAGGTGGGAAGAGCCTCAAGCATTACTGTGCACAAACTCCCCACGGGGGGCACCCTGGAGCATGGTCAGGTCACTGTGCCCAGCCACTCACCTCCAGCTGTGGTCCCCAAAGAGGACAGGCCTCTCTGAAAGGCTAGAGCTCCCCTCTCTGTGGCTCCATGTCTCACACAGCACCTGGCACACAGTAGGGACTCAAAGAAAGACTTCTGGGTAGTCATAGAAGCTGTTCTGGTATCCATGGTCCCAGCAGTACCCAGATTAGCTTTTTAACTTCTCATCTTTTCTATTCCTGGAGCAGGCGGGAGCATGGAGGTGTGCTGGGATAAGGAGGAACGGGGTCTATTTCTTCTGTCATGAAAACAGCCCCAGAGACCCAGAGCCCACTGTGCTTTGGGTCTGGTGTGCCAGATTCTCCTTCCTACCTGCCTCCTGGAGGGGCCTGATGAGTAGGACACCTGTGCCTGGGTCCCCTCTCAGAGCCTGCTCACCAGTCTAGCCCACTGCCCCTGCCCCTCTGCCCCCAAGGCCGTTCTGCCCTTGCCCAGCTGCCTGAGAGCCACTCCAGCTGGAAGCATCTCCAGAACAAAACAAAGTTTATGTGACCCAGCATTTGGGAGAAACACCAGGATTCTTCTGGGAACCAGCCCACAGGGAGGGAAGAGCAGTCCTTTCTCCCTTCCCGGATCCTGGAACTGACCATAGGGCTAGGTACTCGCGTGTGTTGGAATCTTGACAGCGACCTGCCAAGAACAAGTTCTCAAGACAGCTGATAAAGCGGGACCGATTGCCAGCACAGCAGTGACCCCCATTATAATGTAAACACCGTGCTCGTCTCTCAGCACTCTGCTGGGAGCCCTGGAGGCACTGAATCTGTGCTCAGCACCCAACCGGGAGTGTGGGAGGCACTGACTCTGCTCTCAGCACCCTGCCGGGAGCCTGGAAGGCACCGTGCTCTTCTCTCAGAACCCTACGAGGAACCCGTGAGGCACTGACTCTGCTCTCTGCACCCTGTGGGGAGCCCGGGAGACACGATGCTCTGTTCTCAGCACACTGCCGGAAGCCCGGAAGGCACCGTGTTCTACACTCTGCACCCAATCAGGAGCCTGGGAGGTATTGACTCTGCTCTCAGCACCCTGCCGGGAGCACGGGAGGCACTGACACTGCTCAGAGCACCCTGCCGGGAGTCCAGCAGGCACCGTGCTCCGCTCTCAGCACCCTGCATGGAGCCCGGGAGGCACTGACTCTGGTCTCAGCACCCTTCCGGGAGCCTGGAAGGCACTATTTTGTTCTCAGCACGCTGGGGTAGCCCGGGCGGCACAGTGCTCTGCTCTCAGCACCCAACCAGGAACCCGGGAGGTATTGACTCTACTCTTAGCACCCTGCCAGGAGCACGGGAGGCACTGACACTGCTCTCAGCAACCTTCTGGGAGACCGGAAGGCACTGTGCTCTGCTCTCAGCACCAAACCGGGAGCCCAGGAGGCACTGACTCTGCTCTCAGCACCCTCCCATGAGCCCGGGAAGCACCGTGCTCTGCTCTCAGCACGCTGCCAGGAGCCCGGGAAGTACTGACTCTTCTCTAAGCACCCAACCGGGAGCCCGGGAGGCACTGACTTTGCTCTCAGCACCCTGCCGGGAACCTGCGAGGCACTGTGCTCTGCTCTCAGCACCCTGCCGGGAGCCCAGAATGCACCGTTTTCTGCTCTCAGCACGCAACCGGGAACCCAGGAGGTATTGACTCTGCTTTCCATGCCCTGCCGGGAGCCCGGGAGTCACTGAACTGCTCTCAGCACCCACCTGGGAGCTTGGGAGGCACTGTGCTCTACTCTCAGCACCCAACCGGGAGCAGAGCACGAAGCCTGCAGGAGTGAGGTCACCCGTGGGTCCCCTACCCTGAGCATCTTCTCAGACATGAGCAGTGACCTCACTTCCTGACGATGGAGCCCAACAGAACCCGGTAACCAGGTAGCCACATTCTATAACTGCCCCTTCCCATCTCACTTGGATAGAGACTTTGGAGAGGACACCATGTTTTCGTGTTGTCTCCCCGTTTATCGAGGCCGAGGCCTCAAGAGAGGCAGCGATGAGAGTAGGTTCCGCAGTGGCCGACGCTGTTTCAATACTCAGCGCAGACCCCTGTCGCCCTTGACATGGTTGGAGCCCGAGGTAACACAGGGAGGCCCAGGGTTGTTGTGTGTGAGCCAGGCTACCACTCTTACCCCACCTGAGGAGCCCGATATCCCCTCCGCGCGCGCGCGCGCGTGTGTGTGTGTGTGTGTGTGTGTGTGTGTGTGTGTGTGTGTGTGTAAGGGGGGGTTCACATAGAAAGGACCTGAGCAGGAACAGGCTGAGGAGGGGTCAGAAGCCTGGTGGACCAGTCATGTTCAGACCCCAGGTCAAGGCTGGCTGGGTGTCAAGGCTCACTGGGTGGGTGTGCAGTGTGGATGTGGAGTGTGGGTGGCCCGCTCTGCCCGAGGTCTATCCCAAGCCCTGGAGGTGACTCATTAACCCTGGGAGGAGGTCTGTGCAGACACAGGGATGGGCCTGATCCGGGAGCAGAAGGTCCAGTGGGCAGAAGCAGCAGCGACTAGGACCTGGGGGGGTGTGAGATCTCTGGACCTGTTGCCGGTCACTGTCATTGCAGAGCTCAACTCGGGTCATAGAGGAACAGCAGCCAACCAGGTTCTGGAGGTGTCCTCCAACCTGGAATCAAAGGCAGAACAGAGTTTTAAGCTCCATCCTGGATCCAGTTTTCAGCCCCCCCCTGGAGTCGCCCAGGCTCCCCAGGAGGTTCCCAGCATGTGCCTACATGCAGCAAAATGCCCATGGTAATCACACCTGGCCAGAGTACCTGGAGCCCAAGGAGGCAGAGCCCAAGGGTGAGAAGGTGGGAATAGAATGGGGGGGGGAGGTGCATGTGAGCTTATGGGGAGGGCTCAGTGCCAGGCACACAGGGAGCACCCCCAGAGACTGGCCAGGAGCAAAGCCCGTCCTCAGACCACCCACCTGCTGGACTGTCAGTGAGGAGGACGTCCTGTGGTGGGTCCTGGGCTGTGGCTTCTCTGGAAGGCTCTGGCCTGTGTTATATCCTGGGGGGCAGGGGGCTGGGGGTGTTGAAGGTGGCACAAGGTAATGCAGGCATGTGGGTGATCTTTTCTCCTCTCACAACCCAGCACCGGCCCAGGAAACAGAGGAGGCTCGTGCAGAAACACCTGAAGTCCAGACAGAGGCGTCTGATGAAGAGTCTGATGAAGAGCTGGAGGCGTGGGCACCTCCAGAGATCCAGCCACCTCCATCAGCCTCTCTGGTGACAGCTGTGGAGCCAGGGCCGGCCTGGGAGGCACCTGCAGACATGACTGAGGCCCCACCACCCCTGGATGAGGAGCCCTCCCTGGAACCTGCCCTGGGTCCTGCCTCAGAGGAGGAGCTGCCTCCTGAAACCCCAGCAGGGCCAGCTCCAGAGCCGATGGCTGAGACTGCTCGCGGTCTCCACTTAGAAAGACTTGTGCTACCATCTCTCATTGACCTTTTCCTTCTATTTTTCTTCCTTTTTATGTTTTACTTTTCTTCATGGAGTTATTCAGTTGTTTATTTTTTAAATTTTATTATTCGGGGTATTTTAGGGTCTTTTTTTTTCCCTCTCTATTCTCCTTTCTTCTTTTATGCTTTGTTTCTTCCTGGAGTGATTCAACTTCATAAATAAATAAAATTATTGTTTGTATTTTAAATGGTGTCATTCCTGAGCCTGAACGAATGACAGGCATCACAACCGTCTAGTTGCAGGATGTTCCATCCCCCCAAAAGGAACCCTGCACCAACAGCACTCACTCCTCACTCCTCCTCCCCCTGGAGACCCCTAGCCTGCTTTCTGTCTCTGCTCTGTTACCTGTTCTGGATGTTCCCTACACATGGAATCTTACAATAGGTGCGCACATATTTTTGTTTGTGTTTATCTGAAGTAGCACTTTTGTTATTTGAAATGGAAATGCCAGATGGGTTAGAGATTGGATGTAAAAAAGAATCCCTATTAGTAAGTGTGTACATAATCTTGAGGTAGAGGCTGCTGGGCTAAGTATGACCCCGGGGCCAGAAGCCATTCAAGTAAAGGCTGGCTCTTCCTGTGCCCAGGACAAAAATGCATAAATCTAGAAAGACAACTTATGCTGGAAAGCAGTCCTCACGACCAGGCCAGATAAAGTTGTGACCTCTCTCTGGTCCATCAAACATTAACTTGAAAAAATAGACCTAAATGTAAGTGATAGAATGTAAACTTCTAGATAAAAACATAAAATTGTTGAGACTTTAGGTTGAAGAGAGAAGTCTTAAGTAGGCATAACGCTCACAAAAAAATAAAAATAATTATAAATTGGACTTCATAATAAAAAATTATAAGTTGTTTTACCAAATAAAGTATTAAAAACTTTTATTATTTATTTATTTTTATTTATTTATTGTCTATTTATTTAAATATGTCTCCTTTTTCCCAGATTGACGCCTCCCTTCCCCTTGAGCCATTTCCACCCTGGGCAAGCCCCAACTTCTCCAGTGTCTGTGTCCATTGTTTATGCTAATATGCATGCGTACAAATCATCTGGTTGCTCTCTAACCCCCTCCTGCCATTTGTCTCTGGATCTATTCTTGTTCATCAGTTTATGTTGTTAATTATATTCTACAAATGATTGAGATCATGTGATGTTTATCTTTTTCTGACTGCCTTATTTCACTTAGCATAATGCTCTCCAGTTCCATCCATGCTGTTGCAAATGGTAAAAGTTCCTTCTTTTTTATATCAGCGTAGTATTCCATTGTGTAGATGTACCATTTTTTTTTAATCCACTCATCTGCTGGTGGGCACTTAGTTTGTTTGCAAATCTTAGCTATTGCAAATTGTGCTATGAACATAAGGGTACATATATCCTTTCTGGTTGGTGTTACTGGTTTCTTGGGGTATAGTCCTAGAAGTGGGATTACTGGGTCAAATGGGAGCTCCATTTTTAACTTTCTGAAGAACCTCCTTACTGTTCTCCACAGTGGCTGCACCAGTCTGCATTCCCATCCTCAGTGCATGAGGGTCCCTTTCTCTCCATATCCTCACCAGCACTTGTATTTTGTTGATTTGTTGATGATAGCCATCCTGACAGGTGTGAGATGGTATCTCATTGTTGTTTTCATTTGCATCTCTCTGATGATTAGTGACTTTGAGCATGAAAAACTTTTATTATTTAAAAAACACTGTTAAGAAAATTAAAAGGCAAGCCCCATACCAGGAGGAAATATATGCAGCATATATCCTACCTAATAAAAGAATAATATGCAAATTGACCACACCTTTGCTATGCCCAAGCCGACGCCCACCAGCCAATCAGGGAGAGTATGCAAATTAACCCAACCAAGATGGCGGTTAATTTGCATATTGAGACAGCGTGAAAAGAAGCCAAGCACTGCAGAAGGGAGCGAAGCTGCAGAGAAGCAAGCAAGCAGGGTGGTGGAGAAGGAAGGGAAGCAGGCAGGGCGGTGGGGGAGAAGGAAGGGAAGCAGGCTGGGCAGGGAGAAGGAAGGGAAGCAGGCGGGAAGCTCAAATCGGGACCCGGTTAACAGACAGAGACTTGGCCAACAGCAGCTGCCCTCTCACTGCAACAAGAATTGTTTGAGTTGTCTTGAACCCATGGTGTGGGCAAGTGGGATTTTGATATCTAAATCCAGCCTACCACCAGGAATGCTCAGGGCGTACTCAAGAAGGAAAATAATCCTTTCCACTAATATTTACAGGGTAAAATAAGATTGTTGTTAGAGTAATAAATTTGACAGTAAAATAGTAGTCAAGTTTTCAGGCTAATTTAAATTGGCTAATTGAAACAAGCGAATATTCTAGAAAAATTAATAGTAGTGGACAAAAAGCAGTTCCTAAAGTGTTAACTAAAATTTTTATTGGTAGTTCATCTCATGATAAAATTGCATAACAGGTAATGAACCTAAAGCAGTCATATTATAGTGCAAAAAATTAAAATTTAAAAGCTATCAAGACTACATTAAAAAATTTTCCAAAGCCTCCTAATATTTAAATCAAAAAAGGGGGGATAGTAGAAGAATATCATGTAAGGAAAAATATCCTGTAAGTAAATTACATCTAGAAAATTTGTACTTTAGAAAATTAATTGTAATGCTAAAAGCAAGACACCCATGAAAAACACACATAGTGTCAAAACAAGCCAGAGAAAAATCATTTGGGCAAAAAAATGATAAAGGATTCCAAGTCAAATTTATAGGAAATATTCCTTTATTAACTTTTGGTCGAGAATATGTTTGTATATTTTCAGAAAACAACTCCGAGACCTTGTGGATTCCAGCAACAGAGAGGAATCAACAGGACTACTCCAGCCATGAAGACAGAAGAGAAGCAGTCCAGAGGTGGAAGACGCTGACGTCGCCTTGCCATACTAGCAGTCAGCAGCTGTGCGTCACTGCAGGTTGCCCAGGACCAAACCAGATAGGGTCGGACCTGCATTACCACCATTTGTCCACTACCCAGAATTGAAATATCATTGCTGACATGTGCACATAAGGAACTGTTTGACATTGAAATTGTGTCTCAAAAGAACTCTTGGCCCAGAAAGAAACTCACTACAGACTGATTCATTTGCCTTTCAGCATAACCATTATTGCTTGTCTCATTTTCGGTTCTTATAAGTGTATTTCTAGTAGCACATGATCTCACTCATCTAGGGGAAATGATGAACATAGACTGATGAACAAGAACAGACCCAGAGACAAGGAGGAATGGCTCAGACTGTCGGCCCTCAGAGGGAGGGTAGGGGAAGGTGAGGACATAGGGGAGAGATCAACCAAAGGACTTGTGTGCATGCATATGAGCCTAACCTGTGGTTAAGGACAACAGGGGGGTGGGAGCATGCGTGGGGATGGGTGTGGGATGGGGATGGGAATGGGGGAATGAGGACAAATATGTGATACCTTAATCAATAAAGAAATTAAAAAAAATCTATACCTAGCTAAACAACAAATAGCTCAATTCATAGATCAGTTTCCTCATCCAGTCATCTTTTCCTTTATTGTCTATTACTGTTGAAGATGAAAATGCTAGTTAACAGTTTATGGTTTTCATAGGTATTTATGGACATTAGACTTGATCATAGACCAGAATTTAGAGACAAATTTCTAACTAAAGACTTATTATAGCATTCCACTTTACTGTATGCTGATGAGCACACCTCCTACAAATTTGGAAAGATGAGTGATTTATATTGGAGAGAGGAATGAAGGATTCCTAATCCAATGCTTGGTTGCATTTGGCTCAGTTCAATATTTCTTCATAGTCTATGGAAGCTTATGTAGATGGGTTTAAGATATTTTCAATAATAGTTTATAGATGTTTTACATAGATGATGAAAGGAAATCATTAAGTATTGGGAAAGGATCAAAATTATGATGATTGAGCTATTTTCACCATAATTATGACTTCCTCAGAAATTTTATGTTAGATTTTTATATGTTAAATTAAAATTCATGGTATTTCATTCCTTAAATTATATGTTCAGGATATAATAGTAATTGTTATAATTGCTAATATATGTTGCATGGTAACTTTATGCCAGGCGGCATAGATACACTTTATACGGATAAACCTTAGGTCATTTCCTTGAGGTGGATGCTATTATAAACTTTATTTACTGATAATGAAATTGCATCACAAAGAGATTAAGTGACTTGTCTAAAATCACAGAACTTGCTGGCTGGCGTTGCTCAGTGGTTGAGCATCAACCTATGAACCAGGAGATCACATGCCTGGTTTGATTCCTGGTCAAGACACATACCTGGTTTGCAGCTCGATCCCCAGTGTGGGGCATGCAGTAGGCAGCTGATCAATGATTCTTTCTCACCATTGATGTTTCTATCTCTTTCTCCCTCAACCTTCCTCTCTGAAATCAATACAAATATATTTAAAAAATAAAATAAAATCACAGAACTTGTGAGTGGTCCAGCTGGGTTTTGAACCCAGGAAATCTAACTATGTTTTCATTCTGGATGACACTATTTAAGAATGCCAGTTAGAGAAAAAACTGTGGCCAAAATATTAAATACATTAAAAATGTTTTAATACCATTCATCACTTAATAGAAATTCTTGCAAGCACCACTTTCCCTAACATCAAGTGGTCTTGTGTTGTGGAAAGCAACATTTTACATGGCTGCCATTTTCATTGCCAAAAAAGCCGAAAGAACTTGCAATCAACAGCTGAAAATTGGTTATTTCTCTCAAAACTAAGAGTATTACAAATAATATGTTTTACCATCACCGGTATATTTGTGAACAGGGACAAACTTTTTCTTTGACTAGCGATGCCCTTCCTTTCTATCGACATAGTCGGTGAACATTCAGTACTAACACCAAAACAATCTATACTTTAGTGCATGAAGTGATCATTCACTAAACAAACAAAACTCTTCTGTGGTACAAATTTTCACTGATAAACAAAAGGTTATGTAAAACTTATTTCTTATATATGTATTACTTGTATGACAAACGTGGTTTGGTCAAACTTTAAGGCAAAATATCAGCTAACAGTACATATGATATGCATTTTTCTTTCATATAGCATGATACTGAAATCCCAAGAGGTTATATTTACAGATGAATTTTACAAATAGCTTGCCTTGTGTTGTGATTTTAAAGTAGTCCACAAACTTTCTGACATTCCTCCATTCAAAAGGTCAGTGCTAAGGCCCCTTCTCTTGGGTGAGAAATGGGCATAGTAGCTCACTTCTAATAACTAGAACATGGCAGAATAGTAGGAGGCTTCTGACTAAGTTATAAAAAACATTATGGCTTCCTCCTTTGTCTTAAATCACTGGCTCTAGGGGAATCTAGCTGTTAATTTGTGAAAAGACTCCAACAGCCTCAGGGGGAGATCCATGTGTTCAGGAATTGAGTTCTTTCAACCACTACAAAAGAAGTGAGGTTTCTGCTAACAGTTGTGTGAGGTAGCCATCTTGGAAGCAGATTCTTCATGCCTTCTAATGACTATATCCCTGGTTGACATCTTGACTACAACTGCTTTAAAAACCATGTCAAAACCTTCCAGATAAGCTGGTTCTAAATTTCTGGACAATAGAAATTATAATTTTTTTCTACTTCTTTGAAAGATTCCATTGGTATCTTGAGTGGAATGCTGTTGAATCTATAGATTGCTATGGGTAATATGGACATTTTAATGATGTTAATTCTTCCTATCTATGAACACGGTATATGTTTCCACTTATTTGTATCTTCTTCTACTTCTTCTTCTTTCTTCAATGTATTGTGATTTTCTGAGTACAGGTCTTTGACATCCTTGGAAAAATTTATTCCTATGTAATTTATTAATTTTTAATGCAATAGCAAATAGTATTGTTTTCTTAGTTTTCCTTTCTGATAGCACTGTCAGGTGCAGGTGTGCACCTTTGGAGCTTTGGCAGATCCTGCACACTGTTCCCCAAAGGAGGGGCATTTCCCCTTCTCCAAAGTGGATCTGCTGGGGCCTCTGCTGCCTCACCTTGTCCCCAGGGCTGGTCACCACCTGTCCAGAAGTCTGCCAGTCTGATGGTGACAGTGTGTGTCCTCAGGAGGTGGGGCAACTCTGACATGTAAAGATGTGTGCACTACCTCTGCTTGTAAGTGCCTGTGTCTGCCCAGTGTCCCTTTAGAAAACACCAACTTTCCAGAGATTGCTGGACCACAGGGAGGTCACAACTTTATCTGGCCTGGTCGTGAGGACTGCTTTCCAGCATAAGTTGTCTTTCTAGATTTATGCATTTTTGTCCTGGGCACAGGAAGAGCCAGCCTTTACTTGAATGGCTTCTGGCCCCGGGGTCATACTTAGCCCAGCAGCCTCTACCTCAAGATTTTGTACACACTTACTAATAGGGCTTCTTTTTTACATCTGATCTCTAATCCATCTGGCATTTCCATTTCAAATAACAAAAGTGCTACTTCAGATAAACACAAACAAAAATATGTGCGCACCTATTGTAAGATTCCATGTGTAGGGAACATCCAGAACAGGTAACAGAGCAGAGACAGAAAGCAGGCTAGGGGTCTCCAGGGGGAGGAGGAGTGAGGAGTGAGTGCTGTTGGTGCAGGGTTCCTTTTGGGGGGATGGAACATCCTGCAACTAGACGGTTGTGATGCCTGTCATTCGTTCAGGCTCAGGAATGACACCATTTAAAATACAAACAATAATTTTATTTATTTATGAAGTTGAATCACTCCAGGAAGAAACAAAGCATAAAAGAAGAAAGGAGAATAGAGAGGAAAAAAAAGACCCTAAAATATACCGAATAATAAAATTTAAAAAATAAACAATTGAATAACCCCATGAAGAAAAGTAAAACATAAAAAGGAAGGAAAATAGAAGGAAAAGGTCAACAAGGGGAGGTAGCACAAGTTTTTCTGAGGGGAGATGGTGAGCAGTCTCAGCCAGCGGCTCTGGAGCTGGCCCTGCTGGGGTTTCAGGAGGCAGCTCCTCCTCTGAGGCAGGACCCAGGGCAGGTTCCAGGGAGGGCTCCTCATCCAGGGGTGGTGGGGCCTCAGTCATGTCTGCAGGTGCCTCCCAGGCCAGCCCTGGCTCCATAGTAGCCACTGGAGAGGCTGATGGAGGTGGCTGGACCTCTGGAGGTGCCCACGCCTCCAGCTCGTCATCAGACTCCTCATCAGACGCCTCTGTCTGGACTTCAGGTGTTTCTGCACGAGCCTCCTCTGTTTCCTGGGCCGGTGCTGGGTTGTGAGAGGAGAAAAGATCACCCACATGCCTGCATTGCCTTGTGCCACCTTCAACACCCCCAGCCCCCTGCCCCCCAGGATATAACACAGGCCAGAGCCTTCCAGAGAAGCCACAGCCCAGGACCCACCACAGGACGTCCTCCTCGCTGACAATCCAGCAGGTGGGTGGTCTGAGGACGGCTTTGCTCCTGGCCAGTCTCTGGGGGTGCTCCCTGTGTGCCTGGCACTGAGCCCTCCCCACAAGCTCACATGCACCTCCCCCCCATTCTATTCCCACCTTCTCACCCTTGGGCTCTGCCTCCTTGGGCTCCAGGTACTCTGGCTAGGTGTGATTACCATGGGCATTTTGCTGCATGTAGGCACATGCTGGGAACCTCCTGGGGAGCCTGGGCGACTCCAGGAGGGGGCTGAAAACTGGATCCAGGATGGAGCTTAAATCTGTTCTGCCTTTGATTCCAGATTGGAGGACACCTCCAGAACCTGGTTGGCTGTTGTTCTTCTATGACCTGAGTTGAGCTCTGCAATGACAGTGACCGGCAACAGGTCCAGAGATCTCACACCCCCCCAGGTCCTAGTTGCTGCTGCTTCTGCCCACTGGACCTTCTGCTCCCGGATCAGGCCCATCCCTGTGTCTGCACAGACCTCCTCCCAGGGTTAATGAGTCACCTCCAGGGCTCGGGATAGAACTCGGGCAGAGCGGGCCACCCACACTCCACATCCACACTGCACACCCACCCAGTGAGCCTTGACACCCAGCCAGCCTTGACCTGGGGTCTGAACATGACTGGTCCATCAGGCTTCTTATCCCTCCTCAGCCTTTTTCTGCTCAGCACTGGGTTCCATCGTCAGGAACTGAGGTCACCCATGGGTCCCCTACCCTGAGCATCTTCTCAGACTTGAGCAGTGACCTCACATCTTGATGATGGATCCCGGTAAACTGCAACTTGCTCTGCTCTCAGCACCCTATCGGGAGCTCGGGAGACAATGTGCTCTGCTCTCAGCACGCTGCATGAAGCCAGGGAGGAACTGACTCTCCTCTCAGCACCCTGTCGGGAGTCTGGAAAGCACTGAATCTGCTCTCAGCACCCGCCCTGTAGCCCGGGAGGCACTGACACTTCTCTCAGTACCCTGCCGGGAGCCCAGCAGTCACTGACTCTGGACTCAGCACCCTGCCAAGAGCTCGGAATGCAACATGCTCTGCATCAGCACCCTGCCGGGAGCCCAGGAGGCACTCACTCTGCTCTCAGCACTCAACAGGTTCACGGGAGGCACTGACTCTGCTCTCAGAATGCTGCCGGTAGCTCAGAAGGCATCTTGCTCTGCTCTCAGCACCCTAACGGGAGCCCGTGAGGCACTGATACTGCACTCAGCACGCTGCGGGGAGCCCAGGTGGCACCGTGCTTTGCTCTCAGCACGCTGCCGGGAGCCTGGGATGCAATGTGCCCTGTTCTCAGCACCCTGCAGGGAGCCCGGAAGGCACCGTGTTCTACTCTCAGCACCCTACTGGGAGTCCGGGAGGTATTGACTCTGCTTTCAGCACCTTCCGGGAGCCCAGGATAAACTCTTCTCTTCTCTCAGAACCCAGCCGGGAGCCCTGGAGGCACTGTGCTCTGCTTTCAGCACCAAACCTGGTGCCCTGGAGGCACCGGGATATGCTCTTAGCAACTAAACAGGAGGTATTGACTCTGCTCTCAGCACCCTGCCTGGAGCACGGGAGGCACTTACTCTGCACTCAGCACCCTGCCAGGAGCCGGGAGACACCGTGTTCTGCTCTCAGCATGCTGCCAGGAGCCAGGGAGGCACTGACTCTGCTCTTAGCACCCACACGGGAGCCCGGCAGGCACTGGGCTTTGCTCTCAGCACCCTGCTGGGATCCCGGGAGGCATCATGCTCTGCTCTCAGCACCCAACCGAGAGCCCGGGAGGCACTGAAACTAATCTCAGCACCCAACCGGGAACCCGGAAGGCACTGACTCTTCTCTCAGCACCCTGCCGGGAGCCCAGGAGGCACTGACACTTATCCCTTCACCCACCCAGGAGCCCGGAAGTCACGGACTCTGTTCTCAGCATCTTGCCAAGAGCTCTGGATGCACAATGCTGTGCCCCAAGTTCCCTGTAGAAAGCCCGGAAGGCACTGACTCTTCTCTCAGCACCCTGCTGGGAGTCCAGACGGCACTGAATCTGCTCTCAGCACTCTGACAAGAGCGTGGGATGCACCATGCTGTGCCCTCAGCTCCCTGCTGATTGCCCAGGAGGCACAGACTCTGCTCTAAACAACCTTCCGGGAGCCCGTGATGCACTGATTCTGCTCTTGGCACCATGCCGGGAGCCCGGGATACACTGTGCTCTGCTCTCAGCACCCTACCAAGAGCCAGGGAAGCACTGAGTCTGCTCTTAGCACCCAACCAGAAGCTGGGGAGGCACCATGCTCTGCTCTCAGCACCCTGCTTGGAGCACAGGATGCACTGTGCTCTGCTCTCAGCACCCAACGGGGAGCCTGGGAGCCACTGAAACTGCTCTCAGCACCCAACCGGGAGCATGGGCGGCACTGACACTGCTCTCAGCACTCTGCCAGGACCCCGGGAGACCCTGACTCTGCTCTAAGCACCCTGCCTGGAGCCCATGAGTCACTGACTCTGCTCTCAGCACCCTGCCAAGAGCTCGGGATGCACCATGCTCTGCCCTCAGCACCCTGCTGGAAACCCAAGAGCTTGGGATGCACCATGCTCTGCCCTCAACACCCTGCCGGTAGTTCTGGTGGCACCGTACTCTGCTCTCAGCACCCTACCATTAACCCGTGAGGCACCGACTCTGCTCTCAGCACCCTAATGGGAACCTTGAAGACACCATGCTCTGCTCTCAGCACCCTACCGGGAGTGCGGGAGGCAAGGCCTTGCTCTAAGCACTCAACCGGAAGCCAGGAGGCACTGACTCTGCTCTCAGCACCTTGCTAGGAGCACGGGAAGCACTGCACTCTGCACTCACCTCCCAACTGGGTGACCTGGAGGCACTGACTCTGCTCTCATCACCCTGACAGGAGCCTGGGATGCAATGTGCTGTGTTCTCAGCACCCTCCAAAAGCCCGAGAGGCACCATTCTCTGCTCTCAGCACCCAACCGGGAGCCCAAAAGTCACTGACTCTGCTCTCAGCACCCTGCCAAGAGCTCGGGATGCACTATGCTCTGCCCTAATCACCGTGCAGGGTGCCCGGAAGTCACTGACTCTGTACTCAGTATCCTTCCACGAGCTCGGGATGCACCATTCTCTGTCCTCAGCACCCTGCTGGAAACCCAGGAGTCATTGAGTCTGCTCTCAACACCCTGCCTGTAGTTCAGGAGGCAAAGTACTCTGCTCTCAGCACACTACCATTAACCCGTGAGGCACCGAGTCTGCTCTCAGCACCCTAACGGGAGCCTTGAAGACACCGTGCTCTACTCTCAGCACCCTGCCGGGTGCCCGTGAGGCACTGACTCTGCTCTAAGCACCCAACCGAGAGCCCAGGGGGCACTCACTCTACTCTCAGAACCTTGCCGATAGCCCAGGAGGCACTGAATCTGCTCTCAGCACCCTACCGGGAGCCAACGAGGCATTCATTCTACTCTCAGCACTCAACAGGTTCACGGGAGCCACTGACTCTGCTCTCAGCACACTGCCGGGAGCTCAGAAGGCATCCTGCTCTGCTCTCAGCACCCTACCAGGAGCCCGAGTCGCACCGTGCTGTGCTCTCAGCACCCAACTGGGAGCCTGGGATTCACTAAATCTGCTCTCAGCACCCAACCGGGAGCATGGGAGGCACTGACTCTGCCCTCAGCACGCTGCCGGGAGCCAGACAACAACGTGCTCTGCACCCAGGACCCTGCCGGGAGCCCGGGACGCACTGACTCTGCACTCAGCATCCACCCGGGGGCCCGGAAGTCACGGACTCTGCTCTCAGCACCCTGCCAAGAGCTCTGGATGCACTATGCTGCTCCCTCAGCTCCCTGCAGGGAACCCAGAAGTCACTGACTCTGCTCTCAGCACTCAGCCAAGAGCATGGGATGAACCACGCTCTGCCCTCAGCACCATGCCGGGAGACCAGGAAGCACTGACTTTACTCTCAGCACTGTGGCAGGAACATGGGAGGCACTGTGCTCTGCTCTCAGCACGCTACCGGGAGCGTGGGAGGCAAGGCCCTGCTCTCAGCACCCAAACGGGAGCCGGGAGGCACTGACTCTGGCCTCAGCATGCTGCTCGGAGCACGGGAAGCACTGTATTCTGCACTCAGCACCCAACCGGGTGCCTGGGAGGCACTGACTCTGCTCTCATCACCCTGACGGGAGCCTGGGATGCAATGTGTTCTGTTCTCAGCACCCTGCAGGGAGCCCAGAAGGCACCGTTTTCTGCTCTCAGCACCCAACCGGGAGTCTGGAAGGTATTGACTGCTCTTAGCACGCTGCCGGGAGCCCAAGAGGCACTCACTCTGCTCTCAGCACCCTGCTGGCTGTCCGCAAGGTACTGACTTTGCTCTCAGCTCCCAACCAGTAACCCAGGAGGCACTGTGCTCTGCTCTCAGCACCCTGCCGGAAGCCTGAGAGGCTCTGACTCTCTCTCAGCACCCTCGTGGGAGCCTGGGAGGCACTCATTCTGCTCTCAGCACTCTTCCAGGAGTCTGGGAGACTCTGTGCTCTACTCTCAGCACCCAACTTGGTGCTCGGGAGGCTCTGAATCTGCTCTCAGCACCCGCCGAGAGCCCGGGAGGCACCATGCTCTGCTCAACACCCAACCGGGAGCCTAGAAGTCACTGACTCTGCTCTCAACCCCCTGCAAAGAGCTCGGGATGCACTATGCTCTGCCCTAATCACCCTGCAGGGTGCCCGGAAGTCACTGACTCTGCTCTCAGCACCCTGCCAAGAGCTTGGGATGCACCATGCTCTGCCCTCAGCACCATGCCTGGAGCTCAGGAGGCACCGTGGAAACCCAGGAGTCATTGACACTGCACTCAACACCCTGCCGGTAGTTTGGGAGGCACCGGACTCTGCTCTCAGCACCCTACCCTTAACCCGTGAGTCACCGACTCTGCTCTCAGCACCCTGCTGGGTGCCCATGAGGCACTGACTCTGCTCTCAGCACCGTGCCGGGAGCCTGGGAAGCATTCACTCTACTCTCTGAACTTGCCGATAGCCCAGGAGGCACTGAAACTCCTCTCAGCATCTAACCGTGAGCATGGGTGGCACTGACTCTGCTCTCACCAGCCTGCCAGGAGACCAGGAGACCCTGACTCTACTCTAAGCACCCTGCCTGGAGCCCATGAGTCACTGACTCTGCTTTCAGCACCCTGCAGGGAGCCCTGGAGACAATGTGCTCTGCTGTGGGCATCCTGCTGGGAGCCCAGAAGGCCTTGATTCTTCTCTCAGCACCCTGCAGGGATTCCAGACGGCACGGAATCTGCCCTCAGCACCCTGCTGAGAGCCCGGGAGGCTCTGCTCTCAGCACCTTTCCGGGAGCCCAGGTGGCACTGACACTGCTCTCAGCACCCACTTGGGAGCCTGGAAATCAAGGACTCTGCTCTCAGCATCCTGCCAAGAGCTCTGGTTGCACCATGCTGTGCCCTCAGCTCCCTGCCACAAGCCCGGAAGTCACTGACTCTGCTCTCAGCACTCTGCCGAGAGCGTGGGATGCAACATGATCTGCTCTCAGCACCCTGCCGGTAGCCATGGAAGCATTGATTCTACTCTCAGCACCCTGCTGGGAGCCCTGGAAGAATTGACTCTGCTCTCAGCACCCTGCCGGAAGCCTGGAATCCACTGATCCTGCTCTCACCACCATTCTGGGAGCCCTGGAGACACTGACTCTGCTCTCAGGACCCTGCTGGGAGTACAGAAGGCACTGTGCTCTGTTCTCAGCACCCTACTGGGAGAACTGGAGGCACCGTGCTCTAATCTCAGCAGCCAACCGGGAGCACGGGAGTCACTAAATCTGCTCTCAGCACCCTACCGGGAGCATGGGAGGAACTGACTCTGCCCTCAGCACGCTGCCGGGAGCCAGACAACAACGTGCTCTGCACCCAGGACCCTGCCGGGAGCCCGGGACGCACTGACTCTGCACTCAGCACCCACCCGGGGCCCCGGAAGTCACTGACTCTGCTCTCAGCACCCTGCCAAGAGCTCTGGATGCACTATGCTGTTCCCTCAGCTCCCTGCAGGGAACCCGGAAGTCACTGACACTACTCTCAGCACTCAGTCAAGAGGGTGGGATGAACCATGCTCTGTCCTCAGCACCATTCTGGGAGACCAGGAAGCACTGACTCTGCTCTCAGCACCGTGCCGGGAGCACGGGAGGTACTGTGCTCTGCTCTCAGCAGCCTGCCGGGATCCCGGCAGGCACCATGCTCTGCTCTCAGCACCATGCCTGGAGCTCAGGAGGCACCGTACTCTGATCTCAGCAACTATCAGGAACCTGTGAGTCACTGTGCTCTGCTCTCAGCACCCTACCTGGAGCGTGGGAGGCAAGGCCCTGCTCTCAGCACCCAACCGGGAGCCAGGAGGCACTGACTCTGCTCTCAGCACGCTGCCTGGAGCACGGGAAGCACTGTACTCTGCACTCAGCACCCAACCGGGTGCCCTGGAGGCACTGACTCTACTCTCATCACCCTGACGGGAGCCTGGGATGCAATGTGTTCTGTTCTCAGCACCGTCCGAGAGCATGGGAGGCACCATTCTCTGCTCTCAGCACCCAATCAGGAGCCCAGGAGGCACGCACTCTACTCTCACAACCTTGCTGATAGCCTAGGAGGCACTGACTCTGCTCTAAGCACCCAACCGGGTGCCCAGGAGGCACTCACTCTACTCTCAGAACTTTGCCGATAGCCCAGGAGGCACTGAATCTGCTCTAAGCACCCTACCGGGGGCCAACGAGGCATTCACTCTACTCTCAGCACTCAACAGGTTCACAGGAGCCACTGACTCTGCTCTCAGCATGCTGCTGAGAGCTCAGAAGGCATCCTGCTCTGCTCTCAGCACCCTACTGGGAGCCCGTGAGGCACTGATACTGCACTCAGCACGCTGCCAGGAGCCTGGGTGGCACTGTGCTTTGCTCTCAGCACCCTGCCGGGAGCCTGGGATGCAATGTGATCTGTTCTCAGCACCGTCCAAGAGCCTGGGAGGCACCATTCTCTGCTCTCAGCACCCAACCGGGATCCCAGAAGTCACTGACTCTGCTCTCAGCACCATGCCGGGAGCCCGGGATACACTGTGCACTGCTCTCAGCACCCTACCAAGAGCCAGGGAGGCACTGAGTCTGCTCTTAGCACTCAACAGGTTCACGGGAGGCACTGTCTCTACTCTCAGAACGCCTCCGGGAGCTCAGAAGGCATCATGCTCTGCTCTCAGCACCCTGCTTGGAGCCCGGGATGCACTGTGCTCTGTTCTCAGCACCCAACGGGGAGCCCGGGAGCCACTGAAACTGCTTTCAGTACCCAACCGGGAGAATGGGGGGCACTGACTCTGCTCTCTGCACCCAGCCGAGAGCCCAGGAGACCCTGACTCTGCTCTAAGCACCCTGCCTGGAGCCCATGAGTCACTGACTCTGCTCTCAGCACCCTGCCGGGAGCCCAGGAGACAACCTGCTCTGCTCTGGGCATGCTGCTGGGAGCACGGAAGGCACTGACTCTTCTCTCAGCACCCTGCCTGGAGCCCAGGAGGCACCGTGCTCTGCTCTCAGCACCTTTCCGGGATCCCAGGTGGCACTGACACTGCTCTCAGCACCCACCCAGGAGCCTGGAAGTCACGGACTCTGCTCTCAGTATCCTGCCAAGAGCTCTGGATGCACCATGCTGTGCCCTCAGCTCCCTGCAAAAAGCCCAGAAGGCACTGACTCTGCTCTCATCACCCTTCTGGGAGCCAGGGAGACACTGACTCTGCTCTCACCACCCTGCTGGAAACCCGGGAGGCTGTGACTGCTCTCAGGACACTGCTGGGAGACCGGGAGGCACTTCCTTTGCTCTCAGCACCCTGCCGGGAGCCCGAGACGCACCGTGCTGTGCTCTTAGCACCCAACTGGGAGTCCGGGAGGTACTGAATCTGCTCTCAGCAACCAACCAGGAGCATGGGGGGGGGCACTGACTCTGCTCTCAGCACCCTGCCGGGAGCTCGGGAGACCCTGACTCTGCTCTCAGCACCCTGACTGGAGTTCGTGAGTCACCTACTCTGCTCCCAGGACCCTGTCGGGAGCCTGAGAGGCACTGACTCCGCTCTCCGCCCCCTATCGGGATCCCGGGAGGCACCGTGCTCTGCTCTCAGCACACAACCAGGATCCCGGGAGGCACTGAATCTATTCTCAGCACCCTACCTGGAGTCGGGAAGTCACTGACTCTGCTCTCAGCACCCTTTCCGGAGCCCGAGAGGTACTGACTCTGCTCTCAACACCATGCCTGAAGCCTGGGAGGCACTGACTCTGCTCTCAGTACGCTGCCAGGAGCCCGGGAATCACTGACTCTGCTCTCAGGCCCCTGCCGGGAGCGCGGGAGGCATTGTGCTCTGCTTTCAGCACACAACCGTGTGCCCGGGAGGCACTGAATCTGCTCTCAGCACCCAACCAGGAGTCCGGGGGACACTGTGCTGGGCTCTCAGCACCATGCCGGGAGCCCAGATGTCACTGACTCTACTCTCAGTACCCTGCCGAGAGCTCTGGATGCACCGTGCTCTTCTCTCAGCACCTTGCCGGAAGCCCGGGAGGCACTGTGCTCTGTTCTCATCCCTCAAGTGGTACCCCGTGAGGCACTGACTCAGCTCTCAGCACCATTTTGGGAGCCCGGTAGGCAATGACTCTGCTCTCAGCACCCAATCTGGAGCGCCGAAATTAATGCCTTTGTCCTCAGCTCCCCTCCAGGATCTCGGGAGGCACTGTGCTCTGCTCTCAGCACCCTACCGAGAGCCCTTGGGAAACTAACTCTGCTCTCAGCACCATTACGGGAGCCCGGGAGGCACCGAGCTCTGTTCTCAGCACCCAACTGGGAGCCCGGGAGGTATTGACTCTGCTTTCAGCACACTTTACGGAGCCCGAGAGGCACTTACTCTACTCTCAGCCAACTACGGGGAGCCCGGGAGGCACCATGCTCTGCTCTGAACACGCTGCTGTGAGCCCGGGAATCATTGACTCTACCCTCAACACCCTGCCTTGAGCCTGGGAAATACTGACTCTGCTCTCAGCCCCCTTCCAGTAGCCCGGGAGGCACTTTGCTCTGCTTTCAGCACCCAACCTGGAGCCCGGGAGGCACTGTGCTCTGTTCTCATGACCTTGCCGGGAGCCCGGGAGACAATATGCTCAGCTCTCAGAACCCTGCCAGGAGACCGGAAGTCACTGAGTCTGCACTCAGCACGCTGCCAAGAGCCTGGAATGCACCATGCTGTGTCTTCAATGCCCTGCTGGGAGCCAGGGAGGTATTGACTCTGCTCTCAGCACTCTACCGGGAGCCCGGGAGGCACTGTGTTCTGCTCTCAGCACCCAACCAGGAGCCCTTGAGGCACTGACACTGATCTCAGCACCCTCCTGGTAGACCTTGAGGCACTGTGCTCTGCTCTCAGCACCCTGACAGAAGCCCGGGAGGCACTGACTCTGCTCAGAGCACCCAACCAGGAGTCCGGGAGACACTGTGCTGGGCTCTCAGCACCATGCCGGGCACCCGGGAGTCACAGTGCTCTGCTCTCAGCACCCAAACAGGAGCCTGCGAGGCACTGACTGAGCTCTCAGCACCAGGATGGGAGTCCGGGAGGCACTGTGCTCTGCTCTCAGCAACCTGCTGGGAGCTTGGGAGGCACCATGCTCTGCTTTCAGCACCATGCCTGGAGCCCACGAGGCACTGACTCTGCACTCAGAACCCTACCGGGACCCCGGGAGGCACCGTGCTCTGCTCTCAATACACAACCGGGAGCCAGGGAGGCACTGAATCTGCTCTCAGTACCCTACTGGGAGCCCGGAATTCACTTACTCTGCTCTCAGCACCCTGCCGATAGCTCGATATGCACTGTGTTCTCTCAGCAGCCTGTTGGGAGCCCGGGAGGCACTGACTCTACTCTAAGCACCCAACAGGGAACACGGGAGTCACTGTTCTGGGCTCTCAGCACCATGCCGGGAGCCCGGGAATCACTTGCTCTGCTCTCAGCACTCAAACGCTACCCCGCGAGGCACCGACTCAGCTCTCATCACCATGCTGGGAGACTGGTAGGCATGGACTCTGGTCTCAGCACCCTGCTGAGAGCTTGGTATGCACTGTGTTTTTCTCTCAGCAGCCTGCCAGGAGCCCGGGAGGCACTGACTCTTCTCTAAGCACCCAACAGGGAACTTACGAGTCACTGTGCTGGGCTCTCAGACAAGCTTCTCTGGATGCCATGTGCCAAGTTCATGGGTCATGCCAGGGAGATCCAGTTGCATTGGTGCTGGAAGGAGGCAGAACCGAGGGAGTGAACTTGGTGACCGAAGATGGGAAGGGGTTAAAGATTACCCAGTGGAGGAAGTGTTAGCTCGTCCCGGAAGCATAAACCCACATTTGGCTTTTTCTTGTAGGCATAATCTAGGAGATGGTAGTGGAATTGCTTGGCAGGAATTCTGGGGCCCTGCAGGCATTGCCCAGACCTTAAATGGCATTGCTCTCTGCCCTCCCCTCCCCCAATCATTCCCACCCTACCCAGCTGCTCTGCTGAGGACAATCCCAGTGAGTAATGGGACTGTGATGAGAGAGCAGCCTGCACTGGCATTAGGGCCTGGTGTCCACACTAACCGGGTGCCCTGGAGGAGGTTGAGGCGGGGAAGGTTTGTCAGGAATAGGAGTGGGGGTTCTCAGAGAGACAGCTCTGGTTTCAATTGTCTCCATTCTGACAGGTTGGCGTGACCTTTGAGGACATTGCCCTGTATTTCTCCAGGGAGAAATGGAGCCTCCTTGATGAGGGTCAGAGACATCTGTACCTGAATGTGATGCTGGAGAACTTTGAACTTCTGTCCTCGCTGGGTAAGACCCTCACTCTCACCAGTGACCTGGACTTGGCTTTGGGATTTCCCAGGCCCCATCTCCCAGGGTGTGCTCTGTCCTCCCATGTAGACTGTGGTTCTGCTTGATTTTCCAGTTTCCTGGGTAGTTTCTGTCCTGGGGAGGGTGGGTCTGTAGCCATTGCTCCCTTCTATTCCTGAAGTCCCAATTCTCCCCACTGTACTACATTCACAGGGAAGGACTTGTGGTTGGTAGTGTTGCAGGAAGCCTGAGGGATTCCACCTTGATCAGTGAGGAAAGCATTTTCTATATTCCTGTTGGGCATGTGTATATATTTTTGTAAAATTGTCTCTACATCCTTATCCTGTTTGTTAACTATATTTTTTGGTTAAATAGTCTTTTGAATACCTTATGTATGTTATATATTAATTGCGTACAACATACAGGAACACATATTTTTGCATGTGCTTAATAGTGCTTTGTAGATATTACTCCCCCACACCCTCTTTTCTACAAAATCTATGTTTTTGGCAACCCAGCATTCAGCAGGTCTAGTGCCACCATGTTTCTAGCTATCTTAGATGCTTGTTACTAGTGCTTAGCAAGTAAAAATTGTTAATGAAGTTATATAGACTTTGCTTTTGAGGCAGAGTCATTGCATTGTTATTAGCCTGCAGTATAGTATTAACATACCTTCATTATTGCCAGGGAACTGCAACTATTTGTGTTAATTTTTGTCTATATCGCAATATTCGCTTTATTGTACTGATCAGAACCGAATCCACAACATCTCCAAGGTATTCCTTCATATAGTTTGCAAGTGTTTTCTTCTGTTCTCTAGATTGCTCTTTCATTTCATTTTGTTTATTGGTGTTGTGCTGTGAAGATGCTATTTTTCTTTTTGTGCAGTGTGGACTGTTTATTTTCCTATTTTGTGTGGTGGTTGGTGTGACATTCAGAAAATCCTGTCCAGAACAAATCTCGAAAACTTTTTCTCAAGGTTTTCCTGAGGAATTTTCAGTTTTAGCGCTCACATTTAATTCTGTCCTGCATGTTGAGTTACATTTTATTAGTGGTATCTAGTATTGTTGTTTTACATATGAATGTCAATTCTTGAAGAAACTATCTTTCCTCTCTTCTGTGACTTGCAGCTTTGTCAAAGGTCACTTAAAAGTATGTGCCTGGATTAAAAGTATGTGCCTGGGTTAAAAGTTTGTGCCTGGGTTAAAAGTTTGTGCCTCGGTTTATTTTTATATTTTCTGTTTTGTTCTGTTTATATATGTATCTGTGTTTCTCCAGCAACACACTCTTTGGTTGCTTTCTCTTTGTAATAAATTGAAGTCAGGAAGTGTGATGCCACCAGCTTTGTCCTCGCTCAGGCTTGCTTTTGTTAATGGAGGTCTTTTGATTCCATTTCCAGATTTTTTATTCATTTCTTTGTAAAATACCGTTGGAGTTATTGGGATTGTATTTAATCTGTAGTTTGCCTTGTGTAATATAGCTATCTCCTCTATATTTCATTTTCAGACCCATGAACACAGGTTGTCTTTCAACTGATTTGTGCTTTTGCCATTCCGTTCATCACTGTCTTATAGTACTCACTGTACAGATGTTTCACATTTTGTTTGAATTTATTCCTGTGGATTTTATTGTTTGGATGCTATTGTAAATTTGATTACCATCTTCATTTTCCATCAAGGAATTAATTATTAGTGTGTAGAAATGGAACTGTTTTTATGTTTATTTTGCATCCTGTCATTTTTATGAATTTAATTCTTTATTCTTCTGTTATCTTCACCCGAATAGTGAAGATGTTTTCCATTTATTGTTCTTTTAGAGAGAGTGTGGGAGAGAGAGAAACATCCATTGGCTGCCTCCCACATGTGCCTCTACTGAGAGTAGGGAACAGATCTGCAATTTAAGTACCTACCCTTGACTGGGAATAGAACCATAGGCCTCCAGTGCACAAGCCAGCACTCTCATCAGTGAAGTACAGTGGCTAGGGATATTTATTTATTCTTTAAAGGATTTATGTATTTGTTTATTTAAATATATGCATTTTTTGTTTCCTAGAGCAGTAATTTTCAACGTTCTTAATGCCGCGACCCTTTAATACAGTTCCTCATGTTGTAGTGACCCCCAACCATAAAATTGTTTTTGTTGCTACTTCATAACTGTAATTTTGCTACTGTTATGTATCATAATATAAATATTTGATATGCAGGATGTCTTAGGCGATCCCTGTGAAAGAGGTCGCGACCCATAGGTTGAGAACCGCTGTCCCAGAGGAACAGGAGAGTGAGATAAAAACATCGATGATGAGAGAGAATCACTCATCAGCTGCCTCCTGCATGACCCTCACTGGTGATTGAGCTCGCAACCAGTGCAGGTGTCCTAACAAGGAATCCAATTGTGACCTCCTAGTTCATGAGTCAGTGCTCAATCAGTGATACATACGGGGCAGCATTTCTTTATTGATTTTAGAGACAAGAAGGGAGACAGAGAAAGAAAGCGAGTGAAGGATTGATGTGCTATTCTACCCATCTATGCATTCATTGGTTGTCCCCTAAATGTGCCCTGATGGGGGATCAAACACACAACGTTGTTGCATTGGGACCACACGCTCAACAACTGAGCCACCTGGACAGGGCTCTGAATTTGTTTATTAATTTCAGGAGCTCACAGTGGGATCTTGACAAATTTCTCTATGGTGGGTCATGTCATCTGGTAACACCAACATCTCTTAAGATGCATTGTGGATCCTAGCGACAGGTGTCATGTCTTATCTTTCATGTATTTTATTTTTTACTTATTTGAGTCTTGGTTTTTGTTTCTTTATTTTTGCTTTAGTGTAACTAAAGGCTTGCACATTTTTATATCTTTTTTCTTAAATATACCTTTTAGGTATTCCATTCTTTTGTCTTGTCTCCTTTTTCATGTTTGTTATGATATTGATGGTTTCTGTCCTTTGAAACCTTTGGGTTTACTTTCCTCTTGTGTTTCCAGTTTCCTGAGGTGCCATGTTTGGTTCTTTGAGATCTTTTGTGACAATGTAGGCATTTATGTCTATAAAATTTCCCCTTAGAGTTATATTTTCTGAATGTTATACATAAGCTTTGTAGGTTGTCTTACTTACTTTGCCTCTAGACTTTTTCTTTAAATCTTTATTGTTCAGATTATTATAGTTTATTATTATGGTCCTCTTTTTTCCTTACATAGCTCCCTTCCACCTGGTTTCCACCCCATCCCAACTCATGCCCTTGCCCCTCCCCTGCCACTCTCCTCATCCATAAGTGTATGATTTTTGTCCAGTCTCTTCATACACCCCCACGTCCCTTTCCCCCCCGAGGATTGTCAGCCTACTCCCTTTCTATGCCCCTTATTCTATTATACTCACCAGATTATTCTGTTCATCAGATTTGTTATTCACTTGATTTTTAGATTCACTTGTTGATAGATATGTATTTGTTGTTCATAAGTTTTATCTTTACCTTTTTCTTCTTCTTCCTCTTCTTAAAGAATACCTTCAAGCATTTCATACCTTCAAGCATTTCATGTACCCACAACCACGGTACATGCCCTTGACCGAATCAAACTTGGGACCCTTGAGTCTGCAGGCCAACACTCTATCCACTGAGACAAATGGGTTAGGGCGCTTTATTTATTAAGTTAACTAGTTATTACTAACCCTTATTTTTGACATTAGGTATCTTCAAATGTGTTTGCTCACCCAGTTTCCTGTTATCCTTTCTATGCAGTTGTTCTTTTTTGGTATTCTGTATTACTGCTGGTCTTCATGGTACTCTTTTTTTTTAATAAATATATTTTATTGATAAATATATTTGATTGATTTTTTACAGAGAGTAAGGGAGGGGGATAGAGAATTAGAAATATCAATGAGAGAGAAACATCAAATAGCTGCTTCCTGCACACACCCCACTGGGTAGCGCCCGCAAACAAGGCACATGCCCTTGACCGAATCGAACCTGGGACCCCTCATTCTGCAGGCTGACGCTCTATCCACTGAGCCAAACCGGTTAGGGCTATTTTATTGATTTTTAACATAGAGGAAGGGAGAGGGAGAGAGAGTTAGAAACATCGATCAGAGAGAAAAATCAATCAGTTGCTTCCTACACACCCCCTACTAGGGATGTGCCCGCAACCACGGTACATGCCCTTGACTGGAATCGAACCTGGGACTCTTGAGTCTGCAGGCTGATGCTCTATCCACTGAGCCAAATTCATGGTACTCTGATTCCCATTTCCTATGGGTTGTTTTTTTTCATGGATAGCCATCTACTTACTCTGGGATGGGGAAAGATTCTCTATCTCTGACTCTGCCATCTTGCTGATGTCACTCTCATAGGTCTTTTGTCTGTGATCTCCTTTGTGCTTTGTTGTTCTACCAGAGTGCTGACCATCCATCTTTTTAAGATTGGCATCATTTATCCCATGCAGTGGCTCAACTAGGATGTAAGAGGCAAAATCATTTATGCATCACAGAAGAAACATGACTTTATGCATGACAGGGTAGACCTGAGGCACTTTTGTCTTGGTGAAGAGCTGTGGGGGTAGTTTTGACGCCTGGGCTTTGTTTCATTCATAACTAGGAGCCCATTTTGTTCAACAAGGTCTTGTTACCATTGCCCACTCACCCAATTCTACTTCTTCTTGCTTAATGGTGACACTTTGCATAAGACTCAGTTTTTAATAGTGATCATTCTACGCTGCTTCCCAGCGCACAGATAACCTTAACCCCTCTAAACTTTGCACCTCTACCTTTCACACATCTTGCTTTACTGCATTCCAATGTTGTTCCATGCCTGCAGAGCCTTAGAGTGCACACGTGTTATATTGACGCTGAACATCGCGTGCTCTTATATTATTGTCTACATAAACTCACATCGCCAGCATGAAAAGTCCGAAACGAAGCCATTTGTGGAGTAGTAACGAGTAGACCCTGCCTGTCTTCTTTTTGTCCCAGCCTATGCTTCTGTCCTCCCTTGGTGAGATTTTCATCCACCTTTTGGGCCATGTTATATATAACAGCCATTTCCTGAGAGTCTGACTTACTTGTATTGAAAATCATTGTATGGAATCATGTCCAGTCATGACAGATAAACATTTTTAATAAACACATTCAGTTTTTATCAGGTCAACATGCACTTGACCTACATTTATTTTTTTCAGGTTGCTGCTGTGGAGAAGAGAATGTGGAGGCCCCGACTGAACAGAAGGTTTCAGTAAGAGTGTCACAGGCAAAGAATCCCAAGGTAGCCTTGTCTTCCCAGAAGAGCTATCCCTGTGAGAGCTGTGAGCTAGTTTTGGGAGACATTTTCCACTTGACTGAGCTGCAGGAAACACAACACGGACAGATACTGTTGAGATGTGGTGCATGTGCAAAACGATCTTATTTCAGTGCAAAATTTCATCAGCATCATGTGAGAGAGAAGCTTTTCATTAGATGTGTGGAAAGGAATTCATGTGCAAGCAGCTTCGATTTCAATGTGTCCCAGAATCGTTTCACATGCGGGGAGGTTGGGCAGGGTGTTCTTACTGGGTCAGGACCTCTCCACCTAAAGGCTACTCAGACCAGGGACAGTCCAACTGCAATTTTGACGTGTGGGATGACATTTGAAAGGAGAAACAATTATTACAGTAGAAAAGAATGTAAGGAAGACATTAGTTGTACCCACACATTTATTCAGAAAAAATGTGTCCATCTTGGAAGTCGGTGTTTTGTGTCCTCTGAATGTGGAAAATATATTACTAAATTATCTATCTTTCATTATCAACAGCGAGGTCATACTAGAGAAAAGCCTTATCACTGCAGTGAATGTGGGAAATATTTTACCAGGATCGGTGATCTTCACTGTCATCAGAGAGTTCATACAGGAGAAAAGCCTTATACATGCAGTGAGTGTGGAAAATCTTTTACATGTATGTAGCAGTACTGTCCAATATCATGAAAGAGTTCACACTGGAGAAATGCCTTATCAATGCAGTGAATGTGGAAAATATATTACCGCTAAGACCGACTTTCATCATCATCTGATAGTTCATACGGGAGAAAAACCTTATAAATGCAATGAATATGGAAAATCTTTAAATGAAGAAAAGGTCTCCAATATCATCAGAGAGTTCACAGGGGAGAAAAGCCTTATCAGTGCAGTGAATGTGGAAAATCTTTTACCTCTAAGACCATCCTTCATCAACATCGGAGAGTTCATACCGGAGAAAAGCCTTATCATTGCAGTGAATGTGGAAAATCTTTTACACAGAGAAATGCTCTCCAATGTCATCAGAGAGTTCACACTGGAGAAAAGCCTTATCAATGCAGTGAATGTGGAAAATCTTTTACCACTAAGAGAATACTTCATCATCATCATCAGAGAGTTCACACAGGAAAGAAGACTTATAAATGCAGTGAATGTGGAAAATCTTTTACACGGAGCAATGCTCTCCAATGTCATCAGAGAGTTCACACTGGAGAAAAGCCTTATCAATGCAGTGAATGTGGGAAATCTTTTCTTCCTAGTAATGACCTTCATCATCATCAGGGAGTTCATACAAGAGAAAAGCATTATAAATGCAATGAATGCGGAAAATCTTTTAAACGTGGCAGTGATCTCCAGTATCATCAGAGAGTGCACACTGGAGAAAAGCCTTATCAATGCAGTGAATGTGAAAAATCTTTTACACGGAGCAATGCTCTCCAATATCATAAGAGAGTTCACACTGAAGAAAGCCATTATGAGTGCAATAAATGTGAGGTATCTCTCAGCAAAATTTCTCAATTCACGCTGCACCTATGAGTCCAAATGTGAGAAATTTCTTTGATGTGTAGGAAATGTAGTTTTTTAGTACTTAATAATAAAAGAAAATTTGTGAATCCTCATTTTTCTGAATTGTATCCCATATATTTAATCACATATATTATGTAAAGTTCCCATAAGTGTTTTTTCTGTTGTGTTTGTTTGTTTTTATGTTGGAACACTATGTAATTATGTTGCACTTTCTAACATACAGAGATGTACTGCCAGATCTATGTCATTGCATATTTCTGTTGCTGACGGTTTCTCCCCTGAACTACCTATAAGGTCCCTACAGATGGCATCAATCACCATCTTTATGTGCCCAGGGAAGCTAATTCTGTTGTCTAATTTGTTGAAGAAAATTAGGAATACCTGAGCCCTTGATTCTTACTTGTTTCCCTGTCATGAGTTTTCCCATAGGACTGATTACCGTTGGTGCCAGCAAACATAATGTTGCAGAGGGACTGCCATTTTCAGGGACATGCTTTGCCTGAATGCTGGTGATGAATTTATTGAGTGCCTCCGTCATCAGTGGAAGAACTGCCAGTCTCATGTCTCTTTGGTTTGTAAAATAATGAAGGCTTTTTCCTAAGACTTCTTTAATCTTGGGTGTTCTATTTACTGTGTGGGTTAGCTTATAGGAAGATCTGGGTTCTCCAAGCATGATGAGGTGAAAAATTTTGTGGGGGTCTCAAATATTTTTGTCCTTGGGGGAACAGTATGGTGTAGAAATTAGCTCAGCAGTTTTGGCAAATTTACATTGTGCCCATATTTTCCTTGGAAGCACTGTGTACTTTCTAATCTCCATGTGATTTCTGGATGCTTTGAGACACAGAGATCCCTCCAAAGAGGGGGTTGCTGTGACAACCTCAACGATATCTGGGAGCATGAATTTCTTTTATTGTTTTCAAGGGATGCCAATACATGTGAAGGGAATCTGTTGTCCAGGTGTTGCAAAGAGCTATGTGCCCTAAGGCCTACAATTTTACTGGTAATGGTCTGTGATTTGAGCACCATAGCAGTGAGGGGAAACCCTTTCACTGTAGAAACACTGACCTAATTAAAAATATATATATTTTTTATTGAATTTTTACAGAGAGAAAGGGAGAGGGATAGAGAGTTAGAAACATCGATGAGGAAGAAACATCAATCAGCCACCTCCTGCACATCCCCCACTGGGGATGTGCCTGCAACCAAGGTACATGCCCTTGACCGGAATCGAACCTGGGACCTTTCAGTCCGCAGGCTGACGCTCTATCCACTGAGCCAAACCAGTTTTGTCCTGACCTAGTTTTTGTTGGGCGAGACTGCGGCCCATTAGATGGAGTTGTCCTCATCTAAATATGCATCCAGGAATTATTTTGAGGAAAAGACTATAAGAGCTGTGTGTACACAGATGTGAGGTTCTCCAGCGATGTTTATCTTCTGTGGAGCAGTCATTGTCATTGATTATAATCAGGATGTTTTGTGGCTCCTGTAGCTTCTCAGATGTTCCCATCAGAGCCATTGATGTGCTGGCAGGAATACAAAGATGGAGACAAAGGCTGTCTTTAGTCCAGGGATGTGGCTTTTGTGGGTTTGGGTGAAAGTCCTTCATTGTTTGTTACATTTTCTCTCACTGAGATGAGACTCTCACCCAGAGGGCATAAGTATGTGGATTGAATATAATGTTGCCAAACCTGTTCTTCCAGAATTGGTCAACATACATTTGTTTTATCTTGAACCATTGTTAACAGCTATAATGAGTAAATTACATGCCTTAAGTATAGTGTTTCATAAATCTTGACATGTGCATGAAACTGAAACCATCATTATAGTCATAATGCTGACAATATCTGTCTCTGTGTAATTGCTTCATTACCTCTTTTAACCTCTCCCTGTCCTTCACAGCTTTCCTTGTTTCCATGGATTAACATTCCATTTTCATAGAGAACTTTATTTTTCTAAGTGTTTTTCTGCTTTATGTGTCATAAATACTTGGAGATTTATTAAATTTACGCTAATAAATCATGTTTTTTTCTGATAGATGTCCTTATCATTGCTATATCACATTCAGTTTGTCCATTTTCATACATATTTGGTTATTTCTAATAAAGCTGGTACAAACATTTCTGTATAATTTCTTGTATGTATATAAGTATAATTTACCTTTGTGAAAAATGAAGTGCATAATCTGAGATTTTTATCTAGATGAATGTTTAATTTTACTGAGATTAGCAAATTGAGCTCTAAATGGAAAATACCACCATGGCCGGTGTGGCTCAGTGCTTGGTCATCATCTCATGTAGCACAGGATGTGAATTTGATTGCCAGGCGGGGATATGTGCTGAGTTGTGGGCTAGATCCACAGAAGTGGTTGTGCAGGAGGTCGCTGGACAATATGGCACTATTCCATCAATATTTCTATCTCTCTCCCTTATCTCTCTAAAAATTAATAAACTATTCTTTTTTAAAAAAAGTATATTTTACTGCTTTTTTACAGAGAGGAAGGGAGAGGGACAGAGAGCTAGAAACATCGATGAGAGAGAAACATCAATCAGTGGCTCCCTGCACACACCCCCACCCCCCCACCGGGCATGTGTCAGCAACCAAGGCACATGCCCCTGACTGGAATCGATCCCGGGACTGCTCAGTCCACAGCCCGAAGCTCCATCCACTGAGCCAAGCCAGCCAGGGCTAATCAACTATTCTTTAAAAATGAATAATAAACCTTACCCTAGCCGGTTTGGATCAGTGTCTGCAAACTGAAGGGTCCCAGATTCGATTCTGCCCAAGGGCACATGTCTGGGTTGGGGGCTGAATCCCAAGTAGTGGTTGTGCAGGAGGTGCCATCAATGATTGACTCTCCTTCTCCCTCTCTGAAATCAATAAGGAAATAAGTTTAAAAACGAAAAACATCAGTGTGTATGAGCATGTCTCACTAAGAATGGAGCGACTCAACCAATAGCCAGGCTCTATGGTATTCTAATATTTAAATTTTTTTTGTATTTTTTTGTTTTTAAAATATATTTTTATTGATTTCTGAGAAGAAGGGAGAAGGAGGGAGAGATAGAAACATCAATGATGAGAGAGAATCATTGATCGGCTGCCTCCTGCACACCCTATACTAGGAATCGAGCCTGTAACCCAAGCATGACTGGAATCGAACCTGGGACCCTTCAGTCCGCAGGCCAAAGCCCTATCCACTGAGCCAAACCAGCCAGGCCTAAAGATTGTACTTAAAAATATTAATAAACTAACTGATAGTACTTTTTTGCATTTTTTCAGTAGTGTGTGAGGGATTCACATTCTTCACATTCTAGAGGATATTTTGTTTGGTCAATCATTCTTTATTTAAACATTTTATTTTGTAAGTTCATCATGCTACCTCACTGGTTGGTTGTACTTTTTCTAGAAATTTATGGTGAATCTTTTCTCAGATGTATATTTGCTGTGTCTGCATCTTTGTTAAAACTTCTGATCATATGTTCTGCCTAATGTTTTATGAGTTTTGGCAATTTTCTTGAACAAAAAGACAATGGAATAACAAATATCAATGTTAGAATTTCACTCATTTTGTTCCTTTTTGCTTTAGGAAATAAATTTTTGTATTTGTATAGAGTGTTTTAATAATTTTTACCTTTTAAAGATATATTTTTGTACATTTAAAAATATTTTTTATTGATTTCAGAGGAGAAGGGAGAGGGAGAGAGATAGAGTCATCAATAATGAGAGAGAATCATTGATGGGCTACCTCCTGCACTCTGCTGTTGGGAATGGACCCCGCAACCCAGGCATGTGCCCTGATGAGAAATCAAATGGGGGACATCTTTGTGCATGCACCTATGCTTAACCACTGCGCCATACCAGCTGGAATTTTTTTTCGTTTTTAAATGTTATGTAGAATTCAGTGAACACTTTTAATTTTAACCTGCATTACTAACATTCTCCACCACCTTCAGAAGAGCAATCTTAAGAAATATTCTCAGGACAGGAATCCTTCAATTCCCCAGTGCCAACAAGCACCTTTGTTTTTAGGGGCTTTTGAGAAAGAACTGGGGCCTTTCTGAACCCACTGACCCACCTGCAGGGAGGCAGTACTGTGGGCACTAAGGTCTCAGTGTTGGGCCTCCAACCTGGAATCTCCAGGAGACTCACTACAGCTCCCTGCACCTCAGCTGGCTAAATGTGACATGATGCTATAACAGGACTTAGCTAGGACTGTGAGGATCAATAAAAGTTACAAACTTAGTACTTGCCTGGGCCAGGGTTCCAGAGATTACTTTTTGAGCATTTTCTCTTTTCTTCTTCTTCTTTTTTTTTTTTTTTTTTTTTTAACATTTTTATTGATTTCTGAGAGAAAGGAAGAGGGAGAAAGAGATAGAAACATTAATGATGAGAGAGAATTATTGATTGTCTGCCTTCTGCACACCCCCTATTGGGGATCAATCCTGAAACCCAGGCATGTGCCCTTGACCGGAATCGAACCCTGGTCCCTTCAATCTGCAGGCTGATGCTCTATCCACTGAGCCAAATCAGTTAAGGCTGAGCATTTTCTCCTTTAATTCTCACATAAACCTGGGAAGTCTAAACTGATATTGAACTGTTGGGAACATCCTTGATTACGGAAATGAGGAAGATTTTCCAAGTTTACTTAACAATGCCAGGGCTGACCAGCAGACTATGGGTGATGGATGAATGATTAATCTGCCATGTTTTTTTGTGAAAGAGAGGGCTAAGGGGCTGCCTACATATCAGAACCAAACAGCCCCGTTCATCTGCCTCTTTAGGCTTTTATTGTAACAAATTCTTGAATTAAAATTAACTATCAGATACTATCAGTAGGGTAAGCATCCTTGAGAACACACATGAGTCAGCAGTGTGCTTTAAGAAAGGACAAGTAAAGACTAAGCATAAAGATTCTGGTAAACACCCAGAGCCTTGCACGTAAACAGACTTGCTCCCCCACAAAACAAGTGTCAGATATAAAGGCTGGATTGCAACCCAGTGTTGGGCCTGGAAAGCCAGTGGGGAAAAGGGCCTGGTTGTAGGCTAGATCACTAGAAGGTGTGTGCACAAGGCTGCTTGTCTAGGTTGCACTCTCACATAGATGTTTCTCTCGCACTCTCTAATTTTTTCTCTAAAAATCAGTACAATATTCTTGAAAAATGAATATAAATTTTTTGTGCATTTTTGCATTATACTAGCAGTATGTGAGGGTTCACATTGTCCACATCCTAGAGAATATTTTCTTTGGTCAATCGTTCTTTGTTTAAACTTTTTTTTTCTTTTAACTTTGTTGCACTTCCTCTATTGCTTTTTTATTGTATTTTTTTTTCTAGGAAATTAAGGTGAATCTTATCACAGATGTGCATTTGCTGTGTATGTATCTTTGTTAAAACATCTGATCCTCCAGACAGGTCCAGATGAAACAGGAAGTGATATATTTAGGCACTTGTAAAACAAATAGATGGTGTGAGACCAAGTTTTGTTGTTCCTCAGAATTTATCCCATCACGCTCTTGCATATATGTTCTGACCCCTCTACATACTTTACATGACACTTATTGTGTTTTCTGGGATATTGTATTTTTTTCCCAAGAATATGACATATATCTGGACAATAAGTTTACATAGTTTTTTGTTGTTGTTAACCCTCAACCTCAGGGATTTTTCCATTGATGTTTAGAGAGTGGAAGGAAGGTGAAGAGACACACAGAAATATCTGTGTGTGAGAGAGAAATCCTTTGGTGGCCTTCCATACATGACCTCACCTGGCTGGGTACTGAGCCGCCAGTGAGGTACAGACCCTTGCCCAGAATGAAAGTCTTGACACCTCAGTCCACAGGCCAAGGCTCCATCATTTGAGCCGAAGTATTTGTTGTATAGAAGGCTACCATGCTGGCACCATTCAAGGTTTGGAAAGTGGGCATCTGTACCTGAGATAAAGGTTTTAGATCCTAGGGTCTCACAACCTTGCTTGGAAATAATTATTTCACCTGTTAATGCAGTTCCAGTGTCTGCATGTGGAATGAACATTATTTATGGAAGAGAATATTGCTAGAGCAAACTATATACAGGCATAATGGAGTTATTCAATGAGCAGTGCTTAGATAGCTAGAAGACAAAAGCCTCTATGAAGCTGAGTACAGGTAGGTCTCAATAGGTGGTAAATTAAAGGCACCGATTCCCAAGAAATGAGAGAATTAACCTTAGATATGGCTATGCTGAAACATTGGCTAAAATGAAATTCTTTTTCCTACAAATGTGAGACCTCGTCATTCATGACAACTTGAGGAAAATATAGTGAGCTGAGAAAATATAATACAGTGTGAGAAGAAAAATTTAAAACCGTGGAAGAAAAGCCACAGCATGATGTTTCATGGCTTCATCCATCTTTTACTAAGGATCCCATTTGCTTCTGAGGCTCAACTGTCCTGTGTTACACAGCAGTGCATAAAGACACATGTTCCCAACAAGGCTTGTTCAAAGGCTTTGTGGATGAAAGGAGATATTGACAGCAATACAATCATAGTAGGAGACTTTAATAACCCACTATCACCATTGGACAAATCCTCTGAACAAAAATTCAGCAAAGAAACATCAATCCTAACTTACTCACTAGACCAGATGGAATTAATTGACATCTTCAAACATTTCACCCCAGAGCCACAGAATATACATTCTTCTTAAGTGCACATGGGTCATTTTCAAAGATAGACCATATGTTAGGTCATAAGCAAAGTCTCTTCAAATTCAAGAAGATATAAATCATATCAAGCATCTTCTCAGATCACAGTGGCATAAAACTGGAAGTCAACTACAACAAAAACAATCCAAAAAAAAAAAAATCAAACACATGGAGACTAAACAGCATGCTATTGAACAATGACTGGGTTATCAGGTAGATCAAGGAATAAGTAAAAAACATCATGGCAACAAATGACAATAAAAACACAACAATCCAAAATCTATGGGACACAGCGAAAGCAATCTTGAGAGGGAAGTTCATAGCTCTACAAGCCTACTACAAAAAACAAACAATGGTAACAAATTACCTAACCCTACAACTCAAGGAGTTAGAGAGCAACAAGAAAAGCCCAGTGTAAACAGAAGGAAGGAAATAATAAAGATAAAAGCAGAGATAAAGGACATTGAGACCAAAAAATAAAAAATACAAAAGATCAACAAAACCAAGAGCTGATTCTTTGAAAGGACAAATAAGATTGATGAACCTCTAGCCAAGCTCACCAAGAAGCAAAGAGAGAGGACTCAAATAAACATAATCAGAAATGAAAGAGGCGAAATAACAGCAGACCCCACCAAAATACATAGGATTGTTAAAAAATACTATGAATAACTCTATTTTAACAAACTGGACAACTCGAAGGAAATGGACATATTGCTAGAAAAATATAACCTTCCAAAACTCAATCAGGAAGAATCTAAACATCTCAATGGGCTGATAACTATGGAAGAAATTGAAGCAGTCATCAATAACCTTCCAGCAAATAAAAGCCCAGGGCCAGACGGCTTAACAGGGGAGTTTTACCAAACATTCAAGGAATAACTAAAACCTATACTCCTCAGACTATTCCTAAAAATTCAAGAGGAAGGAACAGTTCCAAGCTCATTCTATGAAGCCAGCATCACCCTAATACCAAAACCAGATAAAGACAACACAATGAATGAGAATTACAGGCCAATATCCCTCATGAATATAGATGCCAAAATCCTTAAAAATATTATAGCAAATCGTGCCAAAACCGGTTTGGCTCAGTGGATAGAGCGTCGGCCTGCGGACTGAAGGGTCCCGGGTTCGATTGTGGTCAAGGGCACGGCCTTGGTTTCGGGCACATCCCTAGTGGGGGGTTTGCAGGAGGCAGCTGATCGATGTTTCTCTCTCCTCGATGTTTCTAGCTCTCTATCTCTCTCACTTCCTCTCTGTAAAAAAATCAATAAAATACATTTTAAAAAAATTATAGCAAATTGGATCCAACATTACATCAGAAAGATTATACACCAGGAATGTATTCCAGGAATGCAAGGATGGTACAATATCCGAAAATCAATAAACGTGATACATCACATAAACAAATTGAGAGATAAAAATCAGAGTCATATCACTTGATGCAGAAAAAGCATTTGATGAAATCCAACACTCTTTCTTGATAAAAACTCTCAACAAGGTGGGAATAGAAGGATCATACCCAAAACAATAAAAGCTATATATGATAAACCCACAGCTAACATTATACTCAATGGGCAAAAACTAAAACCCTTTCCCTTAAGAACAGGAACAAGTCAGGAATGCCCACTCTCACCACTCCTTTTCGACATAGTACTGGAAGTATTAGCCATTGCAATTAGACAAAAAGAAGAAATAAAAGGCATCCAAATTGGAAAAGAATAAGTAAAGCTGTTTATATTTGCAGATGACATGATATTGTACATAGAAAACCCGAAAGACTCCATCAAAAAACTAATAGACTTAATGAATTTGGCAATTTAGCAGGATACAAAATTAATGCCAAGAAATCTATGGCATTACTATATGCCAATAAAGTTTGGAGCTATATATACATAGGTCATCTTTCAATATGAATATGTATTTCATTTACTCTAAGTATAATCCTCTCTAATAAAATGGTAATATGAAAATTAACCATCACTCTGCTACATAAGCCACGCCCACCAGCCAAGCCACGCCCACCAGCCAATGAGGGCGAGTATGCAAATTAACCCCAGCCAAGATGGCTACAGCCACAGAGAGCAAGGTTTCCCAGGTAACAGAGCAAGCCAAGCTTTCCATAGCTGTTGCAGGTCTAAGCCTCCACTCAAGCTACAAAGTTTCAATTATAGAAGATAAACAAATTCAAACAAATGGCGGCAGAATGGAGCTTGAGAGAGCAGGCCAGGGTTGCCGGCGGCAACAGGGGAAGCAAAGCTTTCTGCACACCCTGGCCAGGCTCACCCGCTTAAGGCTACAAAGTTTCAATTGTAGAAGGTGAATTAACTGCCACAGAAATGGCTGCCACCCTGGAGGGAGCAGCAGGCTTGGCTCCACTCCAGGCTACAAAGTTTCAGTTGTAGAAGGAAAATAAATTCCAGATACCAGGGCCTCTGCTTGGGTCTCCAGGGGGCGTGGCCAGCCTGTAAACCACCACAGGCCCCTTGCTCAGGCCGCCCCATGCCCCAAGGGAACCCCACCCTGATCCGGGATGCCATTCAGGGCAAACCAGCTGGCCCCCACCCCTGTACCAGGCCTCTACCCTATCTAATAAAAGAGTAATATACAGATTGATCATCACTGCAACACACAATATAGCTGCCCCTGTGTGGTCAAAGATCCTGCCCCCATGTGGACACAAGATGGCCACTACAAGATGGCCAGCAGGACAGGGCAGTTGGGAGGCACCCGGCCTGCAAGGGAGGGCAGTTGAGAGGGACCAGGCTTACAAGGGAGGGCAGTTGGAGGTGATCAACCCTGCAGGAGAGGGCAGTTAGGGGTGACCCGGCTGGCAGAGGAGGGAAGTTGGGGGCAAACAGGCTGGCAGGGGAGCAGTTAAGCATCAACCAGGCTGGCAGTGATCAGGCTGGCAGCCAGAAGCGGTTAGGGGCAGGCAGGCAAGCAGTTGGGAACCAGCAGTCCTGGATTGTGAGAGGGATGTCCGATTGCCCGTTTAGGCCCGATCCCACCAGGATCGGGCCTAAACGGGCAGTCGGACATCCCTCCAGGAGTCCTAGATTGGAGAGGGTACAGGCTGGGCTGAGGGGCAACCCCCTGCCGTGCACGAATTTCGTGCACCGGGCTTCTAGTTTGTGAATATTTGTGTAATCTTACCTCATTGAGAATGCCTGAAATATCAACTCTGTTGACATCTTAAATTAAGGTGACCAGACGTCCCGCTTTTGGCGGGACAGTCCCGATTTTTAACAATTTGTCCCGCGTCCCGCGGCGTTTTAAAAAAGTCCCGATTTTTGGAAAGAATGCAGGACAAGCTAGGGAACGGCGGGAGAACAGGAAGGGAATAGATGGTTTTCAGCGGCCATGTGGCTATTTAGCCAGAATATGAGTTTTATATTATTTTTGTTAATTTTATAATGTTAAAATTTAATAATAACAAATAATTGTTGAGAACTGATTATCGAGAACTGCTTATCAAAGTTCGCATTGCTGATCAGTTGTTAGAACTCGACCACCATTGTTTGGACTTAATGAACAATGGCATTTTTTGGGATTGGCAACGACGAAAACATTTTGTAACTGTCTCTCAGACAATACACACCATACTGCGTGCTAGGAAGCTAGTTAAACAAGTGATGTCATTACAAATCAGCTATTCAGATAATTTAGGTAAGTAATTTATTTATTTATTTCATAAATACATAAATTTTCTTGAATTTAGCAGACAGTACTCGTATTATTTATATTGTATAGTGGCGGCAAAAAGTCTAGCGCCGGCCTTGAAAGTGACACTACTACTTACGTTAATCAAGAACACCCCCCCCCCCCCCCCCCCCCCCCCCGATCAATGGTGTCCCGCTTTACCAATGTTAAAATCTGGTCACCTTATCTTAAATATGTCCTTAAAGGATGAATTATCTTTCACTATTATAATTACAGCAGCATCTTCACATTAACAAAAACACCAGGTACTTTGCCGGGATTCAAGTCTGCCACAGTTTTAAAAGTGTATTTATCTTTATTGATGTTCAAGTAAAAATTAAACAACAGAATTTGATTTAAAGTTTATATTACACATTTTCTTTATTTCAAATATATGCCCCACATTCTACCTGTATAATATAGATTCTATATTATGACGAGCTGCATTGGTCTCACAGATAACGTGTTTTCATAAAAAGGACTCCAGTCCCTTTGAAGTATGGAAGCAACCATACTTAGGTAAAAACTGCTGTTTGAATTTTAACCCTGCTATTCTGGCTTCTGCACGCACTTGCTTGCTTGGACAATAGGGTGGTTACCTCAGCTTCCAGACTGAGACCTGGAGACACAGAGGTAATTTTCCTGTGCCTGTGGACCAGGACTAAAGGAAATTGATTCTCAGTGGCTCCAGGAGTAGAAAGTGTAGATAACCTTTAGAGATTACTGACTCCGCTTGGGTCTGCTTCTGTAAAACCTGCTTTCGCAAGATAGGGCCACATTCCAATAATGTCCAGCAGGGGCTGGGAACCCCCCCGCCCCCCGCAGGCTATTCCCAGCCGTTAGAATTTAGAATTTAGAACAAAGGAAAATTTTTGTGGTTTGGACCTTTAAAAGGACTGCCTACACCTGGGACTGCTTGGTTGTGAGGGTGGCCACCTGAGTGTGGTGCCCTCGCAACCGTCCTGGCCAGTTCAATAAATCCTTGCCTGCTTTTTTTTAATCTATCAGCAGCCTCCGGTGGTCTTATTTTTGACTCCAGGGTTCGACCCCACAACAAGGGCGCCTGTCACGTCCTGCAGCTCAGGTCCTGGTCAAGGACCCCGAGGAAGGTGGAGGGGAGAGAGGAGTGTTGTGAGATCTGAGGACACAGGAAGTGCAGGGCAGAGTGGACAGGGGTGACTTGTATCTGAAATTCCCCTGTGGATGTGGGTGGTGAGTATTGAATCCAAGGTCAGAGATGGGCAGGGAGGATTTCAGAGCTGCCTTCCCTGCTCTCCCCAGGCTGTGGGGTTCATCAGGAATCAGTTGTGCCAGATCCTTCTGAAACCTCTCAAGCACTCTCTGGGTGCCATAGGCCAAGGTCATGGGCGAGTCCAGAGAGGTCCTGTGCTGTGGAGCAGGAAGGGGGCAGAGCTGAGACAATGAACCTGGGGTCTGAAGTTGTGATGAGGTCTAGACATTACACAGTGGTGTGCACATCTGGAGGAAGTGTGAGCTGATGGTACTGGAAACCTTGTATTGGGACTTTAAAAAAATAGTTTTTAAAATTGATTTTAGAGAGGAAGGCAGAGGGGGAGAGAGAAAGAGAGAAAACATCTATTTTTTTTTAAACATCTTTTTTAAAAAAATTAATAAATCTTTGTTATTCAGATTATTACAATTGTTTCTCCTTTTTCCCCCCATATCTCCTCTCCACCCGGTTCCCCCCCTCCTCTGCCCTTACCTCTCCCTCGCTGTCCTCATCCATAGGTGTATGATTTTTGTCCAGTCTCTTCCCGGACCCCCCCCCCCGCCAAGACACCCCTTTCCCCTTGAGAATTATCAATCCACTCCCATTCTATGCCCCTGATTCTATTATATTCACCAGTTTATTCTGTTTCTCAGATTTTTAATTCACTTGACTTTTAGGTTCACTTGTTGATAGACATGTATTTGTTGTTCATAATTTTTATCTTTACTTTTTTCTTCTTTTTCCTCTTTTTAAAGAATACCTTTCAGCATTTCATATAATACTGGTTTGGTGGTGATGAACTCCTTTAGATTTTTCTTATCTGTGAAGCTCTTTATCTGCCCTTCAATTCTGAATGATAACTTTGCTGGGTAGAGTAATCTTGGTTGTTTGTTCTTGCTATTCATCACTTTGAATATTTCTTGCCACTCCCGTCTGGCCTGCATAGTTTCTGTTGAGAAATCAGCTGATAATCATATAGGTGCTCCCTTGTAGGTAACTAACTGTTTTTCTCTTGCTGCTTGTAAGATTCTCTCTTTGATTTTTGCCCTTGGCATTTTATTTTTATTTATTTATTTATTTATTTTTTAATATATTTTATTGATTTTTTACAGAGAGGAAAAGAGAGGGACAGAGAGCCAGAAACATCGATGAGAGAGAAACATTGATCAGCTACCTCTTGCACATCCCCTCCTGGGGATGTGCCCACAACCAAGGTACATGCCCTTGACCGGAATCGAACCCGGGACCCTTGAGTCCGCAGGCCGATGCTCTATCCACTGAGCCAAACCGGTTTCGGCCTGCCCTTGGCATTTTAATTATGATGTGTCTTGGTGTGGTCCTCTTTGGATTCCTTTTGTTTTGGGTTCTGTGCGCTTCCTGGACTTGTATTTCTTTTACCAGGTGAGGGAAGTTTTCAGTCATTATTTCTTCAAATAGGTTTTCAGTGTCTTGCTCTCTCTCTTCTGGCATCCCCATAATTCTGATGTTGGTATGCTTGAAGTTGTCCCAGAGGCTTCTTACACTATCTTCAACTTTCTGAATTCTCTTCTCTTCTTGCTTCTCTGGAGGAGTGTCCTTTGCCTCTTTGTATTCCAAATCTTTGACTTGATTCTTGCGTTCCTCTAGTCTGCTGTTGGGTTTCTGTATAATATTTTTTATTTCAGTCAGTGTATGTTTACTTTCTAGTTGATGCTTTTTCATATCCTCGAGGGTCTCATTAAATTTATCGGCCTTTTTCAGGAAATTCTTGAAAAAACTTATAACCGTGGTTTTGAACTCTATGTCCAGTCATTTGTTCTCCTCCATTTCTTTAGTTTGTGATCTGTTTCCTTGTCTCCTCATTTTCGCTGCTTCCCTGAGTTGGTAGGGTAGCTTTGTGTACTAGGTGTCCTATTGGTTCAATGGGTCAGCCTCCCAGTTAACCTGAGGTGGACACTCTTGGTGCACCCCTTTGTGGACTATGTGTACAGCCTTGTTGTAGGTAAGTCTTGATTGTTGTTGGTGTCACTGGGAGGAATTGACCTCCAGGCCAATTAGCTGTGAGGACCTGCTGTGTCTATAATGGAAGAATTGCTGTGCTTCAGGCACGTTTATGGGGCAGGACTTGTTCCAGTAGGGCTTTGGTGCTCACTGAGTCTGCCTCTTGAATGTGTCCCTTATGAGAGTAGTTGAAATCTGTTGTCGTCTCACACTGATCACTAGATACACTAATTTCTGGATCTCCAATGGGGTGCAGGTCAGCTACTGTCTGAGGAGCTACAGCAAGAACTACAGTTTTCTCCTGTTTGCTTGGGGATTGGTGGTTATGGAGCAGTCTGACTGGAGCTGCAGTTTATTTGGATTCGCTTCCACAGGGCAGGCCATTTATATGCAAAAGCCGCTGTGTGGAGCCTGGGTGGGTTTGTAGAATGTGCGGGGTGGGGTCTCAGGGCAGGGTGGGGTCTCAGGATGTCACTAGGCTAGGGTGTGGCAAACAGCGATGGCTGCTGTCAGCCGTCTCTGCCTTTCCGCATCTCCAAGTCCTTGTTTCCCGCGCTGCAGCGCAGCAAACAAAGATTGCTGGGCGCACCTCTGCAAGAAAGTCACTCTCACTTTCCGAGCCGATGGCCGACAGCCCAGCTTCTCCTCGTAGGCGTCTGGGTTCCCCACGTGTCCCCAGAAACTGGACCTCAGAGCGATCGGGAACCTGTCTCCCTTCGGGTTGAAAAAAAAGCCGCTCACCCAGTCGCCCGCCACCAGCCCGATTCCCGTGCCTCTGCACCTCAGCTTGTCAGCGTTTGTGCTCCTTTCTCTTTCCCCCTCAGCTGTAAAACTTCCAGTCAGCCAGCTTTCCTGTGGTTCTGGGTGGTAGACGTTTTGTCTTTTAGTTGTAGTTTTGAAATTGTGCGAGGCAGCAGCATAGTTGTTTACCTTTGCCGCCATGTTGGTTTCTCCCGAGAAACATCATTAATGATAGAGAAACATCCATAGGCTGCCTCTGGAAGCCTGTAGTGGGTATGAGGTCTGCAACCCAGGCATGTGTCCTTGATGAGAATCCAACTCGGGATCCTTCAGTCCACAATCCAAAACTCTGCCCACTGAGACAAACCAGCCATGGCTGGTATGAGAACTATAGGATGAAGCATAAACCTTTGGCTTTGTCTTGGAGGCATGATCTGGGAGACTGCAGTGGTATTGCTTGGCAGGAAGGCTGGGGCCCTGCAGGCATGGCCCAGCGCTTAGATGGTGTTTCTCTACTGTCCCTTTTCCCAACCCATGTGTTGTGTTGAGGGCAATTACTTTGACTAATGGGACTGTGGTAAGAGAGCAGCCATCACAGACATTTGGACCTGGTGTCCACACTAAACTGAGGAGCCCTGGAGGAGGTTGAGGGTGAGGAAGATGTGTAAGGAGTAGGATTGCTAGTTCTCAAAATTTCAACTGGTTTCAATTATATCAATTCTGACAGGTTGGCGTGACCTTTGAGGACATTGCCCTGTACTTTTCAAGGGAGGAATGGAGCCTCCTTGATGAGGATCAGAGACAGCTGTACCTGAATGTGATGCTGGAGAACTTTGAACTTGTATCCTCCCTGGGTAAGACCCTCACTCTGGCTGGTTCCTGGGAATTGGTTTTGCATTTCTTATGCCCCCTCACTTCCAGGGATACTCTGTCCTCACCTGTGGACTGTGCACATTGCTTTATTTGTCCAGTTTTCTAGGTTTTTGCTATGGTTGGCAGGGTTGGTTTGATTGCACTGCTCCATTCTATCCTTTAATCACAACACCTGCTCTACTGAACTGGTGGGAGGGTTTGTGGTTGATTGTGTGGCAGGGAGTCTAATGGATTCCAATTGAGTAGTGAGTAAAAACATATTCTTTATTCCTGTTAGTCACTTGTACGTATTTTTTTAAGTAGTGTCTACATCCTTAGTCCTATATTTTTCCAAATATTTTTTAATTGATTACAGGGAAGAAGGGAGAGAGAGAGAGAGAGAGAGAGAGAGAGAGAGAGAGAGAGAGAGAGATCATGAGAGAGAATTATCGATTGGGTATCTCCTGCATGCCTCCTTCTGGGGATCCAGCCCACAACCGGGCATGTACCCTAACCATGAACCTAACCGTGACCTACTGGGTTCACAGATGGATGCTCAACCCCTGAGCCAAACCAGCCAGGGCTTTCTTCCAATTTTTAACCATATTTATTTGCTATTGTGTGTTTTGAATACTTTTTCTAGTTTATAGTAAAATACATCTCCTTCTGCATATGTTGAATTGTGCTTTCCAAATATTGAATTCTTGTTTTATTTACAAACTAGTGGTCCACTGCTCGGATTCCAGCACATTGAAAGGAAATTAATTAGAAGAAACATCTTCATATCACTACTGGCACCTTCTCTATAATTGAAGTGTCAGAGACGAAAGAAAATTAGTAAAATGTATATGAAAATAGTATATAAATTGATTAATAAATAGAAAATTACAGCATGATATAACAACAAAGACTTACAAAAACATGATATAGATAAAATATTGATGAAAGCAATGACTGATAATTGATTAAACTTATTCTAATATCTCCCTGTATACCACATTAAGAGTAAAACCCTTTTCAGAGTGCTTGACTAATTTCCTTTGTGATAAAATATTTACAACTTTAATGTCACAGGCTCTTGGAACTCAAGAGGAAGCAAAATATAACTGACCATGTCTGAAAAGGGGTTTAGGTAGGAATATTCCTACTCTGTCTGGAGTTTGTCCTTGTGATTTATTAACAGGTACATTCTGTCATTGACATTGCTTTCTTTCAGCTTCAGAATGTAAAAATGACCAAATTCATGATCCACAATGACAGATTGAATCACACGTACGCGATTGGCACCAGCTAGCACTTTATATGTATTTGCATTGTGAAAGTCAACTTTTTTTTTATTATTGATTACAGAGAGAAAGGGAGGGGAAGAGAGAGAGAGAAATATCAATGGTAAGAGAGACACATCAATTGGTTGCCTCCTGCATCTGCCCAACTAGGGTTGATCAAGGCTGCAACTGAGGTACGTGCCCTTGACTGGAATTCAATCCAGAACCTATTCGTCCTCAGGCTGATGTTCTATCCAATGAGCCAAACTGGCCAGGGCATCAAGGTTTAGTTTTAAATTGCCAATGCGCATCCCGTGTACGGGATGGTTGGTCGATGGACTTACCGTCAGTCACTTATTCTTTTATATATATAGAAGATTCCATGTTTTTGGCAACTCTGCATTCAGGAAGTCTAGTGTGGCTATTTTTCCATCAGGCTCAATTTCTACTAGTGTTTAACCCATAAAGTGATTTTAATGAATTGATGCAGAACAGTGTTCGGCAAACTGTGGCTCGCAAGCCACATGCGGCTCTTTGGCCCCTTGAGTTTTTAGCGAAGGCCAGCTTAGGAGTACCCTAATTAAGTTAATAACAATGTACCTATCTATATAGTTTATGTTTAAAAATTTTGGCTCTCAAAAGAAATTTAAATCGTTGTACTGTTGGTATTTGCCTGTGTTGACTAATGAGTTTGCTGACTGCTGATGTAGAATGTTTTCAGCAACACTGTTGTCTTCTTCATGGCCTTTATTATTGTGTAACATAACATGACTTTCTCTCTGTATCACAATATTTGCTTTATTTGGTTGATTTGATCCGAATGCACATATCTTCAATATATTCCTATGATTTCCAAGTATGGTCTCCCATCCTCCAGTTGATTTCCTTTTCATTTCATTTTGTTATTGCTTTTGTGCTGGGAAAAAGCACTTTGATTTGTTTTAGCTCTGTTGATTTTCTCTTTTTTTGCCCGGTGGTTGGTACCACATCCCAGAAATCATGTCCAAAACAAGTCTCCAATCGGTTTCCCTGGGTCGTCTTGAAGAACTTCAAAGTTTTAACATGGACGTTTAATTTTTTCATGCAATCTGAATAAATGTTTATCGGTGCTTTTGTTGTTTTCCATATGAGTACCTGTTTTTTCAATAACCCTCATTGAAGAAACTGTCCTTTTTTTTTCCTTTTTCTTTTTTTAAAATATATTTTACTGATTTTTTACAGAGAGGAAGGGAGAGGGATAGAGAGTTAGAAACGTGGATGAGAGAGAAACATCGATCAGCTGCCTCCTGCACACTCCCCACTGGGGATGTGCCCGCAACCAAGGTACATGCCCTTGACCGGAATTGAACGTGGGACCCTTAAGTCCGCAGTCCAATGCTCTATCCACTGAGCAAACTGGTCCGGGCGAAACTGTCCTTTTTTAAGATTTCTTGTGGTTTTGTCAAAGATTACCTGAACCTATGGGCCTGGGTTTATTTCTGTGTTTTTTGCCTTTGTTTTTGGTTGTATTTCAATACCAAACTGTTTGGTTACTTTGGCTTTGTAATAGATTGAAAACAGCAAGTGTGATGCCACCACGCTTGTTCTTGCTTAAGATTGTTTGCCATTTGAGATCATTTGAGGTTTCTAAGATTGGAGTTATCATCCAGACTGCATTTGATTTGGAGATTGCTTTGGGCAGAACAGGATTTTAAGGATATTAATTTTTCAAATGCAAGAACACCGATATCTTTTCACTTTTTGTGGTTTCTCCCATTCTTTCACCACTGTGTTCTAGCGTTAGGTGTACAGATGTTACATCTTTATGGTTAATTTATTCCTGAGTATTTTATTCTTTTTATTGCTATTTTCAACTTGACTATTTCCTTCATTTATTTTTTAATGAGTTGTTGTTGATTTTTTAGAAGGAGAGGAATGGAGAGAGGGAGAGTGAAACATCCAGCTGAGAAAAAGCGATCAGCTGCCTCCTGCACGCTCCCTACCTGGGTTCTTGCCCACAACCTGGGCATGTGCTCTGACCAGCAATAGAACTGGTGGCCTGTCAGTTCATGGGAAAATGATCAATCAACTGAGCAACACCATTGAGGGTCCTTTCTTCCTTTCTTTTTTTTTTTTTTCCAATTTTTTTATTAAGGTATTATATGTGTACATATCTTACCATTGCCCCCCCCCACTCCCATATATGCCCTCACCCCCCAGAGTTTTGTGTCCATTGGTTATGCTTATATGCATGCATACAAGTCCTTTGATTGATCTCTTATCTTCCCCACCTCTCCCTAACCTTCCTGCTGTAATTTGACAGACTGTTTGATGCTTTACTGCCTCTGTATCTATCTTTTTTGTTCAAGTTTTTAATGTTCTTTATTATCCATAAATGAGTGAGATCATGTGGTATTTTTCTTTCATTGACTGGCTTATTTCACTTAACATAATGTTCTCCAATTCCATCCACGTTGCTGCAAATGGTAAGAATTCCTTCTTTTTTATGGCAGCATAATATTCCATTGTGTAGATGTACCATAGTTTTCTGATCCAGTCATCCGCTGATGGGCACCTAGGCTGTTTCCAGATCTTAGCTATTGTAAATTGTGCTGCTATGAACATAGGGGTGCATATTTCCTTTCTTATTGGTGTTCCCAGTTTCTTAGGATATATTCCTAGGAGTGGGATTACTGGGTCAAATGGGAGTTCCATTTTCAGTTTGTTGAGGAAACTCCATACTGTTCTCCACAGTGGCTGCACCAGTCTGCATTCCCACCAGCAGTGCACGAGGGTTCCTTTTTCTCCGCATCCTCGCCAACACTTGTCGTTTGTTGATTTGTTGATGATAGCCATTCTGACAGGTGTGAGATGATAGCGCATTGTTGTTTTGATTTGCATCTCTCGGATAATTAGTGACCTTGAGCATGTTTTCATGTGTCTCTTGGCCTTCCTTCTGTCTTCTTTGGAAAAGATTCTATTTAGGTCCGTTGCCCATTTTTTTATTGGATCATTTATCTTCCTTTTATTAAGTTGTATAAGCTGCCTGTAGATGTTGGAGATTAAACCTTTATCAGTGATGCCATTTGCAAATATGTTCTCCCATGCAGTGGGCTTTCTTGTTGTTTTGTTGATAGTTTCTTTTGCTGTAAAAAAGCTTTTTATTTTGATGTAGTCCCATTTGTTTATTTTCTCTTTAGCTTCCATTGCCCTAGGGGCAGTATCAGTGAAGAAGTTCTTTTGACATATGTCTGAGATTTTGCTGCCTGTGGATTCCTCTAGTATTTTTATGGTTTCCCGTCTTATGTTTAAGGCCTGTATCCATTTTGAGTTTATTTTTGTGTATGGTGTAAGTTGGTGATCTAGCTTCATTTTTTTGCATGTGTCTGTCCAATTTTCCCAACACCATTTATTGAAGAGACTGTCTTTATTCCATTGTATGTTCATGCCTCCTTTGTCAAATATTAATTGAGCATAGTGGTTTGGATCAATATCTGGATTCTCTATTCTGTTCCATTGATCTATATGTCTGTTCTTGTGCCAGTACCAGGCTGTTTTGAGAATAGTGGCTTTGTAATACAGCTTGAAATCTGGTATTGAGATCCCTCCTACTTTATTCTTCTTTCTCAGGATTGCTGTGGCTATTCGGGGTCTTTTTTTATTCCAGATGAATTTTTGGAGAGTTCTTTCTAGGTCTGTGAAATATGCTGTTGGTATTTTAATGGGGAGTGCATTGAATCTATAGATTGCTTTGGGTAGTATGGACATTTTAATGATGTTGATTCTACCAATCCATGAACATGGTATGTTCTTCCATCTGTTTACGTCTTCCTCTATCTCTTTTTTCAGTGTCCTGTAGTTTTCCGTGTATAGGTCTTTTACCTCCTTAGTTAAGTTTATTCCTAGGTATCTTAATTTTTTTGGTGCGATGGTAAATGGGATTGCCTTTTTAGTCTCTCTGTCTGTAAGTTCACTATTGGTGTATAGAAAGGCCATAGATTTCTTGGCGTTAATTTTGTATCCTGCTACATTACCGAATTCATTTATTAAGTCTATTAGTTTTTTGACAGAGTCTTTCGGATTTTTTATGTACAATATCATGTCGTCTGCAAATAAAGACAGCTTTACTTGTTCTTTTCCAATTTGGATGCCTTTTATTTCTTCTTCTTGTCTAATTGCAATGGCTAATACTTCCAGTACTATGTCAAACAGGAGTGGTGAGAGTGGGCATCCCTGTCTTGTTCCTGTTCTTAGGGGAAATGTTTTTAGCTTTTGTCCATTGAGTATGATGTTTGCTGTGGGTTTATCATATATAGCTTTTATTATGTTGAGGTATGAGCCTTCTATTCCCACCTTGTTGAGAGTTTTTATCAAGAAAGGGTGTTGGATTTTGTCAAATGCTTTTTCTGCATCAATTGATATGACTATGTGATTTTTATCTCTCAATTTGTTTATGTGATGTATCATGTTTATTGATTTGCGGATATTGTATTCCTTGCATTCCTGGGATAAATCCTACTTGGTCATGGTGTATGATCTTTCTGATGTACTGCTGGAGCTGATTTGCTAGAATTTTGTTGAGGATTTTGGCATCTATGTTCATGAGGGATATTGGTCTGTAATTCTCTTTCATTGTGTTGTCTTTATCTGGTTTTGGTATTAGGGTGATGCTGGCTTCATAGAAGGAGCTTGGGAGTGTTCCTTCCTCTTGAATTTTTTGGAATAGTCTGAGGAGGATAGGTTTTAGTTCTTCCCTGAATGTTTGGTAGAACTCTCCTGTGTAGCCGTCAGGCCCCGGGCTTTTGTTTGCCGGAAGCTTTTTGATGCCTGCTTCAATTTCGTCCATAGTTATTGGCCTATTGAGCTGTTGAGATTCTTCTTGATTGATTTTTGGAAGGTTGTATTTTTCTAGGAATATGTCCATTTCCTCCAGGTTGTCCAGTTTGTTGGAATAGAGTTGTTCGTAGTATTTTGTAACAATCCTTTGTATCTCAACGGGGTCTGTTGTTATTTCACCTCTTTCATTTCTGATTTTGTTTATTTGGGTCCTCTCTCTTTGCTTCTTGGTGAGCCTGGCTAGAGGTCCATCAATCTTGTTTATCTTTTCAAAGAACCAGCTCTTGGTTTTGTTGATCTTTTGTATTGTTTCTTTGGTCTCTATGTCATTTATCTCCGCTCTGATCTTTGTTATTTCCTTCCTTCTGGTTACACTAGGCTTTTCTTGCTGCTCTTTTTCTAGCTCTTTGAGTTGTAGGGTTAGGTAATTTATTATCATTGTTTCTTGTTTTTTGCAATAGGCTTGTAGAGCTATGAACTTCCCTCTCAAGACTGCTTTCGCTGTGTCCCATAGATTTTGGATTGTTGTGTTTTCATTGTCATTCGTTGCCATGATGTTTTTTATTTCTTCCTTGATCTCTCTGGTGACCCAGTCCTTGTTTAATAGCATGCTGTTTAGTCTCCATGTGTTTCATTTCTTTGGATTGTATTTATTGTAGTTGATTTCCAGTTTTATGCCACTGTGATCTGAGAAGATGCTTGATATAATTTCTATCTTCTTGAATTTGAAGAGACTTTGCCTGTGACCCAGCATATGGTCTATCTTTGAAAATGACCCATGTGCACTTGAGAAGAATGTATATTCTGTGGCTTTGGGGTGAAATGTTCTGAAGATGTCAATTAATTCCATCTGGTCTAGTGAGTCATTTAGGATTGCTGTTTCTTTGCTGATTTCTTGTTTAGAGGATTTGTCCAATGGTGATAGTGGGGTATTAAAGTCTCCTACTATGATTGTATTGCTATTAATCTCTCCGTTGATATCCTCCAGGAGTTTTTTTATGTATTTGGGTGCTCCTATATTGGGAGCGTATATGTTTACCAGAATTATTTCTTCTTGTTGGATTTCTCCCTTTAGTATTATGAAGTGGCCTTCCTTATCTCTTGTTATGGCATTTACTTTGAGGTCTAATTTGTCAGATATAAGTATTGCTACCCCAGCTTTTTTTTCATTTCCATTTGCCTGGAAGATATTTTTCCATCCCTTCACTTTCAATCTGTGTGAGTCTCTTGTTCTGAGGTGGGTCTCTTGTAGACAGCATATATATGGGTCATGCTTTTTTATCCATTCAGCCACTCGATGTCTTTTGATTGGAGCATATAGTCCGTTTACATTTAAAGTTATTACTGAAAGGTATTTGTTTGTAGTCATATCTATTTTTGTGTCTGTATTCCTTCTTACCTGTTTATTTCTTCTTTTTACAGTATTCCCTTTAGCAATTCTTGCATTGCTGGTTTGGTGGTGATAAACTCCCTGAGTCTTTTTTTGTCTGCGAAGCTCCTGATTTCCCCTTCAATTTTGATTGATAGTCTTGCTGGATATAGTATTCTTGGATTCAGTCCTTTGCTTTGCAACACTTTGTATACCTCCTTCCATTCACTTCTAGCTTGTTGTGTTTCTGTTGAGTAATCATTTGATAATCTGATGGGTGTTCCTTTGTAGGTAACTCTCTGTCTCTCTCTTGCCGCCTTTAAGATTCTCTCTTTATCATTTATATTTGCCATTGAGATTATGACATGTCTTGGTGTGGGTCTTTTGGGGTTGATCCTGCTTGGGACTCTCTGTACTTGCGTAACTTTTATCTTTCCCATATCCAGGAAGTTTTCTGTCATTATTTCTTCAAATAGATTTTCTAATCCCTGCTGCTCTTCTTGTCCTTCTGGCAGCCCTATTGTACGCATGTTACTTCGCTTCATGTTGTCCCGAAGCTCCCTTAGGCTTTCCTCCTGCTTTTTAATATTTTTCTCCAATTGCTGTTCAGATTGAGCTTGTTTCTGTACCTGATCTTCTAACTCACTAATTCGGTCCTCTGCTTCTTGTAGTCTACTGTTGAAACTTTCCATGGTGTTTTTGATTGTAGCTATATCACTTTTCATTTCTTCCTGATTCTTGCATAAGTTGTTTATTTTCTCATCCATCCGATGTATAAATTCTACGACCATTACTCTGAACTCCTTTTCGGTCATGTTGCAAGCTTCAGTTTCACTAATTTCCTTTCTTGGCGACTCCACATTTTCTTTCCTCTGTGAGTTATTTCATTTCCCCATTATGGCTATCACCAGAAAGCTCAAGCTTCTGTTTGTGTGGACCTCGGCCGTGCGCTGTGGGGACTTCGCTCCACCCGAGTTTCACTGAAGTGCTCTGACACTAGGACGTGTGGCTGCCTTTGGTTGGTGGGAACCAGACTTGCCCAGGGTCAGTGTCCCCAGTGTTCCGTGTGGTCTAGTGTGCACACTTAGAATCAGGGGCCCTGTCAGCACCACACTGTTGGTATGTGCCGAAAATGAGATCCTTAGCATGTGCCAGGAGTCAGAGTTTCCCTGTATCTGCACCAAGAATCGAGTGTCAGAGTCTCTGTTGCCTTGTGCAGTTTCTCGTTGAGAATCAGGGTCCCTGTGTGTGCATGCACCAACAATTGGGGTCGTTGGCTCTTAATGTGAATGCGCTGTGAGTCAGGGATCCAGGCAGCTGTGTCCGGCGTGCCCAATTCCCTGAAGTGGAGCTGCGTCCTGTGTGTGCTCTCTCTACTGAGCCAAACCGGCTAGGGCGCACACTCTCAAATCCCTGAAGGTGAGCTGCCTTTGTGCACTCTCCCAGAATCCCCGAAGAGGGGCGGAGTCCGTCCTGCGCGCCAAATTCCCCAAAGGGAAGCCCCTTTGTGCACGCTCTAAGATTCCCTGAAGGGGAGCTGTGACCCACAAGCCAAATTCCCCCCAATTCCCCAAAGGGGAGCCCTCTATGCGCACTGACAGATTTCCCCGAAGGTGAGCTGCTTCTGTCCTGTGCGCCAAATTCCCTAAGGTGAGCGCGCGTCCCGCGCAAAGCTCTGCAGCTTGAGCGAGGGGTGTGACTATTAGTTACTATGGCGCTATCCGCATTCGCCTGCGGGGAGGGGGATAGGCTCTTTGACTCACGGGAATCTGCCGGGAAGTCTGGATTCTTGTTGTTTCTTCCACGGAAGCTGTGATAGCAGTTCTCTGTCCCCAGTGGCTGCAGGGTCCTGGTTTGTGTCAGAAGCCAGGATCCAAGTCTCAGGCAGCTCTGTTTCTCAAGATGGTATCGTCTCCGCGTCCGCACCAGCCTCCGAGAAGTGTCCGCTTTGTGCGCGGGGCTCCGCCGTCTAGGACTGCCCGGTTAGGCAGCCCCTTGGAAGCCCTGCAGAATCTAACTGACCCTAGCTCATACACACACACACACCACACACGTCTACACGTCTACACTCTCCTCTATGGGCTCCTCACTCACACTCTCTCTCTCCCTACCTTCTTGCCGGTCGCCATCTTTTCCGACATGCCTTCTTTCTTCCTTTCTTTATCAAAAAATCCACTGTTAGTATTTAGAAATGGAACTGATATTTATATGTTGATATTTTATCCTGGAACTTTTAAAAAAATTTCTTTTTTATTTACTACTGGTGGCCGGGTGCACAGATTCTTGCACCCACCATGTTCCCCAGGGACACCAGCCCTGCTGCCCCGCCTCTGCCCCCAGCCTCTTGGTCTCAGCCAAGTGGACACCCACAACTTGGATGCGCACTTTCATCAGGGCAGCGGCTGTGCAGAGCCAAGCTGTCTCCAGGCCTAGGTTGGGTGCACCCTTCTCCCACCCCAAAGTCCTCTCCTTCGCAGACTCTGGCGCCCCAAGTCCACCGGTGCACAGGTGTTGACAGAGCCGGCAGGGGCGCTGGAAAGTGTTGCACATGGAAGCTGAGAGCCCAACCTGCCACATCCACAGTCCTGTACTTGCGGCCACCCAGCTGCTCTCTCTGTGGAGCCAGAAGGAGATGACGCCCGAGGCGGGGCATGGACAGGGAACACGGGACAGGGGTCCTGGAGTGGGGCCTGTGTGAAGGGGCTTGTTTTTCTCGATCCGACTCAAAGTTATTTGGGATCCTGGTCTCAGCTGCATGAGCGCAGGGCTCCACATTTTGACAGGATTTCCTGGAGCTCTCCAGAAGTAGCCTTGTGAATCAGTCTAGAGCTGTCCCACGTCTATATTTATTTGGGCCTTATCTTAATCAGGGATTGGTGCCTTCTTTACTTCCTCTCCAATCCTCTTTAGGGCAGTAGGCTGGACGATGGAGGGGTCCCCCCCCCACCCCACCCCCCCTGTACCTGTCTTGGCTGTCGGCCTGCGTCCTCTTGCCAGCTCCCACAGGGGTGGGGGGTGGGAGGTGGGGATGAGGAAGAGCAGCTGCTGCATTGAGCGTTTGTTCCCTGGTGGTCAGTGCTTGTCATAGCGACTGGGCATTCGGCCTTTTGGGCGATTTGCATATTATATTTTAGTATATAGGTAGGATTTGTTTATTGCTTTTAAAGTGAGTGAGACACAGACATTGTTCTCTTCCACCCATATTTTTATTCATTGGCTGCCCCCTGCGTGTACCCTGATGGAAAATAAAACCCACTACCTTGGCCCATCCAGTCCACACTCTCACAAACCGAGCCACCTCGCTAGCGCTCTGAATTTTTAAAATTAATTTTGGAAGTTTATAGTGAGTTTGATAGAGCTAAACTAGGTTGACTCCATGAAGTTCTTTTTGTTACTTTTATAATGTTTCTTTTGTTCTGTACCCGCCGTTCTGCAACTCTTCTTGCTGCCCTTCCCTGTAAACCGCGAGAACGTAACAGTTGCACAAACCTGCCAATAGGAATGCAGAGAAGTGGACTCAGTCCAAATTAGGCAAACTGCACAGTACCCCTGCGTAACCAGACCCCTGATCCTGCCCCCTGACCAATCGACGGGGGCCACGAACGTTCCCCCTGCCCACTGCTTTGGACCCCCTATAAAGCCTTTGTTCTCCCAAGACTCTCTCTCTCTCCCGCCGCTGCACCGGTGACTGTTGGAGACGGGAGATCATGCTAGCACGAATAAAGGTTCTTTTGCTTTTGCATTGGGCTCAGCTGCTCCCTGGTGGTCTCTGGGGATCATGAAATCTGGGCATAACATTTGGGGGTCCGCCAGGGATCCCCAAGACCCCGGAGGGACCTCAGACCCAGAGAACCTGACTGGCCACGGTAGGTGTCTGTTTGTCTTTTGTCTCTTGTGTGAGCTCGAATCTGAATTTCTGGCAGTGCCCGAAGCGGTCTAGGTGGACGCACTGGAAGACCACGGGTGGGAGGAATCTGATTCTCCTTCAGGAGGGACGTGTATTCCCCTCACAATCTGAGACGAGGCGCGTCGCTCCCGCCGGTCAGCGTGAGGCTGTCGTCTAGCTTTCGGTTTTGCTTCTATGGAGTTGGAAGACTGTTCTCTGGAGCCCTTTGTTTGTCTGTGCTTGTGTTTCTCTGTTTTATTCTGTGAACTTACTGGATGGACATTATGGGACAGACTCAGCCCACTCAAAGTGAGTGGAAGGGGGAGCTTGATCGTCCTCCCCCCGCCCCCCGAAGGCCATAGAGATTCCTCAGACAAATTAATCAGGAGTCAGGAATCAGGTGACTGTTTAAACTCTGGTAAATATCTGGTAGGAGCCAAAAACTCAGACTTTTTGGTATATAAATGTAAGTGTAAGAGTATATGTAAAATAAAAACTACTCTGTGCTATCTGGTTGTACACATGAGAGTATTTGTTATCTCTTTCTGTTGTTTAATTTGTTTAAAGATAAAACCTGCTGTGATAGTCTGCAAACGTCTTAAGCAGCGCTGCTGAGTAATTTTTTTCTCAGAGATGTTTGCTCTCTACCACGGTGGGAGGGAATCATCCCATTTAGTTAATAGAAATTTCTCTCTCTGTTTGTATGTTTGTATAAGTAAGAGTTTCAGTTTGCTCTGATTTGTGAGTTTGCTACATTTCAAAGAACAAAGAACTTTTATTTATGGCTTTCTTATCTCTTTTGGTGCTGGGAGACTTCCAAGGACAGGACTCACAGCTCCGCAGGGCAGAGAGATTTACAGGCCCTGTCCCTGCTGGTGACATCATAGTCCAACGTGGAACTAAGGCTGAAGTTATTATTAACTCTCTATAGACCCTGTTAACCATTTGTTTAACTTACTGTTTTCAGTTATTAGGATCCTCATAGAGGACATAACCTGGAGTTTCCCTTCCTCTCTCATCCTGATTCTGATAGCACCTTAACGGGATTAAAGATCTTTTCTTTCAGGAGGCCATCCAAGCTTTCAGCTTGCAAGAAATCTCGCTCCTGAGGGAGAGGAGAGGGGCCCCCCAGAAGGGGCTGGAGGCTCTCCCTCCCGACAGGTGTTTGTTTTGTGTTTTTTCGTGTTGGTGTCAAGACTGTTTGTTTTGTCTTTTTGTCTTGTGTTTGTCTGTCATATTTAGGCCCTATGTGTGTATTATTTGTTGAGTTTTGATTTGTCAAGGTTTTGTCAGTTTGTTGTCAGTTAGTTGAAATCCTCTTAGAGGACATTGAGTGGTTCTTCCCTTCCTGTTTAACCTTTGACTGTATGATTAAATTACTGCGCTTTTTATCAAGGTTCCTTGCAAGGTTTAGCCTCTCCTGGAATAACGCTCTATGTATAACCTGTCCCTCCCCGAGCCGGACTGCAGGATGACTTTTTCTTCACAGTCTCTGGCGGACTCCAGGAGTGGTTTTAACTTTTTTTCCTTTAACACACTGGTCCCGCCCACTGGCCTGCGGTGGTGGTGTCAGCGGAGCCAGAAAAAGTGGCGGCTGTGGCGGGGCCGCGGAGTTTGCGAGTCTATTAATCTTGTTTCCTTTGTCCAACATGAGTGCCATTTCTGTTTTGCTGAAACATGGGTCAAGAATCCTGTCCTGGGATATGGGAAAGGGAGGCCCCCATCAGGGGACTTAGAGGCAGTGTTCCTGTTATCTGCTCAGGTCCCAAGACTATAAGAATACTTGTTTACTAAAATGGTATAAGTACAGATGTGTATTTAATATTTTGTTTGTCTGCCTGGTTGTAATTATTTGTTCATATGTAGAAGTCTGTAAGAAGGAGGAGGAAAAAAAAAAGTCACCCAGCCTTCAGCACCACCTCTACCCTGTCTTACAGGGGGGAACCGAGGAAGAATTAATTTTTCCTCCCCTGTATCAGCCCCCTAGGATGCCGGAGAGACTCAATCCTCCCCCTCTTGGAGAAGCAGACCCTGTTCCGAGAGCAGGGGGCAGAGGCGCTCCAGTGGGAAGCCCGCCCCTTACCAGACAAAGGGCTCAAAGGGAGCAGACTGTCTCCGCTGTTGACTCCACCATTCTACCCCTGCAAGCCACCAGTTCCCCAGACGCGGGGGGAAATCAGCCCTATCACTACTGGCCTTTCGCCACTAGTGACCTTTACAATTGGAAAGCTCAGAATCCTAAGTTTTCTGAGAAGCCGGCAGGGCTTATTGATTTACTAGACTCTGTCCTCTTCACCCATCAGCCGACTTGTGATGACTGTCAGCAGCTTTTGCAGGTCCTATTCACCACCGAGGAGAGGGAGAGGATACTCAATGAGGCCCAAAAGTTGGTTCCGGGCGCAGACGGGAATTCTACCACCAACCAGGCTCAGATAGATACCTCCTTTCCTCTAACAAGGCCTGAATGGGATTTCAACACGGCAGAAGGTAAGGAGAGGCTCCGGGTCTACCGCCAGACTCTAATGGGGGGTCTCCGCATGGCTGCTAGGAAGCCGACTAATCTGGCCAAGGTAGGGAATGTTCAACAGGAAAGAGATGAGTCTCTAGCAGCCTTCCTAGAGCGAGTCATGGAGGCATTCCGTACCTATACCCCCATGGACCCAGAGGCTCCCGAAAGCAAGGCGGCTGTTGTCATGGCCTTCGTAAACCAATCGGCTGCAGACATTAGGAGAAAATTGCAGAAGGTAGATAGATTAGGAGAGAAAAGTCTGCAGGACTTGCTGATAGTAGCCAAGAAGGTGTACAACAATCGGGAGCCACCTGGAGATAAACAGGTTCGTGCTGTGGTGGCTGCCAGCAGTAAGCAAACCCGAGACCTAGCTAAGATCCTGCTCGCCACCACCACGGACTCGTCCGAGGAATGGAACCACCATCTCCGCCGACTTGCCGGCAACCAGGAGGACGGTAAGGGGACCGCCCGGGGAGGGAGGCAAAAGCTGCAGAAAGATCAGTGTGCTTACTGTAGGGAGATTGGGCACTGGAAACAAGAGTGTTCAAAAAGGGCCAGCAAAAAGGGAGGCGAAGCAAATCGAGTGAACGTCCTGGAGCTAGATGAACTGAGTGATTAGGGGGGCGAGGGTTCGGACCCCCTCCCCGAGCCCAGGGTAACTCTTAGAGTGGAGGGCAACCCTATTGACTTCCTTGTCGACACTGGATCACAACACTTGGTCCTCCTTACGCCTCAAGGAAAATTAGCAAATAAGAAGTCTTGGGTGCAAGGGGCAACTGGTATGAGCCAGTATTCATGGACTACCCGAAGAATGGTGGATTTAGGGACGGGCCGGGTATCCCACTCTTTTATGGTAATTCCGGAATGCCCCTACCCACTGTTAGGACGAGACTTGCTCACTAAGATCGGAGCTCAAATAACTTTCAGACAAGGGGGGGCCTCAGGTTACTGATGGCGAGGGCCACCCCATTCAGATCCTGACCATGAGGCCGGAGGATGAGTACCGGCTTCACCAAAAAGCCTCTCCAGTAGAGGACAGCATGGACGAATGGCTGTAGGAGTTCCCCACGGCTTGGGCAGAGACAGGGGGAGTGGGGCTCGCCACCCACAGGGCCCCAGTCCTGGGAGAGTTAAAACCAGGGGAAGGCCCGGTGAGAGTCAAATAGTACTCCATGCCTCAGGAAGCCCGGAAGGGAATTCAGCCAAACATTCAGAGACTGAGGGGCATAAGGGTGCTGGTCCCCTGCCAGTCTGCCTGGAACACCCCCTCCTGCCAGTCTAGAAGCTCCACACGAATGACTACCGGCCGGTACAGGACCTCTGGGAAGTGAATAAAAGAGTTATGGACATACATCCAATGGTCCCCAACCCATACACTCTCCTAAGCTCTCTGGCGCCCTCCCGTGTCTGGTATACTGTGTTAGATTTGAAGGATGCCTTTTTCAGTTTGCCGCTGGCACCCCGCAGTCAACCCCTGTTCGCCTTGCCTTCCAGTGGCATGACCTGGAAGAGGGCTACAGCAGATAACTGACGTGGACCCGGCTGCCTCAGGGGTTCAAGAACTCGCCCACCATCTTCGACGAGGCCCTGCCCGAGGACCTGGGTGAGTACCAGAGAACACACCCCAACCTCACTCTCCTTCAGTATGTGGAGGATATCCTGATTGCAGCAGACACGGCTGAAGACTGCAAGCAGGGGACAAGGGACCTGCTGGCCTCCCTGGGGGCCCTTGGGTACTGGGCTTCTGCGAAGGAGGCCCAGATATGCAGAGAAAGGGTGAGTTACCTGGGATACATCCTGGAGGGTGGACAGCGGCGGCTGTCAGATGCCAGAAAAGAGACTGTTTTGAAAATCCGAACCCCCACCTCCCGAAGGGAAGTAAGGGAATTCCTAGGATCGGCTGGCTACTGCCGCCTCTGGATACTGGGTTTCACAGAGATTGCCAGGCTTCTATACGAGGCAACCAAGGAGGGAAAGGCATTTGAATGGACTGAGAGGAGACAGCCTTTAAGCAGTTAAAGAAAGCCCTCCTAAACGCTCCGGCCCTGGGCCTGCCAGACATAGAAGCCCTTCCATCTCTTCATAGATGAACACAAAGGAATAGTGAAAGGGGTCCTGACTCAAACCCTAGGCCCCTGGAGCCGCCCAGTGGCTTATTTGTCCAAGAAGTTAGACCCTGTAGCTGCCGGCTGGCCGCCATGCCTAAGAATTATTGCGGCGACAGCACTCTTAGTCAAGGATGCCGATAAACTGACCCTGGGGCAGGAAATCTGGATCACAACCCCGCATGCCATAGAGAGAGTCCTGAAACAGCCTCCTGATAGATGGATGAGGAACACACGTATGACCCATTATCAGAGCCTCCTGCTCAACCCTCCCAGAGTGCGGTTCCACCCCAGTGCGGCCCTCAATCCTGCAACCCTACTGCCCGACCCCGACCTAGATGCCCCACTACATGACTGTGCAGGAATCCTAGAGCAAGTAAAATGGGCTCCGGAAGGACCTGACCGACCAGCCCCTTCCAGATGCAGACGTCACCTGGTTCACGGATGGAAGCAGCTTCGTACGGGACGGAAGCAGGTATGCGGGTGCAGCTGTAGTCACTGAAACGGACACTGTATGGGCAGAGGCCCTGCCCACCGGGACATCAGCCCAGAGAGCAGAGCTTGTGGCCCTCACCAAGGCCCTGACACTGGGAGTTGGAAGGCGGCTCAACATCTACACAGACAGCCGTTATGCGTTCACCACCACTCATGTTCATGGGACAATCTACCATGAAAGAGGGTTACTAACAGCAGAGGGGCAGACTATAAAGAATAAACAGAAGATACTCGACTTGTTCTCGGCCTTATGGCTCCCCGCCAAATTGGCCATCATACACTGCCAAGGGCACCAGAAGGCTGACGACCCAGTGGCAAGAGGAAACCGCAGGGCTGACCAGGCGGCCAAGGCAGTAGCCCTTTCTCCGATCCCCACTATGGCCCTACAGCTCCCAGACCCAGGGGACCCAGTTCTGCCAGTTCAGCCAGGATATTCCCTGGAGGAGTTACAGTGCATTAGGAAGCTTCCCCAAGCACAGGAGGAGAAGGGGTGGTGGTATACACCACAAGGGGAGCTCATATTGCCAGATCAACTTGGAGTCTCCGTGATAAATCACATGCATCGGTCCACTCACCTGGGGGCACGAAAATTAAAGGACTTAATCCGACACGCCAGAGTTAAGATCCACCAGCAGGACATTAAAATAGAGTAGGTTGTATCTGCTTGCAAGACCTGTCAACTCACAAATGCGAGAACCGGGCCGAGTGAAAAAGGAACCAGGCTCAGAGGAACCAAGCCTGGAGCACAACGGGAGGTCGACTTCACTGAGGTTAAACCAGGAAAGTATGGCTATAAATATCTTTTAGTATTTGTAGATACCTTCTCCGGACGGGTAGAAGCATACCCAACTAAGCATGAAACAGCTCAGACGGTAGCTAAGAAGCTCCTGGAAGACATCTTGCCCAGGTACGGTTTTCCCGCTGAGATAGGGTCGGACAATGGACCAGCCTTTGTGTCTCAGGTAACGCAGGCAGTGGCCAAGGCCACTGGGGAAAATTGGAAATTGCATTGCGCTTTATAGGCACCAAAGCTCAGGGCAGGTAGAGAGAATAAATAGAACTCTAAAAGAGACCCTTACCAAATTGACCATGGAGACTGGTGGGGACTGGGTGGCTCTCCTTCCATATGCCCTTTACCGGGTTAGGAACTCCCCCTACACCCTGGGTTTTACTCCTTATGAGATCATGTTTGGCCGGCCTCCCCCTATTATCCCTAACCTTAAAGCCGAATTTCTTGTAGAATTTGAAAGTCAAGAACTGTTTCTTTCCTTGAGAGGGCTCCAGAGGGTGCACGAGGACATTTGGCCATGCCTCTGCGCTATCTATGAGACTGGCCCAGCCCCAACTCCTCATTAGCATAAGCCCAGGGACTGCGTCTACGTCAAGAGACACCGCCAGGACACCCTTGAGCCATGTTGGAAGGGTCCCTATGTTGTGGTGCTGACGACCCCCACCGCTCTCAAAGTAGACGGTGTCGCGACCTGGGTCCATCACACCCACATTTGGCCAGCAGACCCCTAGGCGATCCGGGAAGACTTCATCGCCCAGTGGAGCATTAGTCGAGACCAATGCAACCCACTCAAGCTCAAGCTGCGATGTTCTCAACCTGCCTGATGCTGGTAACCCTGCTTGTGGCCACTCCCACCACCGGGAGTCCTTACACCCCCTTCAACATCACCTGGCAGATCATAGACACGAGCTCAGGAACTATACTTAATCAGACTTCCCAGTTACACCCTAGAGACACGTGATTTCCAGAACTCCAGGTAGACCTCCAGACTTTCTTTCCCGACATCCGGTACTCCCCTGCATTCTTCAGAGGGTATAATGATCCAAAGGCTCTCCGAACCCTGTACTTCTATGTTTGCCCTGGTTAACCACCCTCGTCTCCGCCCTTATTGGGCCCCTTATAATTCTACTCCTGCCGCTGACCTTCGGGCCCTACATCATCAATAGATTAGTTTGGTTCATCAAGGAATGAGTAGAGGTCGTACAGATGATGGTGCTACACACTCAGTATAAGCATCTACCAATGGAAGAAGAAATGAGAGTACCAACCGATCCATGATTGGGCCTGTAAGTCTCATGACAAGGAGGGAATGATAGAGCTAAACTAGGTTGACTCCATGAAGTTCTTTTTGTTACTTTTATAATGTTTCTTTTGTTCTGTACCCGCCGTTCTGCAACTCTTCTTGCTGCCCTTCCCTGTAAACCGCGAGAATGTAACAGTTGCACAAACCTGCCAATAGGAATGCAGAGAAGTAGACTCAGTCCAAATTAGGCAAACTGCACAGTACTCCTGAGTAACCAGACCCCTGATCCTGCCCCCTGACCAATCGACGTTGGCCACGAATGTTCCCCCTGCCCACTGCTTTGGACCCCCTATAAAGCCTTTGTTCTCCCAAGCCTCTCTCTCTCTCCCGCCGCTGCACCGGTGACTGTTGGAGAAGGGAGCTGGTGCTAGCACGAATAAAGGTTCTTTTGCTTTTGCATTGGGCTCGGCTGCTCCCTGGTGGTCTCTGGGGATCATGAAATCTGGGCATAACAAGTTCTTTACAGTTTTCTCCATGTAAGTTCATGTCATTTGTCAACAATTCTTATGCACCATTGTGCTTCAATGTCAGGTGTAATGTCCTGTCTTTCATTTATACTACTTTTACTTCTTTTCCAATTTGGATGCCTTTCATTTCTTCTTCTTGTCTGATCACTATGGCTAGCACTTCCAATACTATGTCAAACAGGTGTGATGAAAGTGGGCATTCCTGTCTTGTTCCTGTTCTTAGGAGAAATGGGTTTAGTTTTGGACCACTGAGTATAATGTTGGCTGTAGGTTTCTTATATAACGCTTTATTTATGTTGAGGTATGATCCCTGTACTCCCACTTTGCTGTGAGTTTTTATCAAGAAAGGGTGTTGGATTTTGTCAAATGCTCTTTCTGCATCAGTTATGATTATATAATTTTTTTTCTTTTAATTTGTTTATGTGATGTATCATGTTTATGGATTAGTGGATATTGTACCATCCTTGCATCCCCAGAATAAATCTCACTTGGTCATGGTGTATGATCTTTCTAATGTAATTCTGGGTCCGATTTGCTAGAATTTTGTTGAGGATTTTAGCATCTACGGGGACTACTGTGAATACAGTGGGAGACCTGCTGTGCAGGAGACACCCCTATGGAGCAGGACTTGCTTCAGTGGGGCTTTGGTGCTCAGTGAGTCTGCTCCTTGAGTGTGTTGCTTATGGATGTAAAGGGTTGTAAGCTGGTATGGTATGACACTGCCCACTGGGTACGCTGGCTCTTGGGTCTCCAGGGAGGTGTAAAGTCAGCCACTGACTAGGGCCACCCAGCAGGATCTACAGAGATATCTGCAGAATCTCCTCTTTGTATTGGGTTTGGAAGGGCCCCGACAAGGCCCAGCTGTGAAGCAAGGAAGGCTAGTGCTGGTGCCAGGTCTTGGGCTTTATTGATAGTTTTGGAACTTCCTGACCCAACTGCAACTTGTTTGACAGATTTTAGCCTGAGCAAGGACAGGCCATTCGTATACAAAAGCTGCAGCACCCAGCTTGGGTGGCTTGTAAAGTGGGTTTGGTGTGGTCTCAGGGAATCATCAGGGCGAAGCAAACAGAAATGGCTGCCAGTCAGCCCTGGGACCCAGAATGTCCCAGCATAGGTGTAATGACTGCTGTGACCACCTCCATCTGGTAGAAAGCCGCCCTCAAGTTCCATCCCCGATGCCAGTCCATTTTCTCTTCATAATTGTCTGGGTCCCCCGCCTTTCCCCCTTCTGAGGTTTGTCCAGCAGTGTAATTCAGAGGAAGCGGGAGCTTGTAAATTCAGTTTGTGGTGCTGGCATTGTAAGAGGAGCAACTGGGGTAACCTGCAGCCTCTGTGTCACTGAGCTCCAATATGCACTGGTTTTCACAGCCCGTAGTTCTTACTGCCAGTAGGGTCTTCTCCCCAGCTCTGAGGGATTGGGACCCCTTGCTGGGCATTTTCTGTGGGATTGGGACCCCTTGCTCCTCCAGGTGACCTCTGCAGAGATGACCTCGCTCCCAATTTAAAAAGTGGCCCACATGGGTACAGGACCTGCACTTTCTGTGCCTCCGCACCTCCTACCAGTCTCCGTGTGCTATCTTCTTTACTTCTCTAGTCATAACACTTCTTTCAGCCAGCTTTCCAGAGGTTCTGGCTGATGGTTGTTCTGTATTTTAGTTTTAATTTTGATGGGGTTGTGGGAGGCAGCGAGTACAGGCCTTTGCCTATACTGCCATCTTGGATGTCCTCTCCCATAACTTTTCTGAATTTCATTCCTTACTCTTCTTTTATCTTCACCCGAAGAGTGAGAATATTTTTTCCACTGATTTTTTTTCTTAGGGAGAGAGAGGAGAGATGAGAGAAAGAGAGAGAGAGAGAGAGAATCATCATTTAGTTGCCTCCCTCATGTGCTGCCACTAAGAGGGGGGATCAGACCTGAAATCCACGTCCCTGCACTTTACTAGGAATCGAACCCTTGACCTTCCAATGTACAGGCAGGCACTCTCAGCACTGAGTGACATGGGCCAGGGCTCTTTATTTATTCTTTAAATTCTTTATTTTAAAAATATATTTTTATTGATTTCAGAGAGGAAGAGAAGGAGACATAGAAATATGAATAATGAAAGAGAGTCATTGATCAGCTACCTCCTGTATGCTCCCCACTGGAGTGTGAACCCAAAACCTGTGCATGTGCCCTGACAAGGAATGGAATTGTAATGTCCTAGGTTATGGGCCGATGCTCAATCACTGACCTGTACTGGGCAGCCTTTATTTATTGATTTTAGAGACAGGAAGGGAGACAGAGAAAGAGAGGGAAACATTGATGTGCTGTTCTACCCATCTATGCATTCATTGATTCTCCCCTACATGTGCCCTGATGGGGGATGGAACCCACAACTGTGGTGCATCGGGACCACATACTCAACAACTGAGCCACCTGGACAGGGCTCTGAATTTGTTTATTAATTTCAGAAGCTCAAATAGGATCTTGACAAATTTCTCTATGGAGGGTCATTTCATTTCCTAACATCAACATCTCTTATGATGTTTTGTGGTTCATAATGTGAGGTACATTGTCTTAACTTTCATTTCTTTTTTCATTTCTTTGAAGCTTGTTTTTTTGTTTGTTTTTTGCTTTAGTCTAGCTCCAGGTTTGCCAACTTTTGTTTTTTTTTTAAAAAAAATACCCATCAGATATCCTTTTATTTTATCTTATCTCCCTTTTATTGATGCTTGTTCAAATATTTGTTGTTTCCTTCCTTTGCAAACTTTGGGTTTACATTCTTGTTGTGTTTCTAGATTCCTGAGATGGTAGGTTAGGTTTTTTGAGATATGTTTTCATAATGTAAGCATTTATCCCTATGAAAATTCCTCTTAGAATTGCATTTTCTGAATTTTGTAAATGAATTTTGGTAAGTGGTCTTTTTATTTACTTTGTCTCTAAACTTTTTTGAGTTCTATTTTGTGCTTGGGTACTTGAAAATACATACATACATATATATATTATTGATTTCAGAGAGGAAGGCAGAGGGAGAGAGAGATAGAAACTTCAATGATGATAGAAAATCATTGATTGGCTGCTTCCTGCAAGGTCCCGCCACCCCCCCCCCCCCGCCACCGCCCCCACCCTGGGATCGAGTCCACAACCTGGGCATGTGCCCTTGACTGGGACCTTTTAGTTTGCAGTCTGATGCTCTATCCACTGAGCCAAACCGGCTATGGCTACCTTGAAGTTCTTATTTCTTTGTTTAATATTGGTTTCAGATAAAGAAGGAGAGAGAGAGAGAGAGAGAGAGAGAGAGAGAGAGAGAGAGAGAGAGAGAGAGAGAGAGAGAAAGAGAGAGAAGGAGGGAAACATCAGTATGAGGGGAAAACATCAATCAGCTGCCTCTGCACACAAACTAACTGGAAATGGAACCCGCATACTGATATGTGCCTTGCCTGGAAATTGAATCCTAGACGCTTTGTTATATAGGACGATACTCCAACCAACTGAGCAATACTGGCCAAGGCAGTCTGTGGTTTTTAAACACAATGATTTCCAGTATTTTTTGAAGAAGCCACTATGGCCAATGATAGCAGAAGCACAGAGAGGCTGCTGGAGGACCCTTGTTTTTTACTGTGGGTATCTTCACGTATGTTTGTTCAGCCAATCTTTCCAGTCATCCTTTCTGTACAGTTCTCCTTTATTTGTGTCTGTAATACTGTTTGTCTTCATGGTACCCTGATTCCCATTTCCTGTGGGCTTCTTTGTTCATGCATAGCTGTCTACTTATACTGGGATGGGGGGAGATGCTCATATTTCTGCTCCTGCCAATTTTCTGATGTCATTCACATAGGTCTTTTACCTGTGATCTCATTTGTCCTTTGTTGTTCTACCACAGCGTTGATCATCCATCTTTTCTGTTTTTCTTTGAAGATTCGCATAATTTATCCCATGCAATGGCTCAAATGGGCTTTAAGGGGAAGAATCATTTGTGCATCACAGAAGAAACATGACTTTATGAATGACACAGTGGACCCACAGGCGGTCTTGCCTTGGTGAAGGGTCATTGTGGAAGCTTTCACGCCTGGCCTTTGTTACAGTCATAACTAGAAACTCATTTTATTCATCAGTGTTTTCTTACTGTTGCCCAGTCCTTACCCAGTTATGCTTGTTTTGGGTTATTATTGATACTTTCCCAACGACACAGGTTGAATAGTGATCATTTCTACTCTGATTCCCAGCCCATGGATAACCTTAACCTCTCTGGACTTTGCACATTTGCCTCTTTCATAGGTCTCTCTTTACTGCAAATCAACGTTGGACCGTGCCTGCACCGCATTGGAGTGCACAAGTATTATTATATTGATGTTGAACCTCGTGTGCTCTAATACAATTAATGTTTATGGGTATGAGCACCTTCAAATGATTCTATACGGACTCACATGGCCAGCAGGTAAGGTCCTCAAAAAAGCCTTTGTGCAGGAACAATGAGTAGAGAATTCTTCTCTTTGTATCCCATCCTGTGCTTCTGTCCTTCCAGTGGTGATATTTTCATTGTTGACTGACCACGTTATGTACTTTAAGAGCGATTTCCTCAGAGTCTACTTCACTTGTCTAGAAAATCTCTCTAGTCATAACTGATAAATATTTATGGTAAAGATACTGTGATTTCATAACATCAACATGTACTTCACCAGATTTTCCTTTTGTTCAGGTTGCTGCTGTGGAGCAGAGAAAGTTGAGACCCCGACTGAACAGAAGGTTTCTGTAAGAGTGTGACAGGCAAGGAATCCCAAGGTAGCCTTGTCTTCCCAGAAGAGCCACCCCTGTGAGAGTTGTGGGCTCGTCTTGAGAAACATTTTCCACTTGACTGATCTGCAGAGAACACAACAGGGACAGATACTGTTGAGGTGTGGCGCATGTGCAAAACCGTTTTACTGCTGTGTAAAATTTCACCAACAGCACGTGAGAGACACTTTCAATACAGGTGTGGACAGGATCTCATTTGCAAACAGCTGCAATTTCAATGTCTTACAGAATCGTTTCACATGTGGGGAGGTTGGGCATGGTGTCTTTAACTGGTCAGGACATCTCCACCTAAAGGGTACTCAGACCAGGGACAGTCCAACTGCAATTTTGACGTGTGGGATGACGTTTCAAGGGCGAAAAAATGATTACACCAGAAAAGAATGTAAGGAAGACTTTAGTTTTACCCACATGTTTATTCTGGAAAAAGATGTCTATGTTGGAAGTCAGTGTTTTGATAGCTGTGAATGTGGAAAAAATGTTACCAAATATTCTAGCTTTCATTATCAACAGCGAGGTCACAATGGAGAAAGGCCTTCTCAGTGTAGTGAATTTGGGAAAGCTTTTAGCAGTAGTAACAGCCTAGGTAATCACAAAGCTTTGCACACTGGAGAAAGGCCTTATGAGCTCAGTGAATGTGGAAAAACTTTTACCGGTAGCAGTGTCCTCCATTATGAGCATAGAGTTCACACAGGACAAAGGCCTCCTGAGTACAATGAGTGTGGGAAATCTTTTACCAGTAACAGTATTCGTCATTGTCATCGGAGAGTTCACACTGGAGAAAAGCCTTATGAATGTAGTGAATGTGGGAAAGCTTACAGCACTAGCAGTCATCTTTATTGTCATCAGAGACTTCATACAGGAGAAAAGCTTTATCAATGCAGTGAATGTGGAAAACGTTTTACCTCTAAACGCATCCTTCATCAACATCAGAGAGTTCATATGGGAAAAAAGCCTTATAAATGTAGTGAATGTGGGAAAGCTTACAGCACTAGCAGTAATCTTTGTCATCATCAGAGTTCATACGGGAGAAAAGCCTTATAAATGTAGTGAATGTGGGAAATCTTTTACCCAGAATACTAGCCTTCGTAGTCATCAGAGAGTTCATACAGGAAAGAAGCCTTATAAATGCAGTGAATGTGGAAAATCTTTTACTCAGAGCACTACCCTTCTTTATCATCAGAGAATTCACACTGGAGAAAAACCTTATCAATGCAGTGAATGTGGGAAATCCTTTACCCATCGCATTGCCCTTTGTAATCATCAGACACTTCATACAGGGGAAACGCCTTATAAATTCAGTGAATGTGGAAAATCTTTTAAAGAGTGCAATGCTCTCCAATATCATCAGAGAGTTCACACTGGAGAAAAAAAGCCTTATCACTGCAGTGAATGTGGAAAATGTTTTACAAATAGCAGTGGTCTCCAATATCATCAGAGAGTTCACACTGGAGAAAAGCTTTATCAATGCAGTGAATGTGGGAAATCTTTTACCCATGGCACTGCCCTTTTTTTTTCAATTTTTTTAAGGTATTATATGTGTACATATCTTACCATTGCCCCCCCACCCCACTCCCATATATGCCCTCACCCCCCAGAGTTTTGTGTCCATTGGTTATGCTTATATGCATGCATACAAGTCCTTTGATTAATCTCTTATCTTCCCCACCTCTCCCTAACCTTCCTGCTGTAATTTGACAGACTGTTTGATGCTTTACTGCCTCTGTATCTATCTTTTTGTTCAAGTTTTTAATGTTCTTTATTATCCATAAATGAGTGAGATCATGTGGTATTTTTCTTTCATTGACTGGCTTATTTCACTTAACATAATGTTCTCCAATTCCATCCAGGTTGCTGCAAATGGTAAGAATTCCTTCTTTTTTATGGCAGCATAATATTCCATTGTGTAGATGTACCATAGTTTTCTGATCCAGTCATCTGCTGATGGGCACCTAGGCTGTTTCCAGATCTTAGCTATTGTAAATTGTGTTGCTATGAACATAGGGGTGCATATATCCTTTCTTATTGGTGTTCCCAGTTTCTTAGGATATATTCCTAGGAGTGGGATTACTGGGTCAAATGGGAGTTCCATTTTCAGTTTTTTGAGGAAACTCCATACCGTTCTCCACAGTGGCTGCACCAGTCTGCATTCCCACCAGCAGTGCACGAGGGTTCTGTTTTCTCCGCATCCTCGCCAACACTTTTCATTTGTTGATTTGTTGATGATAGCCATTCTGACAGGTGTGAGATGGTACCGCATTGTTGTTTTGATTTGCATCTCTCGGATAATTAGTGACGTTGAGCATGTTTTCATGTGTCTCTTGGCCTTCCTTCTGTCTTCTTTGGAAAAGATTCTATTTAGGTCCGTTGCCCATTTTTTTAATTGGATCATTTATCTTCCTTTTATTAAGTTGTATAAGCTGCCTGTAGATGTTGGAGATTAAACCTTTATCAGTGATGCCATTTGCAAATATGTTCTCCCATGCAGTGGGCTTTCTTGTTGTTTTGTTGATAGTTTCTTTTGCTGTAAAAAAGCTTTTTATTTTGATGTAGTCCCATTTGTTTATTTTCTCTTTAGCTTCCATTGCCCTAGGGGCAGTATCGGTGAAGAAGTTCTTTTGGCATATGTCTGAGATTTTGCTGCCTGTGGATTCCTCTAGTATTTTTATGGTTTCCCGTCTTACGTTTAAGTCCTATAGCCATTTTGAGTTTATTTTTGTGTATGGCGTAAGTTGGTGGTCTAGTTACATTTTTTTGCATGTGTCTGTCCAATTTTCCCAACACCATTTATTGAAGAGACTGTCTTTATTCCATTGTATGTTCATGCCTCCTTTGTCAAATATTAATTGAGCATCGTGGTTTGGGTCAATATCTGAATTCTCTATTTTGTTCCATTGATCTATATGTCTGTTCTTGTGCCAGTGCCAGGTTGTTTTGAGAACAGTGGCTTTGTAATATAGCTTGAAATCTGGTATTGAGATCCCTCCTACTTTATTCTTCTTTCTCAGGATTGTTGTGGCTATTCGGGGTCTTTTTTTATTCCAGATGAATTTTTGGAGAGTTCTTTCTAGGTCTGTGAAATATGCTGTTGGTATTTTAATGGGGAGTGCATTGAACCTATAGATTGCTTTGGGTAGTATGGACATTTTAATGATGTTGATTCTACCAATCCATGAACATGGTATGTTCTTCCATCTGTTTACATCTTCCTCTATCTCTTTTTTCAGTGTCCTGTAGTTTTCCATGTATAGGTTTTTTACCTCCTTATTTAAGTTTATTCCTAGGTATCTTAATTTTTTTGGTGCGATGGTAAATGGGATTGCCTTTTTAGTCTCTCTGTCTGTAAGTTCACTATTGGTGTATGGAAAGGCCATAGATTTCTTGGCGTTAATTTTGTATCCTGCTACATTGCCGAATTCATTTATTAAGTCTATTAGTTTTTTGACGGAGTCTTTTGGATTTTTTATGTATAATATCATGTCGTCTGCAAATAAAGACAGCTTTACTTGTTCTTTTCCAATTTGGATGCCTTTTATTTCTTCTTCTTGTCTAATTGCAATGGCTAATACTTTCAGTACTATGTCAAACAGGAGTGGTGAGAGTGGGCAACCCTGTCTTGTTCCTGTTCTTAGGGGAAATGTTTTTAGCTTTTGTCCATTGAGTATGATGTTTGCTGTGGGTTTATCATATATAGCTTTTATTATGTTGAGGTATGATCCTTCTATTCCCACCTTGTTGAGAGTTTTTATCAAGAAAGGGTGTTGGATTTTGTCAAATGCTTTTTCTGCATCAATTGATATGACTATGTGATTTTTATCTCTCAATTTGTTTATGTGATGTATCACGTTTATTGATTTGCGGATATTGTATTCCTTGCATTCCTGGGATAAATCCTACTTGGTCATGGTGTATGATCTTTCTGATGTACTGCTGGAGCCGATTTGCTAGAATTTTGTTGAGGATTTTGGCATCTATGTTCATGAGGGATATTGGTCTGTAATTCTCTTTCATTGTGTTGTCTTTATCTGGTTTTGGTATTAGGGTGATGCTGGCTTCATAGAAGGAGCTTGGGAGTGTTCCTTCCTCTTGAATTTTTTGGAATAGTCTGAGGAGGATAGGTTTTAGTTCTTCCCTGAATGTTTGGTAGAACTCTCCTGTGTAGCCGTCAGGCCCCGGGCTTTTGTTTGCCGGAAGCTTTTTGATGCCTGCTTCAATTTCGTCCATAGTTATTGGCCTATTGAGCTGTTGAGATTCTTCTTGACTGATTTTTGAAAGGTTGTATTTTTTTAGGAATGTGTCCATTTCCTCCAGGTTGTCCAGTTTGTTGGAATAGAGTTGTTCGTAGTATTTTGTAACAATCCTTTGTACCTCAGCGGGGTCTGTTGTTATTTCACCTCTTTCATTTCTGATTTTGTTTATTTGGGTCCTCTCTCTTTGCTTCTTGGTGAGCCTGGCTAGAGGTCCATCAATCTTGTTTATCCTTTCAAAGAACCAGCTCTTGGTTTTGTTGATCTTTTGTATTGTTTCTTTGGTCTCTATGTCATTTATCTCCGCTCTGATCTTTGTTATTTCCTTCCTTCTGGTTACACTGGGCTTTTCTAGCTGCTCTTTTTCTAGCTCTTTGAGTTGTAGGGTTAGGTAATTTATTACATTGTTTCTTGTTTTTTGCAATAGGCTGGTAGAGCTATGAACTTCCCTCTCAGGACTGCTTTCGCTGTGTCACATAGATTTTGGATTGTTGTGTTTTCATTGTCATTCGTTGCCATGATGTTTTTTATTTCTTCCTTGATCTCTCTGGTGACCCAGTCCTTGTTTAATAGCATGCTGTTTAGTCTCCATGTGTTTGATTTCTTTGGATTGTATTTATTGTAGTTGATTTCCAGTTTTATGCCACTGTGATCTGAGAAGATGCTTGATATAATTTCTATCTTCTTGAATTTAAAGAGACTTTGCCTGTGACCCAGCATATGGTCTATCTTTGAAAATGACCCATGTGCACTTGAGAAGAATGTATATTCTGTGGCTTTGGGGTGAAATGTTCTGAAGATGTCAATTAATTCCATCTGGTCTAGTGAGTCATTTAGGATTGCTGTTTCTTTGCTGATTTTTTGTTTAGAGGATTTGTCCAATGGTGATAGTGGGGTATTAAAGTCTCCTACTATGATTGTATTGTTATTAATCTCTCCCTTGATATCCTCCAGGAGTTTTTTATGTATTTGGGTGCTCCTATATTGGGAGCGTATATGTTTACCAGAATTATTTCTTCTTGTTGGATTTCTCCCTTTAGTATTATGAAGTGGCCTTCCTTATCTCTTGTTATGGCATTTACTTTGAGGTCTAATTTGTCAGATATAAGTATTGCTACCCCAGCTTTTTTTTCATTTCCATTTGCCTGGAAGATATTTTTCCATCCCTTCACTTTCAATCTGTGTGAGTCTCTTGTTCTGAGGTGGGTCTCTTGTAGACAGCATATATATGGGTCATGTTTTTTTATCCATTCAGCCACTCGCTGTCTTTTGATTGGAGCATTTAGTCCGTTTACATTTAAAGTTATTACTGAAAGGTATTTGTTTGTAGTCATATCTATTTGTGTGTCTGTATTCCATCTTACCTGTTTATTTCTTCTTTTTACAGTATTCCCTTTAGCAATTCTTGCATTGCTGGTTTGGTGGTGATAAACTCCCTGAGTCTTTTTTTGTCTGCGAAGCTCCTGATTTCCCCTTCAATTCTGATTGATAGTCTTGCTGGATATAGTATTCTTGGATTCAGTCCTTTGCTTTGCAACACTTTGTATACCTCTTTCCATTCACTTCTAGCTTGTTGTGTTTCTGTTGGGTAATCATTTGATAATCTGATGGGTGTTCCTTTGTAGGTAACTCTCTGTCTCTCTCTTGCCGCCTTTAAGATTCTCTCTTTATCATTTATATTTGCCATTGAAATTATGACATGTTTTGGTGTGGGTCTTTTGGGGTTGATCCTGCTTGGGACTCTCTGTACTTGCATAACTTTTATCTTTCCCATATCTGGGAAGTTTTCTGTCATTATTTCTTCAAATAGATTTTCTAATCCCTGCTGCTCTTCTTGTCCTTCTGGCAGCCCTATTATACGTATGTTACTTCGTTTCATGTTGTCCCGAAGCTCCCTTAGGCTTTCCTCCTGCTTTTTAATATTTTTCTCCAATTGCTGTTCAGATTGAGCTTGTTTCTGTACCTGATCTTCTAACTCACTAATTCGGTCCTCTGCTTCTTGTAGTCTACTGTTGAAACTTTCCATGGTGTTTTTGATTGTAGCTATATCACTTTTCATTTCTTCCTGATTCTTGCATAAGTTGTTGATTTTCTCATCTATCCGACGTATAAATTCCACAACCATTACTCTGAACTCCTTTTCGGTCATGTTGCAAGGTTCAGTTTCACTAATTTCCTCTCTAGGCGACACCACATTTTCTTTCCTCTGTGAGTTGTTTCGTTTCCCCATTCTGGCTATCACCAGAAAACTCAGGCTTCCGTTTGCGTGGACCTGGGCCGTGTGCTGTGGGGACTTCGCTCCACCCGAGTTTCACTGAAGTGTTCTGACACTAGGACGTGTGGCTGCCTTTGGTTGGTGGGCACCAGACTTGCCCAGGGTCAGTGTCCCCAGTGTTCCGTGTGGTCTCGTGTGCACACTTAGAATCAGGGCCCTGTCTGCACCACACTGTTGGTATGTGTCGAAAATGAGATCCTTAGCATGTCCCCAGAGTCAGAGTTTCCCTGTGTCTGCACCAAGAATTGAGTGTCAGAGTCTCTGTTGCCTTGTGTGGTTTCTTGTTGAGAATCAGGGTCCCCGTGTGTGCATACACCAACAATTGGGGTCGCTGGCTCTTAGTGTGAATGCGCTGTGAGTCAGGGATCCCAGGCAGCTGTGTCCGGCGTGCCAAATTCCCTGAAGTGGAGCTGCGTCCTGTGTGTGCTCTCTCTACTGAGCCAAACCGGCTAGGGCGCACATTCTCAAATTCCTGAAGGTGCTCTGGCTCTGTGCACTCTCCCAGAATCCCTGAATGGGGGCGGAGTACGTCCTGCGTGCCAAATTCCCCAAAGGGAAGCCCCTTTGTGCACGTTCTAAGATTCCCCGAAGGGGAGCTGTGACCCGCAAGCCAAATTCCCCGAAGGGGAACCCTCTATGCGCACTGACAGATTTACCCAAAGGTGAGCTGCTTCTGTCCCACGCGCCAAATTCCCTAAGGGGAGCGCTTCCCTGCGCAAAGCTGTGCAGCTTGGGCGAGGGGCGGGTTTATCAGTTACTATGGCGCTATCCGAGTGCCTGCGGGGAGGGGGATAGGCTCTTTGACTCATGGAAATCTGCTGGGAAGTCTGGATTCTTGTTTGTTGGTCTGAAGCTGTGATAGCAGTTCTCTGTCCCCAGTGGCTGCAGGGTCCTGGTTTGTGTCAGAAGCCAGGATGCGAGTCTCAGGCAGCTCTGTTTCTCAGGATGGCGTGGTCTCCGCGTCAGCCTATCATTCTCTTCTTTTGCACGGCACTGCCCTTTGTAAATATCAGAGACTTCATACAGGGGAAAACATGGAGACAAAGGCTGTCTTTAGTCCAGGGATGTGGCTTTTTTGGGTTTGGGTACAAGTTCTTTATTGTTTGTTACATTTTCTGTCATTGAGATGAGACTCTCACCCAGGGGGCATAAGTAGGGGGATTGAATATAGAGTTACCAAACCTGTTCTTCCAGAATAGCTGAACTTATATTTGTTTTCTCTTGGACCATTGATAAAAACTGTAATGAGTAAATTACATGTGTTGACTATAGTGTTTCATAAATCTTGACGTGTGCATGAAACTGAAGCCATCATTACAAATTCATAATGCTGACCATATCTGTCCGTGTAATTGGTTCATGACCTCTTTTAATCTGTCCCTGTTCTTCACAGGTTTCCTAGTTTTCATGGATTTACATTCCATTTTCATAGAGAACTTTATTTTTCTAAATATTTTTGTGCTTTAATTTATGTTTCAGAAATGCTTGGAGATTAAGTAAAGTTACATTAATAATGCATCTTTTTGGTGGGGGTTGATGACAAATATGTGATAACTTAATCAATAAAGTAATTAAAAATAATGGATCGTTTTTTCTGATAGATATTCTTTTAAAAATATATACATATATATATATATATATATACATATATATGTATTATTGATTGTACAGAGTGAAGTGAGGTGTAGAGAGTTACAAACATCGATCAGCTGTCTCCTGCACAACTCCTACTTGCAATGTGCCTGCAACCAAGTTACATGCCCTTGACCAGAATTAAACCTGGGACCCCTTAGTCTGCAGACCGTCTCTGTATCCACTGAGCCAAACCAGTAAGGGCTCTGATACATATTCTTATCATTGATATATCACCGTCAATGTGTCCATTTTAATAAATATTTGGTTATTTCTAACAAAGGTGGCAAAAATTGTTCTGTATAATTACTTGTCCTACCTAATAATAGACAAACATGTAAATTGACCATACCTTCACTATGCCCATAGCCAATCAGAGTGAGTATGCAAATTAACCCAAAAATGATGGCCATCAAAAGGCAAGGCAAGGCAAGGCAAAGGAAAGGCAAAGGCAAGGCAAAGGCAAAGGCAAAGGCAAAGGCAAAGGCAAAGGCAAAGGCAAAGGCTAGGCAAAGGCAAAGGCAAAGGCAAAGGCAAAGGCAAAGGCAAGGCAAAGGCAAGGCAAAGGCAAGCCAAAGGCCAGGCAAAGATAGGGCAAAGGCAAGGCAAAGTCAAGGCAAATGCAAAGGCAAAGGCAAAGGCAAAGGCAAGGCAAAGGCAAGGCAAAGGCAAAGGCAAAGGCAAAGGCAAAGGCAAAGGCAAGGCAAAGGCAAGGCAAAGGCAAAGGCAAAGGCAAGTCAAAGGCAAGTCAAAGGCAAGGCAAAGGCAAGGCAAAGGCAAGGCAAAGATAGGGCAAAGTCAAGGCAAATGCAAAGGCAAAGGCAAAGGCAAAGGCAAAGGAAAAAGCAAAGGTAAAGGCAAAGGCAAAGGAAAGGCAAGGCAACAAGGCAAGGCAACAGACCATGGGGATGTGTCACAGTGTCTCTAGAACTCTTGGAATACGTTTTAGAATCCGAACATCTCTACTGAATTTTGAAATATTGAGAATTTGTGTCCAAAGCGCTGTGAAAGGCAGGATAGACTTTAAAGTGGTAATAATGGTTAAAGTGCTGGTATATTTTTTAAAAAAAGTTGTTTAACCAAATTGGAATTCACAATGAAGGAACTTGAGACACTGGAAGAAAGTAACTCCAACTCGGGAAATTCACAATGATGACCTAGGTTAATATCCAAGAAAGTGCTTCAAACACTAGGAATACATATTCCAATAGACAGAATATCTGAACTGCACAATTTTGTCACTGGGAAATCTTGTTCAAAAGGTGAGAACCTACTGAGATACTGTTTACACTTATTTTTCCCATCAAAAGGAGTTGGCGTTTTCAGGAAAAGGAGTTGGTGAAACACCGAAAAATTCATTTTCCTAGAGCTATAGAATAGTATGAAAGTATTTAGAACACTATGAAATCAAAATGTTAGTTAGGCTAGTGATCCAAGTAGTGTTTTAGCGTGCCTTTAAAAAGCCGGTATGACACCCGTGTTAAAATGATAAACTCTCACAGCTCAAAACAACAGACCAGAAGGATGTGTGAGAGTGTCTCTAGAACTCTTGGAATGCGTTTTAGAGCCCGAACATCTCTATTTAATTTTGAAATACTGGGAATTTGTATCCAAAGTGCTGTGAAAGGTAGGATAGATTTTCAAGTGGTAATAATGGTTAAAGTGCTGGTATATTTGTAAAAAAAAACACGCTGTTTATCCAAATTGGAATTCACAATGAAGGAGCTTGAGACACTGGAAGAAAGTGACCCCAACTCGGGAAATTCACAATGATAACCTAGGTTAATATCTAAGAAAGTGCTTCAAACACTAGGAATACGTGAATAAAGGGCTTTAATATCTGTAACACATTGTTTCCTGACAAGGAAATCATGTTCAAAGAACGTAGAACTGAGTTGGATACTGGTTACATTTATAATTCAGGGACAATGAGTTGGCGGTTTAAAAAGAAGCCTGGTTAGGCCATTATACGGGAAGTGATTATGTCACCAAGGGGGAGGGGTCACGTGGGAAGGCTCAAGTGATCCCAGGTGATAATGATTTGGCCAGGGGACCTGCTGGGAGTGATGACGTCATCGAGGTTGGATCTGGTGCTAGGGTTAGAGAATTGGGGTTTGGGCTAAGGTTAGGGTTACGAAAAGGTTTTGGGTTATCTATGGTTCAGGCTCAGTTTAGGGTTAGGTTTAGGCTTAGGGTTAGAGGTTTAGGGACAGGGTTAAGGTCACAGAGTAGTAACATTGTGTATGCAAAATGAGTGAGCTTCAATCACTGGACAAATTGGAGTGTAGCACTGAGAATTTACAACTCCAGACTAGGGAAATATATAGAAATGTGCTTCACACACTAGGAATACATATTCCAATAGACTGAATATCTGAACAGCACAATTTTGTCACTGGGAAGTCTTGTTCAAACAGCTGAGAACCGACTGTGATACTGTTTACACTTATTTTTCCCGTGAAAAGGAGTTGGCATTTTTTGGAAAAGGACTTGGTGAAACACTGAAAAATTCATTTTCCTAGAGCTATACAATAGTATGAAAGTATTGAGAACACTATGAAATCAAAACGTTAGTTAGGCTAGTGTTCCAAGTAGTGTTTTAGCGTGCCTTTAAAAGCCGGTATGACACCTGTGTTAAAATGATAAACTCTCAGATCGCAAAACAACAGACCAGAAGGATGTGTCAGAGTGTCTCTAGAACTCTTGGAATACGTTTTAGTACCCGAACATCTCTACTGAATTTTGAAATACTGAGAATTTGTATCCAAAGTGCTGTGAAAGGTAGGATAGACTTTCAAGTGGTAATAATGGTTAAAGTGCTGGTATATTTGTAAAAAAACGCTGTTTAACCAAATTGGAATTCTCAATGAAGGAGCTTGAGACACTGGAAGAAAGTGAACCTAACTCGGGAAATTCACAATGATAAACAAGGTTAATATCTAAGAAAGTGCTTCCAACACTAGGAATACGTGAATATAGGGCCTTAATATCTGTAACACATTATTTTCTGAAAGGAAATCTTGTTCAAAGAACGTAGAACTGAGTTGGATACTGGTTACATTTATAATTCAGGGACAATGAATTGGCGGTTTAAAAAGTAGTCTGGTTAGGCCATTAAAGCAGAAGTGATTAAGTCACCAAGGGGGAGGGGCCACGTGGGAAGGCTCAAGTGATCCCAGGTGATAATGATTTGGCCAGGGGACCTGCTGGGAGTGATGACGTCATTGAGGTTAGTTTTGGTGCTAGGGTTAGAAAATTGGGGTTCGGAGAAGGTTACGGTTAGGATAAGGGATCGGTCTAGCTAGGGTTCAGGCTAAAGTTAGGGCTAGGTTTAGGCTTAGGGTTAGAGGGTTAGGGACAGGGTTAAGGTCACGGAGTAGTAACATTGTGTATTCAAAATGAATAAGCTTCAATAACTGGACAAATGGGAGCGTAGTACTGAGAATTTACAACTAAAGACTAGGGAAATATTTAGAAATATGCTTTACACACTAGGAATACATATTCCAATAGACTGAATATCTGAACAGCACAATTTTGTCACTGGGAAATCTTGTTCAAACAGCTGAGAAACGACTGTGATACTGTTTACACTCATTTTTCCCGTGAAAAGGAGTTGGCGTATTCGGCAAAAGGACTTGGTGAAACATTGAAAAATTCATTTTCCTAGAGCTATAGAACAGTATGAAAGTATTGAGAACACTATGAAATGAAAATGTTAGTTAGGCTAGTGTTCAAAATAGTGTTTTAGTGTGCCTTTAAAAAGCCGGTATGATACCCGTGTTAGAATGATAAACTCTCAGAGCTCAAAAAACAGACCACGGGGATGTGTCAGATTGTGTCTAGAAGTCTTGGAATACGTTTTAGAACCCGAACATTTCTACTGAATTTTGAAATACTGAGATTTGTGTCCAAAGCACTGTGAATGGTAGGCTAGACTTTCAAGTGGTAATAACTGTTAAAGGGCTGGTATATTTGAAAAAAAACACTGTTTCACCTAAATGGAATTCACAATGAAGGAGCTTGAGACACTGGAAGAAAGTGACTCCAACTCGGGATATTCACAATGATAACCTAGGTTAATATCTAAGAAAGTGCTTCAAACAATAGGAATATGTGAATAAAGAGCCTTAATATCTGTAACACATTGTTTCCTGACAAGGAAATCGTGTTCAAAGAACATAGAACCGAGTTGGATACTCCGACATTTATAATTCAGGGACAATGGTTGGCAGTTTAAAAGAAGTCTGGTGAGGCCATTAAACCAGAAGTGATGAAGTCACCAAGGCGGAGGGGCAACATAGGAAGGCTCAAGTGATCCAAGGTGATAATGATTTGGTCAGGGAACCTACTGGGAGTGATGATGTCATCTAGGTTAGTTCTGGTGCTAGTGTTAGAAAATTGGGGTTCGGAGTAGGGTCAGGGTTAGGATAAGGGTTCGGGCTAGCTAGGGTTCTGGCTCAGGTTAGGGCTAGGTTTAGGGTTAGGGTTAGAGGGTTAGGGAAAGGGTTAGGGTCACGGAGTAGTAACATTGTGTATTCAAAACGAATGAGGTTCAATCACTGGACGAATTGGACTGTGGCACTGAGAATTTATAATTCCAGACGAGGGAAATAATTAGAAATGTGCTTCACACACTAGGAATACATATTCCAATAGACTGCATATCTGAACAGCACAATTTTGTCACTGGGAAATCTTGTTCAAAGAGCTGAGAACCTACTGAGATTCTGTTTACACTTATTTTTCCCGTCAAAAGGAGTAGGCGTTTTTGGGAAAAGAGTTGGTGAAACACTGAAAAATTCATTTTCCTAGAGCTATACAATAGTATGAAAGTATTGAGAACATTATGAAATCAAAATGTTAGTTAGGCTAGTGTTCCAAGTAGTATTTTAGCGTGCCTTTAAAAGCCGGTATGACACCCATGTAAAAATGATAAACTCTCACAGCTCAAAACAACAGACCAGCAGGATGTGCCAGACTATCTCTAGAACTCTTGGAATACATTTTAGAACCCGAACATTTCTAATGAATTTTGAAATACTGGGAATATATTTCCAAAGCGCTGTGAAAGGTAGGATAGACATTCAAGTGGTAATAATGGTTAAAGTGTTGGTATATTTGTAAAAAAAATGCTGTTTAACCAAATTGGAATTCACAATGAAGGAGCATGAGTCACTGGAAGAAAGTCACTCCAACTCAGGAAATTCACAATGATAACCTAGGTGAATATATAAGAAAGTGCTTCAAACAAAAGGAATACGTGAATAAAGGGCCTTAATATCTGTAACACATTGTTTCATGACAAGGAAATCGTGTTCAAAGAAGATAGAACTGAGTTGGATACTGGTTCCATTTATAATTCAGGGACAATGAGTTGGCGTTTTTGAGAGAAGCCTGGTTAGGCCGCTAAACCGGAAGTGATGATGTCACCAAAGGGGAGGGGCTACGTGGGCAGGCTCAAGTGATCTCAGGTAAGAATCATTTGGCCAGGGGCCCTGCTGGGAGTGATGACGAAATTGAGGTTAGTTTTGGTGTTATGGTTACAGAATTGGGGTTCGGGTTAGGTTTAGGGTTAGGATAAGTGTTTGGGCTAGCTAGGGTTCATGCGCAGGTTAGGGCGAGGTTAAGGGCTAGGGTTAGAGGTTTAGGGACAGGGTTAGGGTAGTAACTTTGGGAATTTACAATGAATGAGCTTCAACCACTGGACAAATGAAAGCGTAGCACTGAGATTTCACAACTCCAGACTAGGGAAATATTTAGAAATGTGCTTCATACACAAGAATACATGTTCCAGTAGACTGAATATCTGAACAGCACCATTTTGTCACTGGGAAATCTCGTTCAAATAGCTGAGAACCGAGTGTGACACTGTTTACAATTATTTTTCTAGTCAAAAGGAGTTGGCGTTTCCACGAAAAGGAGTTGGTGAAACACTGAAAAATTCATTGTCCTAGAGCTATAGAACGGTATGAACGTATTGAGAACACTAAGTAATGAAAATGGTAGTTAGGCTAGTGTTCTAAGTAGTGTTTTAATGTGCCTTTCAAAAGCCGGTGTGACACCCGTGTTAAAATGAAAACTCTCAGAGCTCAAAACAACAGACCTGCGGGATGTGCCAGTGTGTCTCCAGAACTCTTGGAATATGTTTTAGAACCGGAACATCTCTACTGAATTTTGAAATACTGGGAATATGTTTCCAAAGAGCTGTGAAAGGTAGGAAAGACTTTCAAGTGGTAATAATGGTTAAAGTGCTGGTATATTTGTAAAAACCGCTGTTTAACCAAATTGGAATTCACAATGAAGGAGCTTGAGTCACTGGAAGAAAGTGACTCCAACTCGGGAAATTCACAATGTTAACCTGGGTGAATATATAAGAAAGTGCTTCAAACATAAGGAATACGTAAATAAAGGGAGTTAATATCTGTATCACATTGTTTCATGACAAGGAAATCGTGTTCAAAGAACATAGATCCTAGTTGGATACTGGTTACATTTGTCATTCAGGGACAATGAGTTGTTGTTTTTGAGAGAAGCCTGGTTAGGCCCTTAAACCGGAAGTGATTATGTCACCAAGGGGGAGGGGCCACGTGGACAGGCTCAAGTGATCCCATGATGACAATTTGGCCTGTGGACCTGCTGGTACTGACGAAGTCATCGAGGTTAGTTCTGGTGTTAAGGTTGGAGAATTGGGATTCGGGCTAGCGTTAGGGTTAGGATAAGCGTTCGGGCTAGCTAGGGTTCAGGCGCAGGATAGGGATAGGGTTAGGGTTATGGTTAGAGGTTTAGGGACAGGGTTAGGGTCACGGTGTAGTAACATTCGGAATTCACAATGAATGAGCTTCAGACACTGGACAAATGGGAGAGTAGCACTGAGAATTCACTACTCCAGACTAGGGAAATATTAACAAATGTGCTTCATACACAAGAATACATGTTCCAATAGACTGAATATCTGAACAGCACAATTTTGTCACTGGGAAATCTTGTTCAAACAGCTGAGACCGAGTGACACTCTTTACATTTATTTTTCCCGTCAAAAGGAGTTGGCATTTCTGGGAAAAGGAGTTAGTGAAACACTGAAAAATTCATTGTCCTAGATCTATAGAACAGTATGAAAGTATTGAGAACACTAAGAAATGAAAATGGTAGTTAGGTTAGTGTTCCAAGTAGTGTTTTAAAGTGCCTTTAAAAAGCCGGTATGACACCAGTGTTAAAATGAAAACTCTCAGAGCTCAAAACAACAGACCTGTGGAATGTGTCAGAGTGTCCCTAGACCTCTTGGAATACGTTTTAGAACCCGAACATCTCTACTGAATTTTGAAATACTGGGAATATGTATCAAAAGCGCTGTGAAAAGTAGCACATTCTTTCAAGTGGTAATAATGGTTAAAGTGCTGGAGTATTTGTAAAAAAACGCTGTTTAACCAAATTGGAATTCACAATGAAGGAGCTTGAGGCACTGGAAGAATGTGACTCCAACTCGGGAAATTCACAATGATAACCTAGGTGAATATATTAGAAAGTGCTTCAAACTCTAGGAATACGTAAATAAAGGGCCTAAATATCTGTAAAACATTTTTTTCATGACAAGGAAATCGTGTTCAAAGAACATAGAACCGAGTTGTATACTGGTTACTTTATACTTCAGGGACAATGAGTTGGCGTTTTTGAGAGAAGCCTGGTTAGGCCGTTAAACCAGAAGTGACGATGTCACCTAGGGTGAGGGGACACGTGGGCAGGCTCAAGTGATCCCAAGTGATGATGATTTGGCCAGGGGACCAGCTGGGAGTGATGACGTCATCAGGTTAGTTCTGGTGTTAGGGTAAGAGAATTGGGGTTCGGGCTAGGGTTAGGGTTAGGATAAGGGTTCGGGGTAGCTAGGGTTCCAATGCACGTTAGGGCTGGTTTTAGGGTTAGGGTTAGAGGTTTAGGGACATTGTTAGGGTCACGGTGTAGTAACATTGGGAATTCACAATGAATGAGCTTCAACCACTGGACAAAAGGGAGTGTCGGACTGAGAATTCACAACTCCAGACTAGGGAAATATTTAGAAATGTGCTTCATACACAAGAATACATGTTCCAGTAGACTGAATATCTGAACAGAACAATTTTGTCACTGGGAAATCTTGTTCAAACAGCTGAGAACCAAGTGTGACACTGTTTACATTTATTTTTCCCGTCAAAAGGAGTTGGTGTTTCCGGGAAAAGGAGTTGGTGAAACATTGAAAAATTCATTGTCCTAGAGCTATAGAATGGTATGAAAGTATTGAGAACACTAAGAAATGAAAATGGTAGTTAGGTTAGTGTTCCAAGTAGTGTTTTAATGTGCCTTTAAAAAGCCGGTATGACACCCATGTTAAAATGAAAACTCTCAGAGCTCAAAACAACAGACCTGTGGGATGTGTCACAGTGTCTCTAGAACTCTTGGAATACGTTTTAACCCGAACATCTCTACTGAATTTTGAAATGCTGGGAACATGTTTGCAAAGCGCTGTGAAAGGTAGGATAGACTTTCAAGTGGTAATAATGGTTAAAGTGCTGGTATATTTGTAAAAAAAAACATGTTTAACCAAATTGGAATTCACAATGAAGGATCTTGAGTCACTGGAAGAAAGTGACTCCAACTCGGGAAATTCACAATGATAACCTAGGTGAATATATAAGAAAGTGCTTCAATCAATAGGAATACGTAAATAAAGGGCCTTAATATCTGTAAAACATTTTTTCATGACAAGGAGATCGTGTTCAAAGAACATAGAACCGAGTTGTATACTGGTTACTTTATACTTCAGGGACAATGAGTTGGCGTTTTTCAGAGAAGCCTGGTTAGGCCGTTAAACCAGAAGTGACGATGTCACCTAGGGGGAGGGGCCACGTGGGCAGTCTCAAGTGATCCCATGTGATGATGATTTGGCCAGGGGACCAGCTGGGAGTGATAACGTCTTCGAGGTTAGTTCTGGTGTTAGGGTTAGAGAATTGGGGTTCAGGCTAGGATTAGGGTTAGGATAAGGGTTCGGGGTAGCTAGGGTTCCGATGCACGTTAGGGCTAGGTTTAGGGTTAGGGTTAGAGGTTTAGGGACAGGGTTAGGGTCACGGTGTAGTAACATTGGGAATTCACAATGAATAAGCTTCAACAACTGGACAAATGGCAGTGGCGCACTGATAATTCACAACTCCAGACTAGGGAAATATTTAGAAATGTGCTACATACACAAGAATACATGTTCCAATAGACTGAATATCTGCACAGCACAATTTTGTCACTGGGAAATCTTGTTCAAACCGCTGATAACCAAGTGTGACACTGTTTACATGTATTTTTCCCGTCAAAAGGAGTGGGGATTTCCGGGAAAAGGATTTGGTGAAACATTGAAAAATTCATTGTCCAGAGCGATAGAACGGTATGAAAGTATTGAGAACACTAAGAAATGAAAATGGTAGTTAGGCTAGTGTTCCAAGTAGTGTTTTAATGTGCCTATAAAAAGCCAGTATGACACCTGTGTTAAAATGAAAACTCTCAGAGCTCAAAACAACAGACCTGTGGGATGTGTCACAGTGTCCCTAGAATTCTTGGAATACGTTTTAGAACCCGAACATCTCTACTGAATTTTGAAATATTGAGAATATGTATCGAAAGCGCTGAGAAAGGTAGTATAGACTTTCAAGTGGTAATAATGGTTAAAGTGCTGGTATGTTTGTAAAAAAAAAAACGCTGTTTATCCAAATTGGAATTCACAATGAAGGAGCTTGAGTCACTGGAGGAAAGTGACTCCAACTCGGGAAATTCACAATGATAACCTAGGGGAATATATAAGAAAGTGCTTCTATCAATAGGAATACGTAAATAAAGGGCCTTAATATCTGTAAAACACTTCTTCATGACAAGGAGATCGTGTTCAAAGAACATAGAACCCAGTTGGATACTGGTTACATTTATAATTCAGGGTCAATGGGTTGCGTTTTTCAGAGAAGCCAGGTTAGGGCGTTAAACCGGAAGTGATGACGTCACCAAGGGGGAGGGGCCACGTGGCAGGCTCTAGTGATCTCAGGTGATGAAAATTTGGCCAGGGGACCAGCTGGGATTGATGATGTCATCGATGTTAGTTCTGCTGTTAGGGTTAGAGAATTGGGGTTTGGGCTAGGTTTAGGGTTAGGATAAGGGTTTGGGCTAGCTAGGGTTCCGATGCACGTTAGGGCCAGGTTTAGGGTTAGGGTTAGAGCTTTAGGGACAGTTTGGGTCACGGGGTTAGGGTTAGAGAATAAGCTTTAGGGACATGGGGTTACTGGGTCACGGTGTCAGAAATCATCAAACCACTGAGCACAATTTTGTCACCGAGTGTGACACTGTTTACATTTATTTTTCCCGTCAAAAGAGTTGGGGTTTCCGGGAAAAGGAGTTGGTGAAACACTGAAAAATTCATTTTCCTAGAGCTATAGAACAGTATGAAAGTATTGCGAACACTAAGAAATGAAAATGGTAGTTAAGCTATTTTTCCAGTAGTGTTTTAATGTGCCTTTTAAAAGCCGGTATAACACCTCTGTTAAAATGAAAACTCTCAGAGCTAAAAACATCAGACCTGTGGGATGTGTCACAGTGTCCCTAGAACTCTTGGAATACGTTTTAGAACCCGAACATCTCTACTGAATTTTGAAATACTGGGAATATGTATCGAAAGTGCTGTGAAAGGTAGGATAGACTTTCAAGTGGTAATAATGGTTAAAGTGCTGGTATATTTGTAAAAAAAAACGCTGCTTAACAAAATTGGAATTCACAATGAACGAACTTGAGTCACTGGAAGAAAGTGACTCCAACTCGAGAAATTTACAATGATAACCTAGGGGAATATATAAGAAAGTGCTTCAATCAATAGGAATACGTAAATAAAGGGCCTTAATATCTGTAAAACATTTTTTCATGACAAGGAGATCGTGTTCAAAGAACATAGAACCGAGTTGTATACTGGTTACTTTATACTTCAGGGACAATGAGTTGCCGTTTTTGAGAGAAGCCTGGTTAGGCCGTTAAACCAGAAGCGACGATGTCACCTAGGGTGAGGGGCCACGTGGGCAGGCTCAAGTGATCCCATGTGATGATGATTTGGCCGGGGGACCAGCTGGGAGTGATGACGTCATCGAGGTTAGTTCTGGTGTTAGGGTAAGAGAATTGGGATTCGGGCTAGGGTTAGTGTTAAGATAAGGTTTTGGGCTAGCTAGGGTTCATGCACTGATTAGCGCTAGGATTAGGGTTTGGGTTAGAGGTTTAGGGACAGGGTTAGGGTCACGGTGTAGTAACATTGGGAATTTACAGTGAATGGTCTTCAACCACTGGACAAATGGGAGTGTCGAACTGATAATTCACAAGGGACAGGGAAATATTTAGAAATGTGCTTCATAAACAAGAATACAAATTCCAAAGACTGAATATCTGAACAGCACAATTTTGTCACTGGGAAATCTTGTTCAAACTGCTGAGAACCGAGTGTGACACTGTTTACATTTATTTTTCCCGTCAAAAGAGTTCGGGTTTCCGGGAAAAGGAGTTGGTGAAACATTGAAAAATTCATTGTCCTAGAGCTATAGAATGGTATGAAAGTATTGCGAACACTACGAAATGAAAATCGTAGTTAGGCTAGTGTTCCAAGTAGTGTTTTAATGTGCCTTTCAAAAGCCGGTATGACACCCTGTGTTAAAATGAAAACTCTCAGAGCTCAAAACAACAGACCTGTGGGATGTGTCAGAGTGTCCCTAGAACTCTTGGAATACGTTTTAGAACCCGAACATCTCTACTGAATTTTGAAATACTGGGAATATGTTTGCAAAGCGCTGTGAAAGGTAGGATAGACTTTCAAGTGGTAATAATGGTTAAAGTGCTGGTATATTTGTAAAAAAAACGCTGTTTAACCAAATTGGAATTCACAATGAAGGATCTTGAGTCACTGGAAGAAAATGACTCCAACTCGGGAAATTCACAATGATAACCTAGGTGAATATATAAGAAAGTGCTTCAAACACTAGGAATATGTGAATAAAGGGCTTAAATATCTGTAACACATTGTTTCATGACAAGGAAATCGTGTTCAAAGAACATAGAACCGAGTTGGATACTGGTTACTTTATACTTCAGGGACAATGAGTTGGCGTTTTTGAGAGAAACCTGGTTAGGCCGTTAAACCAGAAGTGGCGACGTCACCTAGGGTGAGGGGACACGTGGGCAGGCTCAAGTGATCCCATGTGATGATGATTTGGCCAGGTGACCAGCTGGGAATGATGACCTCATCGAGGTTAGTTCTGGTGTTAGGGTAAGAGAATTGGGGTTCGGGCTAGGGTTAGGGTTAGGATAAGGGTTCGGGCTAGCTAGGGTTCAGGCACAGATTAGGGCTAGGTATTAGGGTTTGGGTTAGAGGTTTAGGGACAGGGTTAGGGTCACGGTTTAGTAACATTGGGAATTTACAATGAATGAGCTTCAACCACTGGACAAATGGGAGTGTCGTACTGAGAATTCACAACTCCAGACTAGGGAAATATTTAGAAATGTGCTTCATACACAAGAATACATGTTCCAATAGACTGAATATCTGAACAGCACAATTTTGTCACTGGGAAATCTTGTTCAAACAGCTGAGAACCGAGTGTGACACTGTTTACATTTATTTTTCCCGTCAAAAGAGTTGGGGTTTCCGGGAAAAGGAGTTGGTGAAACATTGAAAAATTCATTGTCCTAGAGCTATAGAACGGTATGAAAGTATTGAGAACACTAAGAAATGAAAATGGTAGTTAGGCTAGTGTTCCAAGTAGTGTTTTAATGTGCCTTTAAAAAGCCGGTATGACACCCGTGTTAAAATGAAAACTCTCAGAGCTCAAAACAACAGACCTGTGGGATGTGTCAGAGTGTCTCTAGAACTCTTGGAATACGTTTTAGAACCCGAACATCTCTACTGAATTTTGAAATACTGGGAATACGTTTGCAAAGCGCTGTGAAAGGTAGGATAGACTATCAAGTGGTAATAATGGTTAAAATGCTGGAATATTTGTAAAAAAAAAACGCTGTTTAACCAAATTGGAATTCACAATGAAGGATCTTGAGTCACTGGAAGAAAATGACTCCAACTCTGGAAATTCACAATGATAACCTAGGGGAATATATAAGAAAGTGCTTCAAACACTAGGAATATGTGAATAAAGGGCTTAAATATCTGTAACACATTGCTTCATGACAAGGAAATCGTGTTCAAAGAACATAGAACCGAGTTGGATACTGGTTACTTTATACTTCAGGGACAATAAGTTGGCGTTTTTGAGAGAAGCCTGGTTAGGCCGTTAAACCAGAAGTGGCGACGTCACCTAGGGTGAGGGGACACGTGGGCAGGCTCACGTGATCCCATGTGATGATGATTTGGCCAGGGGACCAGCTGGGTGTGATGACGTCATCGAGGTTAGTTCTGGTGTTAGGGTTAGAGAATTGGGGTTCGGGCTAGGGTTAGGGTTAAGATAAGGGTTCGGGCTAGCTAGGGTTCAGGCACAGATTAGGGCTAGAATTAGGGTTTGGGTTAGAGGTTTAGGGACAGGGTTAGGGTCACGGTGTAGTAACATTGGGAATTCACAATGAATGAGCTTCAACCACTGGACAAATGGGATTGTCGGACTGAGAATTCACAACTCCAGACTAGGTAATTATTTAGAAATGTGCTTCATAAACAAGAATACATGTTCCAATAGACTGAATATCTGAACAGCACAATTTTGTCACTGGGAAATCTTGTTCAAACAGCTGAGAACCAAGTGTGACACTGTTTACATGTATTTTTCCCGTCAAAAGGAGTTGGGGTTTCCGGGAAAAGGAGTTGTTGAAACATTGAAAAGTTCATTGTCCTAGAGCTATAGAACGGTATGAAGGTATTGAGATCAGTAAGAAATGAAAACGGTAGTTAGGCTAGTGTTCCAAGTAGTTTTTTAATGTGCCTAAAAAAGCCTGTATGACACCCGTGTTAAAACGGAACCTCTCAGAGCTCAAAACAACAGACCTGTGGGATGTGTCACAGTGTCCCTAGAATTTTTGGAATATGTTTTAGAACCCGAACATCTCTACTGAATTTTGAAATATTGAGAATATGTATCGAAAGCGCTGTGAAAGGTAGGATAGACTTTCAAGTGGTAATAATGGTTAAAGTGCTGGTATATTTGTAAAAAAAACGCTGTTTATCCAAATTGGAATTCACAATGAAGGAGCTTGAGTCACTGGAAGAAAGTGACTCCAACTCGGGAAATTTACAATGATAACCTGGGGAATATATAAGAAAGTGCTTCAATCAATAGGAATACGTAAATAAAGGGCCTTAATAACTGTAAAACATTTTTTCATGACAAGGAGATCGTGTTCAAAGAACATGGAACCGATTTGGATACTGGTTACATTTATAATTCAGGGTCATTGGGTTGGCGTTTTTGAGAGAAGCCTGGTTAGGCCGTTAAACCGGAAGTGATGACGTCACGAAGGGGGGAGGGGCCACGTGGCCAGGCTCAAGTGATCTCAGGTGATGATGATTTGCCCAGGGGACCAGCTGGGAGTGATGATGTCATCGAGGTTAGTTCTGGTGTTAGGGATAGAGAATTGGGGATCGGGCTAGGGTTAGGGTTAAGAAAAGGGTTCGGGCTAGCTAGGGGTCAGGCACACATTAGGACTAGGATTAGGGTTTGGGTTAGAAGTTTAGGGACAGGGTCAGGGTCACGGTGTAGTAACATTGGGAATTCACAATGAATGAGCTTCAACCACTGGACAAATGGGAGTGTTGGACTGAGAATTCACAACTCCAGACCAGGGAAATATTCAGAAATGTGCTTCATAAACAAGAATACATGTTCCAATAGACTGAATATCTGAACAGAACAATTTTGTCACTGGGAAATCTTGTTCAAACTGCTGAGAACCGAGTGTGACACTGTTTACATTTATTTTTCCCGTCAAAAGGAGTTGGGGTTTCCAGGAAAAGGAGTTGGTGAAACATTGAAAATTTCATTGTCCTAGAGCTATAGAATGGTATGAAAGTATTGAGAACACTAAGTAATGAAAATGGTAGTTAGGCTAGTGTTCCAAGTAGTGTTTTAATGTGCCTTTTAAAAGCCGGTATGACACCCGTGTTAAAATGAAAACTCTCAGAGCTCAAAACAACAGACCTGTGGGATGTGTCAGAGTGTCTCTAGAACTCTTGGAACACGTTTTAGAATTCGAACATCTCTACTGAATTTTGAAATACTGGGAATATGTTTGCAAAGCGCTGTGAAAGGTAGGATAGACTTTCAAGTGGTAATAATGGTTAAAGTGCTGGTATATTTGTAAAAAAAAGGCTGATTATCCCAATTGGAATTCACAGTGAAGAAACTTGAGTCACTGGAAGAAAGTGACTCCAACTCGGGAAATTCACAATGATAACCTAGGGGAATATATAAGAAAGTGCTTCAATCAATAGGAATACGTAAATAAAGGGCCTTAATATCTGTAAAACATTTTTTTATGGCAAGGAGATCGTGTTCAAAGAACATAGAACTGAGTTGTATACTGGTTATATTTATAATTCAGGGTCAATGTGTTGGTGTTTTTGACAGAAACCTTGTTAGGCCATTAAACTGGAAGTGATGACGTCACCAAGGAGGAAGGGCCACGTGGGCAGGCACAAGTGATCCCATGTGATGATGATTTGGCCAGGGGACCAGCTGGGAGTGATGACCTCATCGAGGTTAGTTCTGGTGTTAGGGTTAGAGAATTGGGGTTCGGGCTAGGGTTAGGGTTAGGATAAGGGTTCGGGCTAGCTCGGGTTCAGGCACAGATTAGGGCTAGGTTTAGGGTTAGGGTTAGAGGTTTAGGGACAGGGTAGGGTCACGGTGTAGTATCACTGGGAATTCACAATGAATGAGCTTCAACCACTGGATAAATGGGAGTGTCGCACTGAGAATTCACAGCTCCAGACTAGGGAAATATTTAGAAATGTGCTTCATATACAAGAATATATGTTCCAATAGACTCAATATATGAACAGCATAATTTTGTCACTGGGAAATCTTGTTCAAACAGCTGAGAACCGAGTGTGACACTGTTTACATTTATTTTTCCTGTCAAAAGGAGTTGGGGTTTCCGGGAAAAGGATTTGGTGAAACACTGAAAAATTCATTTTCCTAGAGCCTTAGAACAGTATGAAAGTATTGAGAACACTAAGAAATGAAAATGGTAATTAGGCTAGTGTTCCAAGTAGTGTTTTAATGTGCCTTTAAAAAGCCTGTATGACACCCGTGTTAAAATGAAAACTCTCAGAGCTCAAAACAACAGACCTGTGGGATGTGTCACAGTGTCCCTAGAACTCTTGGAATACGTTTTAGAACCCGCACATCTCTACTGAATTTTGAAATACTGGGAATATGTATCGAAATAGCTGTGTAAAGTAGGATAGATTTTCAAGTGGTAATAATGGTTAAAGTGCTGGTATATTTAAAAAAAAAAAAACGCTGTTTATCCAAATTGGAATTCGCAATGAAGGAGCTTGAGTCACTCGAAGAAAATGACTCCAACTCGGGAAATTTACAATGAAAACCTAGGGGAATATATAAGAAAGTGCTTCAAACACTAGGAATACGTGAATAAAGGGCTTAAATATCTGTAACACATTGTTTCATGACAAGGAAATAGTGTTCAAAGAACATAGAACCGAGTTGGATACTGGTTACATTTATACTTCAGGGACAATGAGTTGGCGTTTTTGAGAGAAGCCTGGTTGGGCCATCAACCCGGAAGTGATGACGTCACCAATGGGGGCGGGGCCACGTTGGCAGGCTCAACTGATCCCAGGTGTTGGTGATTTCGCCAGGGGACCTACTTGGACTGATGATGTCATCGAGGTTAGTTCTGGTGTTAGGGATAGAGAATTGGGGTTCGGGCTAGAGTTCAGGTTACGATAAGGGTTCGGGTCAGCGAGATTCAGGCACAGGTTACAGTTAGGTTTAGGGTTAGGGTTAGAGGTTTAGGGACAGGGTTAGGGTCAAGGTGTAGTAACATTGGGAATTCACAATGAATGAGCTTCAACCACTGGACAAATGGGAGCGTAGCACTGAGAATTCACAACTCCAGACTAGGGAAATATTTACAAATATGCTTCATACACAAGAATACATGTTCCAATAGACTCAATATCTGAACAGCACAATTTTGTCACTGGGAAATCTTGTAAAAACAGCTGAGAACCGAGTGTGACACTGTTTACATTTATTTTTCCCGTCAAAATGAGTTGGCGTTTCCTGGAAAAGGAGTTGATGAAACAATGAAAAATTCATTTTCCTAGAGCTATAGAACAGTATGAAAGTATTGAGAACACTAAGAAATGAAAATGCTATTTATGCTAGTGTTTCAAGTCGTGTTTTAATGTGCCTTTAAAAAGCTGGTATGACACCCGTGTTAAAATGAAAACTCTCAGAGCTCCAAACAACAGACCTGGGGGATGTGTCAGAGTGTCTCTAGAACTCTTGGAATACCTTTTAGAACCCAAACATCTCTACTGAATTTTGAAATACTGGGAATATGTATCCAAAGCACTGTGAAAGTTCGGATAGTCTTTCAAGTGGTAATAATGGTTAAAGTGCTGGTATATTTGTAAAATAACGCTGTTTAACCAATTGGAATTCACAATGAAGGAGCTTGAGTCACTGGAAGAAAATGACTCCAACTCGGTAAATACAAAATGATAACCTAGGTAAATATATAAGAAAGTGCTTCAAACACAAGGAATGCGTGAATAAAGGGCCTTAATTTCTGTAACACATTCTTTCATGACAAGGAAATCGTGTTCAAAGAACATAGAACCGAGTTGGTTACTGGTTCCATTTATAATTCAGGGACAATGAGTTGGCGATTTTGAGAGAAGCCTGGTTGGGCCCTTAAACCGGAAGTGATGATGTCACCAAGGGGGAGTGGCCACGTGGGCAGGCTCAAGTGATCCTAGGTGAGAATGATTTGGCCAGGTACCTGCTGGGAGTGAAGACATCATCGAAGTTAGTTCTGGTGTTAGGGTTAGAGAATTGGGGTTCAGGCTAGGGTTAGGGTTCGGAGAAGGGTTCGGGATAGCTACTATTCAGTCCGAGGTTAGGGCTAGGTTTAGGGTTAGGGTTAGAGGTTTAGGGACAGAGTTAGGGTCACGGTGTAGTACCATTGGGATTCACAATGAATGAACTTCAACCACTGGACAAATGGGAGCGTAGCACCGAATATTGACAACTCCAAAGGAGGGAAATATTTAGAAATGTGCTTCATACACAAGAATACATGTTCCAATAGACTGAATATCTGAACAGCAAAATTTTGTCACTGGGAAATCTTGTTCAAACAGCTGAGAACCGAGTGTGATACTGTTTACATGTATTTTTCCCGTCAAAAGGAGTTCGCGTTTCCGGGAAAAGGAGTTGATGAAACAATGAAAAATTCATTTTCCTAGAGCTGTAGAACAGTATGAAAGTATTGAGAACACTACGAAATGAAAATTGTAGTTAGGCTAGTGTTCCAAGTATTTTTTAATGTGCCTTTAAAAAGCCGGTATGAGCCGAAACCGCTTTGGCTCAGAGGATAGAGCATCGACCTGCAGACTCAAGGGTCCCGCGTTCGATTCCGGTCAAGGGCATTTACCTTGGTTGCTGGCACATCCCCAGTAGGGGGTGTGCAGGAGGCAGCTGATTGATGTTTCTCTCTCATCAATGTTTCTGACTCTCTATCCCTCTATCTTCCTCTCTGTAAAAAACCAATAAAATAAATTTAAAAATAAATAATAAAATAAATTTAAAAATAAATAAATAAAAAGCCGGTATGACACCAGTGTTAAAATGAAAACTCTCAGAGCTCGAAACAACAGACCTAGGGGATGTGTCAGAGTGTCTCTAGAACTCTTGGAATACATTTTAGAACTCGATCATCTCTACTGAATTTTGAAATACTGGGAATATGTATCCAAAGCGCTGTGAATGATAGGATAGACTTTCAAGTGGTAATAATGGTTAAAGTGCTGGTATATTTGTAAAAAAACGCTGTTTAACCAAATTGGAATTCACAATGAAGGAGCTTGAGTCACTGGAAGAAAGTGACTCCAACTCGGTAAATTCAAAATGATAACCTTGCTGAATATATAAGAAAGTGCTTCAAACACAAGGAATACGTGTATAAAGGGCCTTAATATCTGTAACACATTGTTTCATGACAAGGAAATCGTGTTCAAAGAACATAGAACTGAGTTGGATACTGGTTACATTTATAATTCAGGGACGATGAGTTGGCGTTTGTGAGAGAAGCCTGGTTGGGCCATTAACCCGGAAGTGATGACGTCACCAATGGGGCGGGGCCACGTGGGCAGGCTCAACTGATTCCAGGTGTTGGTGATTTGGCCAGGGGACCTACTTGGAGTGATGATGTCATCGAGGTTAGTTCTGGTGTTAGGGATAGAGAATTGGGGATCGGGCTAGGGTTAGGGTTAAGAAAAGGGTTCGGGCTAGCTAGGGTTCAGGCACACATTAGGACTAGGATTAGGGTTTGGGTTAGAAGTTTAGGGACAGGGTCAGGGTCACGGTGTAGTAACATTGGGAATTCACAATGAATGAGCTTCAACCACTGGACAAATGGGAGTGTTGGACTGAGAATTCACAACTCCAGACCAGGGAAATATTCAGAAATGTGCTTCATAAACAAGAATACATGTTCCAATAGACTGAATATCTGAACAGAACAATTTTGTCACTGGGAAATCTTGTTCAAACAGCTGAGAACTGAGTGTGACACTGTTTACATTTATTTTTCCCGTCAGAAGGAGTTGGCGTTTCCGGGAAAAGGAGTTGATGAAACAATGAAAAATTCATTTTCCTAGAGCTGTAGAACAGTATGAAAGTATTGAGAACACTATGAAATCAAAATGTCAGATAGGCTAGTGTTCCAAGTAGTGTTTTAGTGTGCCTTCAAAAGCCGGTATCACAACCGTGTTAAAATAAAAACTCTCAGAGATCAAAACAACAAACCAGCTGAATGTGTCAGAGTGTCTCTTGAACTCTTGGAATACATTTTAGAACCCGAACATCTCTACTGAATTTTGAAATACTGAGAATTTGTATCCAAAGCGCTGTGAAAGGTACGATAGACTTTCATGTTGTAATAACGGTTAAATTGCTGGTATATTTGTAAAAAACGCTGTTTAGCCAAATTGGAATTCACAATGAAGGAGCTTGAGGCTCTGGAAGATAGTGACTCCACCTAGGCAAATTCACAATGATAACCTGGTTAATATCTAAGAAAGTGCTTCAAACACTAGGAATACGTGAATAAAGGGCCTTAATATGTGTAACACATTGTTTCATGAGAAGGAACTCGTGTTCAAAGAACATAGAACCGAGTTTGCTACTGGTTACATTTATAATTCAGGGACAATGAGTTGGCATATTTGAAAGAAGACTGGATAGGCCATTAAGCCTGAAGTGATGATGTCACCAAGGGGGAGGGGCGACTTGGGAAGGCACAAGTGATCCCAGGTGATAATGATTTGGCCAGGGGATCTGCTAGGAGTGATGTCCTCATCGAGGTTAGTTCTGGTCTTATGGTTAGAGAATTGGGGTTCAGGCTAGGGTTCGGGTTAGGATAAGGGATCAGGCTAGCTAGGGTTCAGGATCACGTTAGGGCAAGGTTTAGGGTTAGGGTTAGAGGGTTAGGGGCAGGGTTAGGGTCACGGTGTAGTAACATTGGGAATTCACAATGAATGAGCTTCAACCACTGGATAAATTGGAGTGTAGGACTGAGAATTTACATCTCCAGAGTAGGGAAATATTTAGAAATGTGCTTGACACACTAGGAATACATATTCCAATAGACTGAATATCTGAACAGCACAATTTTGTCACTGCGAAATCTTGTTCAAACAGCTGAGAACCGAGTGTGACACTGTTTACATTTATTTTTCCCGTCAAAAGGAGTTGGTGTTTTCAGGAAAAGGAGTTGGTGAAACACTGAAAAATTCATCTTCCTAGAGCTATAGAACAGTATGACAGTATTGAGAATACTATGAAATCAAAATGTCAGTTAGGCTAGTGTTCCAAGTAGTGTTTTAATGTGCATTTACAATGCCGGTATGACAACCGTGTTAAAATAAAATCTCTCAGAGCTCAAAACAACAGACCAGCGGGATGTGTCAGAGTGTCTCTTGAACTCTTGGAATGCGTTTTAGAACCCAATCTTCTCTACTGAATTTTGAAATACTGGGAATTTGTATCCAAAGCGCTGTGAAAGGTAGGATAGAATTTCAACTGGCAATAACGGTTAACGTGCTAGTATATTTGTAAAAAACGCTGTTTAACCAAATTGGAATTCACAATGAAGAAGCTTGAGGCTCTGGAAGAAAGTGACTCCAACTCGGGAAATTCACAATGATAACCTAGGTTAATATCTAAGAAAGTGCTTCAAACACCAGGAATACGTGAATATACGGCCTTAATATCTGTAACACAGTGTTTCATTACAGGAAATCGTGTTCAAAGAAGATAGAACCAAGTTTCATACTAGTTACATTTATAATTCAGGGACAATGAGTTGGCGTTTTTGATAGAAGGCTGGTTAGGCCATTAAGCTGGAAGTGCTGACGTAACCAAAGGGGAGGGGTCACGTGGACAGGCCCAAGTGATCACAGGTGATAATGATTTGACCCGGGGACCTGCTAGGAGTGATGATGTCATCGAGGTTAGTTCTGGTGTTAGGGTTAGAGAATTGGGGTTCGGGCTACAGTTAGGGTTAGGATAAGGGTTCGGGCTAGCTGGGGTTCAGGCTCAGTTAGGGCTATGTTTAGAATTAGGATTAGAGGGTTAGCAAAAGGGTTAGGGTCACGGTGTAGCAATATTGGGTATTCACAGTGAATGAGCTTCAATCATTGGACATATTGGAGGGTAGCACTGAGAATTTACAACTCCAGACTAGGGAAACATTTAGAAATGTTCTTGACAGACTAGGAATACATATTCCAATAGACTGAATATCTGAACAGCACAATTTTGTCACTGGGAAATCTTGTTCAAACAGCTGAGAACTGAGCGTGACACTGTTTACATTTATTTTTCCCGTCAAAAAGAGTTGGCGTTTTCGGGAAAAGGAGTTGGTGAAACACTGAAAAATTCATTTTCCCAGAGCTCTAGAACAGTATGAAAGTATTGAGAACAATATGAAATCAAAATGTCAGTTAGGCTATTGTTCCAAGTAGTGTTTTAATGTGCATTTACAATGCCGGTATGACACCCGTGTTAAAATAAAAACTCTCACAACTCAAAACAACAGACCAGCGGGATGTGTCAGAGTGTCTCTTGAACTCTTGGAAAACATTTTAGAACCCGAACATGTCTACTGAATTTTGAAATACTGAGAATTTGTATCCAAAGCGCTGTGAACGTGAGGATAGACTTTCAAGTGGTAATTACGGTTAAAGTGCTGGTATATTTGTCAAAAACACTGTTTAACCAAATTGGAGTTCACAATGAAGTAGCTTGAGGCTCTGGAAGACAGTGACTCCAACTCGGGAAATTCACAATGATAACCTAGGTTAATATCTAAGAAAGTGCTTCAAACACTAGGAATACGTGAATAAAGGGCCTTAATATCTGTAACGCATTGTTTCATGACCTGGAAATCGTGTTCAAAGAAGACAGAACCGAGTTTGCTACTGGTTACATTTATAATTCAGGGACAATGAGTTGTCGTTTTTGATAGAAGGCTGGTTAGGCCATTAAGCCGGAAGTGATGACGTCACCAAGCGGGAGGGGCCACGTAGGGAGGGCCAAGTGATCCTAGGTGATAATGATTTGGCCAAGGGACCTGCTAGGATACAGAGGCAGTAAAGCATCAAACAGTCTGTCAAATTACAGCAGGAAGGTTAGGGAGAGGTGGGGAAGATAAGAGATCAATCAAAGGACTTGTATGCATGCATATAAGCATAACCAATGGACGCAAAACTCTGGGGGGTGAGGGCATATATGGGAGTGGGGTGGGGGGGGGCAATGGTAAGATATGTACACATATAATACCTTAATAAAAAAACTGGAAAAAAATAAAAAATAAAGATGGGTTTAATGTGCACTTGCTGTATTTCAAGGATTTCTGCAGTGTCTAACATACTTTGTACACTGTAGACTTACATTTTGATGTCTTTCCCACGTGTTCTCTCACAATTCTGTTATATTCATTATTATTGGCTCTGATTTGCTACTGGCTTCTTGCAGTGTCCTATAACTGGGCCTTTGCTCTACTTATGGACTTCCCCACATGTACAAACAGCTTTGTGCATGCTTCTGTTAACTGGAGAAGATACATACACTTGTCTGTCAACTGTTTTACTGTTTAATGCTACATTTCAGTGAATTCCAGTGGTTTCAAAGACTGGTTCAATGTGCACGTTGCTCTATTTAAAGGGTTTTCTGCAGTGTACAAACACCTTTCTATACTGTAGACTTATATTTTGTTGTTTTTTCCTCTTGTATTGTCACAATTCTGTTCTATTCACTATTATTTGCTCTGCATTACTACTTCTTTCTTGCAGTGACCTATAATTGGCCTTCCGCTCTTCTTCACCACATGTACAAAGAACATTATACAATCTTCTCTGAACTTGAGAAGCTATATACACTTGTCTCTCACCTGCTTTACAGTATATTGCTACTTTGTAGTAAATTCTAGTAGTAGTAAAGCTGCTTAAATGTGCTATTTGCTCTATTCTAGGATTGCCCACATTGTATGAAACACTTTCCTTACTATATCCTAACACTGTGATGTACTTTCCCTTGACTCTCTAGCTATTCTCTTCAATTCACTGTTATTTCGCCTTTATTCCTAGTCTTGCTTACAATGTCTTACAACTGGCTTTCTGTTGCAGTTACCGGACTTACCTACATCGTAGAAGCACCTTTCTATACTGCTCTCTGAACTGGAGAATATACTCTTGTCTCCCAAGTATGTTTTACAGTTTATTGCTACTTTTCGGTGAATTATAGTGGTTTTAAAGACGGTTTTAATGTGCACTTGCTCTATTTCAAGGATTTCTGCAGTTTCTAACATACTTTCTATACTGTAGACTGACATTTTGATGTCTTTCCAACGTGTTCTCTCACAATTCTGTTATGTTCATTATTATTGGCTCTGATTTACCACTGGTTTCTTGCAGCGTCCTATAATTGGCCTATTGCTCTAATTATGGGACTTTGCCACATGTACAAACAGCTTTGTACATGCTTCTGTTAACTGGAGAAGCTACATACACTTGTCTGTCAACTGTTTTACTGTTTAATGCTACATTTCAGTGAATTCCAGTGGTGTCAAAGACTGGTTCAATGTGCACTTTGCTCTATTTAAAGGGTTTTCTGCAGTGTACAAAGACCTTTGTATACATTAGACATATTTTGTTGTCTTTTCCACTTGTATCTCACAATTCTGCTCTATTCACTATTATTTGCTCTGCATTACTACTTCTTTCTTGCACTGACCTATAATTGGCCTTCTGCTCTTCTTCACCACATGTATAAAGAACATTATACAATCTTCTCTGAACTTGAGAAGCTATATACACTTGTCTCTCACCTGCTTTACAGTATATTGCTACTTTGTAGTGAATTCTAGTGGTACTAAAGCTGCTTAAATGTGCTGTTTGCTCTACTCTAGGATTGCCCACATTGTATGAAACACTTTCCTTACTATATCCTAACATTGTGATGTACTTTCCCGTGACTCTCTAGCTATTCTCCTCAATTCACTGTTATTTCGCCTTTATTCATAGTCTTGCTTACAATGTCTTACAACTGGCTTTCTGTTGCAGTTACCGGACTTACCTACATCGTAGAAGCACCTTCTACACTGCTGTCTGAAGGGGAAAAGCAATATACCCTTGTCTCCCAAGTATCTTTTACAGTTTAATGCCACCTTTCGGTGAATTATAGTGGTTTAAAGACCGTTTTAATGTGCACTTGCTGTATTTCAAGGATTTCTGCAGTTTCTAACATACTTTCTATACTGTAGACTTACAGTTTGATGTCTTTCCCACGTGTTCTCTCAATTCTGTTATATTCACTATTATTGGCTCGGATTTTCCACTGGTTTCTTGCAGCGTCCTATAATTGGCCTATTGCTCTACTTATGGGACTTTGCCACATGTACAAACAGCTTTGAACATGCTTCTGTTAACTGGAGAAGCTAAATACACCTATGTGTCAACTGTTTTCCTGTTTAATGCTACATTTCAGTGAATTCCAGTGGTGTCAAAGACTGGTTCAATGGGCACGTTGCTCTATTTAAAGGGTTTCCTGCAGTGTACAAACACCTTTCTATACAGTAGATATATTTTGTTGTCTTTTCCACTTGTATTCTCACAATTCTGTTCTATTCACTATTATTTGCTCTGCATTACTAATTCTTTCTTGCAGGGACCTATAATTGGCCTTCTGCTCTTCTTCACCACATGTACAAAGAACATTTTACAAACCTCTCTGAACTTGGGCAGCTATATACACTTGTCTCTCACCTGCTTTACAGTATATTGCTACTTTGTAGTGAATTCTAGTGACAATAAAGCTGCTTAAATGTGCTATTTGGTCTACTCCAGGATGACCCACATTGTATGAAACACTTTCCTTACTGTATCCTAATAATGTGATGTACTTTCCCTTCACTCTCTAGCTATTCTCTTCAATTCACTGTTATTTCGCCTTTATTCCTAGTCTTGCTTACAATGTCTTAAAACTGGCTTTCTCTTGCAGTTACCGGACTTACCTACATCATAGAAGCACCTTTCTACACTGCTGTCTGAAGGGGAAAAGCTATATACACTTGTCTCCGAAGTATCTTTTACAGTTTAATGCCACTTTTCGGTGAATTATAGTGGTTTTAAAGATGGTTGTAATGTGCACTTGTTGTATTTCAAGGATTTCTGCAGTTTCTAACATACTTTCTATACTGTAGACTTACATTTTGATGTCTTCCCCACGTGTTCTCTCACAATTCTGTTATATTCACTATTATTGGCGCTGATTTACCACTGGTTTCTTGCAGTGTCCTATAAATGGCCTATTGCTCTACTTATGGGACTTTGCAACATGTACAAACAGCTTTGTACATGCTTCTGTTAACTGCAGAAGCTACATACACTTGTCTGTCAACTGTTTTCCTGTTTAATGCTACATTTCAGTGAATTCCAGTGGTGTCAAAGACTGGTTCAATGTGCACTTTGCTCTTTTTAAAGGGTTTCCTGCAGTGTACAAACACCTTTCTATACTGTAGACTTATATTTTGTAGTCTTTTCCACATGTATTCTCACAATTTTCTTCTATTCACTATTATTTGCTCTGCATTACTACTTCTTTCTTGCAGGGACCTATAATTGGCCTTCTGCTCTTCTTCACCACATGTACAAAGAACAATATACAATCTTCTCTGAACTTGGGAAACTATATACACTTGTCTCTCACCTGTTTTACAGTATATTGCTACTTTGTAGTGAATTCTAATGGTACTAAAGCTGCTAAAATGTGCTGTTTGCTCTACTCTAGGATGGCCCACATTGTATGAAACACTTTCCTTACTATATCCTAACATTGTGATGTACTTTCCCTTGACTCTCTAGCTATTCTCTTCAATTCACTGCTATTTTGCCTTTATTCCTCGTCTTGCTTACAATGTCTTACAACTGGCTTTCTGTTGCAGTTACCCGACTTACCTACATCGTAGAAACACCTTTCTACACTGCTGTTTGAAGTGGAAAAGCAATATACACTTGTATCCCAAGTACCTTTTACAGTTAAATGCTACTTTTTGGTGAATTATAGTGGTTTTAAAGAACGGTTTAATGTGCACTTGCTGTATTTCAAGAATTTGCAGTGTCTTACATACTTTCTATACTGTAGACTTACATTTTGATGTCTTTCCCACGTGTTCTCTCACAACTCTGTTATATTCACTATTATTGGCTCGGATTTACCACTGGTTTCTTGCAGCGTCCTATAATTGGCCTATTGCTCTACTTATGGGACTTTGCCACATGTACAAACAGCTTTGTACATGCTTCTGTTAACTGCAGAAGCTACATACACTTGTCTGTCAACTGTTTTAGTGTTTAATGCTACATTTCAGTGAATTCCAGTGGTGTCAAAGACTGGTTCAATGTGCACGTTGCTCTATTTAAACGGTTTTCTGCAGTGTACAAACACCTTTCTATACTGCAGACTTATATTTTGTTGTTTTTTCCACTTGTATTGTCACAATTCTGTTCTATTCACTTTTATTTGCTGTGCATTACTACTTCTTTCTTGCAGTGACTTATAATTGGCCTTCTGCTCTTCTTCACCACATGTACAAAGAACATTATACAATCTTCTCTGAACTTGAGAAGCTATATACACTTGTCTCTCACCTGCTTTACAGTATATTGCTACTTTGTAGTGAATTCTAGTGGTAGTAAAGCTGCTTATATATGCTATTTGCTCTATTCTAGGATTGCCCACATTGTATGAAACACTTTCCTTACTATATCCTAATATTGTGATGTACTTTCCCTTGACTCTCTAGCTATTCTCTTCAATTCACTGTTATTTTGCCTTTATTTCTAGTCTTGCTTACAATGTCTTACAAATGGCTTTCTGTTGCAGTTACCCGACTTACCTACATCGTAGAAGCACCTTGCTATACTGCTCTCTGAACTGGAGAATATACTCTTGTCTCCCAAGTATGTTTTACAGTTTAATGCTACTTTTCGGTGAATTATAGTTGTTTTAGAGATGGTTGTAAGAGGGAGGACCAAGATGGCGGCATAGGGCGGACGCCTGATTGTTGCCTACCACAACAATTTTGAAACTACAACTAGAAAACAGAACGGCCACCATCTAGAACTACCGGAAGGCTGGCTGAGCAGATGCTCTACAACTAGAGTAAAAGAGAGGGGGATGCGGGATGACGCTGATGTCGGTGAGCCAAAGATCTCACTTTAAAATCCACGGCTCTGGAAGATGGCGGCGGAGTTGAAGGGCTGATCTGTTGCCTCGCATGGCAGTTTCGGAAATACAACTAAAAGATGGACTGGTGAGCGCGGCGACTCCTGCTCGCGTCTCCCCAGGCCGGGCGGCTGCTCCTCTCAGTCAGCACCTCAGCCGGGGCCATGAGCTCGTGGGCGGCCACGGCAGCTGCTATGGCAGCGGCGGCGGCCTGGGACTCGGCGCAGTGGCTCTCGGTGAAGGAAGAGACCATCTTTCTGCAGGACGGGCCCATCCGTGTCACCGACCTGGCCGAGCTGCCCAGTGAGATCCTCGGGGCCCCGGAGGCCGCCGACAGCGACTTGGAGGATTTTTAGGATTTCAAGTCCTTTAGCCATTTTGAGAGAGGAGAACCAAGAAGGTGGCATAGTTAAACAAATGAACTGCACCGCGCACAGCAATTTCAAAAATATAACTGGAGGACAGAGCGTCTGCCACCCAGAACCACAGGAGAGCTGGCTGAATGGTGAATTTACAGCTAAGAGGGAAGAGGAAAGAGCGAACTCGGAAGGGATAAGGTGCGGAGGCGCATGGGTTGGACTGGTGGCGGGGGAAGGGTCGTGCGGCTTTTTTTCCAACCCTAGGGGAGATTAGCTCCCCATCACCCTGACATCCAGCTTCTGGGGACATGTGGGAGACCCAGACGCCTGCGGGGAGAGGCTGGACTCTCGGCCTTCATGTCGGAGAGTGGGAGTAACTTCCTTGCGGAGGTGCGCCCAGCAATCAGTGTTTGCTGCGTTGGAGTGCGGAACGAGGGAGCTTAGAAACGTGGAAAGCAGAAAAAGCAGACTTGCAGCCATTGTGGTTCGCCACGCCATGGCCTGGTGGCGCCCTGAGACCCCGCCCCGCCCTGAGACCCGCCCCGCCCTGGGACCTGCCCCGCACGTTTTGCAGACCCGCCCCGCACATTTTGCAGGCCCACCTGGGCTCCAAGCAGTGGCTTTTGCATGTGGGAGACCTGCCCTGTGGCAGCTTGACTAGATGAACTGCGGTTCTAGTCGGACTGCTCCAGGGCCGCTTAGACAGGAGGAGGAAACTGCAGTTTTTACTGTAACTCCTGCTGAGTGGCCTCAGACAGTAGCTGACCTGCACCCCACTGGAGACCCAGAAACGAGGGCATCTAGTGGTCGGTGTGAGATGACACCAGATTTCAACCACTCGCATAAGGGACACATTCAAGAGGCAGACTCAGTGAGCGCCAAAGCCTTGCTGCAACAAGATCCGGCCCATAAACATGTCTCCTGCACAGCAACTCTTCCTTTATAGAAACAGAGGGTCCTCACGGACAATTGGCCAGGAGGACAATTCCTCCCAGTGACACCAACAACAATCAAGACTTAACTATACAAAGGAGGACCAAGATGGAGGCATAGGGCGGAAGCCTGATTGTTGACTACCACAACAATTTTGAGACTACGACGGGAGAGCAGAGCAGACACCATCCAGAACCACTGGAGGGCTGGCTGAGCAGATGCTCTACAACTAGAATAAAAGAGAGGGGTACATGGGATGATGCTGATGCTGGTGACCCAAAGATCACACTTTAAGAACTATGGCTCAGGCGACACAATGGCAGCCTGAAACGTGCTCGGCGCAGTTCCCCTGGCGGTCTCCGGCTGAGGGGATGGCTCCACTCGCTGCCGAGCATGGACAGACGAGCCCCTGAGAGACATGGGGTGGGAGACTCCGCGCTTGCTGACCTCCGAGTCCTTCAAGAATCTCAACGCCCCGGAAGCGGCCAGGTGCGCACGCTCGGAACTGGCCACCGCTGCAGACCCAAGGGCCGATGCAGCGACCCCGGACCAGCCCGCTACCACACACCGGGCACACCGGAGCTTCGCCGAGCCCGCAGCCCAACGAGTTCTATGGCAGCCGCCCTGGAGATCTGAGAAAATGGCCGAAGGAATTGCTGAGAGGGAATTGACCAACAGGAATTGGGATCAAGAAGACGAAACCCCGCTGGGTCCCGGGTCCGGGTGAGGCCGCGCACCCTGGGTCCGGGTGAGGCCACGCGCCTCTGGGTCCGAGTGAAGCTAGATCCCGGGCCCGGGTGAGGCCGTGTGCCCCTGGATCTGGGAGAGGCTGCGTCCCGGGTCCGGGTGAGGCCTCGCGCACCTGGGTCCGGGTGAGGCCACGCACCCCTGGGTCTGGGAGAGGCCATGTGCCCCTGGGTCTGGGAGAGGACACACGCCCCTGGGTCCGGGTGAGGCCACGTGCCCCTGGGTCCGGGTGAGGCCACGCGCCCCTGGGTCCAGGTGAAGCTGGACCCGGGTCCGGGTGAGGCCTGCGCCCCTGGGTCCGGGTGAGGCCATGCGCCCCTGGGTCCGGGTGAAGCTGGATCCTGGGTCTGGGTGAGGCCGTGCGCCCCTGGGTCCGGGTGAAGCTGGATCCCGGGTCTGGGTGAGGCCGTGCGCCCCTGGGTCTGGGTGAGGCCATGCGCCCCTGGGTCCGGGTGAACCTGGATCCCGGGTCTGGGTGAGGCTGTGCGCCCCTGGGTCCGGGTGAGGCCATGCGCCCCTGGGTCCGGATGAAGCTGGATCCTGGGTCCGGGTGAGGCCGTGTGCCCCTGGGTCCAGGTGAGGCCACGCGCCCCTGGGTCCGGGTGAAGCTGGATCCCAGGTCCGGGTGAGGCCATACGCCCCTGGGTCCGGGAGAGGCTGGGTCCTGGGTCCGGGCGAGGCTGCGTACCCCTGGGCTCGGGTGTGGTCACACACCCCTGGGTCTAGGTGAGGCCTCACACGCCTGGGTCCGGGTGAGGCCGTGCGCCCCTGGATCTGGGTGAGGCCATGCGACCATGGGTCTGGGAGAGGCCACACACCCCTAGGTCCGGGTGAGGCCACGTGCCCCTGGGTCCAGGAGAGGACACATGCCCCTGGGTCTGGGTGAGGCCACACGCCCCTGGGTCTGGGTGAGGCCACGCGCCCCTGGGTCCAGGTGAAGCTGGATCCCGGGTCCAGGTGAGGCCGTGCGCCCCTGGGTCCGGGTGAAGCTGGATCCCGGGTCTGGGTGAGGCCATGCGCCCCTGGGTCCGGGTGAGGCCACGCGCCCCTGGGTCCAGGTGAAGCTGTATCCCGGGCCCGGGTGAGGCCGTGTGCCCCTGGATCCGGGAGAGGCTGGGTCCTGGGTCCGGGTGAGGCCTCGCGCACTTGGGTCCGGGTGAAGCTGGATCCCGGGTATGGGTGAGGCCATGTGCCCCTGGGTCCGGGTGAGGCCATGCACCCCTGGGTCCGGGTGAAGCTGGATCCCGGGTCTGGGTGAGGCTGTGCGCCCCTGGGTCCGGGTGAGGCCATGCGCCCCTGGGTCCGGGTGAAGCTGGATCCCGGTTCTGGGTGAGGCCACGCGCCCCTTGGTCCGGGTGAAGCTGGATCCCGGGTCTGGGTGAGGCTGTGCGCCCCTGGGTCCGGGTGAGGCCATGCGCCCCTGGGTCCGGGTGAAGCTGGATCCCGGGTCTGGGTGAGGCCACGCGCCCCTGGGTCCGGGTGAAGCTGGATCCCGGGCCCGGGTGAGGCCGTGTGCCCCTGGATCCGGGAGAGGCTGGGTCCCGGGTCCGGGTGAGGCCGTGTGCCCCTGGATCCGGGAGAGGCTGGGTCCCGGGTCCGGGTGAGGCCTCGCGCACCTGGGTCCGGGTGAGGCCACGCGCCCCTGGGTCTGGGAGAGGCCACGTGCCCCTGGGTCCGGGTGAGGCCACGCGCCCCTGGGTCCGGGTGAGGCCACGCGCCCCTGGGTCCGGGTGAGGCCACGCGCCCCTGGGTCCGGGTGAAGCGGGATCCCAGGTCCAGGTGAGGCCATACGCCCCTGGGTCCGGGAGAGGCTGGGTCCCGGGTCCGGGCGAGGCTGCGTACCCCTGGGCTCAGATGTGGTCACACACCCCTGGGTCTAGGTGAGGCCTCACACCCCTGGGTCAGTGTGAGGCCGTGCGCCCCTGGTCCGGGTGAGGCCACGCGACCATGGGTCTGGGAGAGGCCACGCACCCCTGGGTGTGGGTGAAGCCACGTGCCCCTGGGTCCGGGAGAGGACACACGCCCCTATGTCTGGGTGAGGCCACGCGCCCCTGGGTCCGGGTGAGGCCACACACCCCTGGGTCCGGGTGAAGCTGGATCCCGGATCCAGTTGAGGCCATGCGACCCTGGGTCTGGGTGAGGCCATGCGCCCCTGGGTCCGGGTGAAGCTGGATCCCGGGTCTGGGTGAGGCCGTGTGCTCCTGGGTCCTGGTGAAGCTGGATCCCGGGTCTGGGTGAGGCCGTGCGCCCCTGGGTCCTGGTGAAGCTGGATCCCGGGTCTGGGTGAGGCCGTGCGCCCCTGGGTCCGGGTGAGGCCATGCGCCCCTGGGTCCGGGTGAAGCTGGATCCTGGGTCCAGGTGAGGAAGTGTGCCCCTGGGTCTGGGTGAGGCCACGTGCCCCTAGGTCTGGGAGAGGCCACGCGCCCCTGGGTCCGGGTGGGGCCACGCACCCCTGGGTCTGGGTGAAGCCACGCGCCACTGGGTCTGGGTGAGGCCACGCGCCCCTGGGTCCGGGTGAAGCTGGAGCATCCCGGGTCCGGGTGAGGCTGTGTGCCCCTGGATCGAGGCGAGGCTGGGTCCGGGGTCCGGGTGAGGCCGCGCGCACCTGGGTCCAGGTGAGACCACACGCCCCCTGGGTCTGAGTGAGGCCATGTGCCCCTGGGTCCGGGTGAGGCCACACACCCTAGGGTCCGGGTGAAGATGGATTATCCCGGGTCCGGGTGAGGCTGTGTAGCCCTGGATCCGGGTGAGGCTGGGTCCTGGGTCCGGGTGAGGCCACATGCACCCGGGTCCAGGTGAGGCCATGTGCCCCCTGGGCCCGGGTGAGGCCACGTGCCCCTGAGTCCGGTTGAAGCCATGCCCCTGGGTCCGGCCAAGACCAAAACAGAGGGTGTCGGACCTGCATTACCACCATTTGTCCACCATCCAGAGCTGAGGGGTCAGTACTGACATGTACACATAAGGAACTGGTGGACATTGATATGGGGTTTCAAAAGAACTGTTGGTACAGAAAGAAACTCACTACAGACTGATTCATTTGCCTGTCAGCATAACTATTAATGCTCGTCTCACATTCAGTTCTTATAAGTATATCTCTAGTGACACATGATCTTGCTCATCTAGGGGAAATGATGAACAACAAAGACTGATGAACAAGAACAGAACCAGAAACAGGGAGGCATCGATCGGACTATCGGGCCTCAGAGGGAAGATAGGGGAGGGTGGGGAGGGGGGAGAGATCAACCAAGGGACTTGCGTGCATGCATATGAGCCTAACCAATGGTTAAGTTCAACAGGGGGTTGGGGCATCCGTGGGAAGGGGTGTGGGATGGGAATGGGGGGATGAGGACAAATATGTGACACCTTAATCAATAAAGAAATTAAAAAATAATAAAAATAAAAAAAATAAAAATAAATAAAAATAAATAAATAAAGATGGTTGTAATGTGCACTTGTATTGCAAGGATTTCTGCAGTTTCTAACATACTTTCTATACTGTAGACTTACATTTTGATGTCTTTCCCACATGTTCTCTCACAATTCTGTTATATTCATTATTATTCGCTCTGATTTGCTACTGGTTTCTTGCAGCGTCCTATAATTGGGCCTTTGCTCTACTTATGGACTTCCCCACATGTACAAACAGCTTTGTACATGCTTCTGTTAACTGGAAAAGCTACATACACTTGTCTGTCAATTGTTTACTGTTCAATGCTACATTTCAGTGAATTCCAGTGGTGTCAAAGACTGGATCAATGTGCACTTTGCTCTATTTAAAGGGTTTCCTGCAGTGTACAAAGACCTTTGTATACAGTAGACATATTTTGTTGTCTTTTCCACTTGTATTCTCACAATTCTGTTCTATTCACTATTATTTGCTCTGCATTACTACTTCTTTCTTGCACTGACCGATAATTGGCCTTCTGCTCTTCTTCACCACATGTACAAAGACCATTATACAATCTTCTCTGAACTTGAGAAGCTATATACACTTGTCTGTCACCTGCTTTACAGTATATTGCTACTTTGTAGTGAATTCTAGGGGTAATAAAGCTGCTTAAATGTGCTGTTTGCTCTACTCTAGGATGGCCCACATTTTATGAAACACTTTCCTTACTATATCCTAACATTGTGATGTACTTTCCCTTCACTCTTTAGCTATTCTCTTCAATTCACTGCTATTTGGCCTTTGTTCCTAGTTTTGCTTGCAATGTCTTACAACTGGCTTTCTGTTGTAGTTACCCGACTTACCTACATCGTAGAAACACCTTTCTACACTGCTGTCTGAAGTGGAAAAGCAATATACACTTGTATCCCAAGTATCTTTTACAGTTTAATGCTACTTTTTGGTGAATTATAGTGGTTTTAAAGAACGGTTTAATGTGCACTTGCTGTATTTCAAGGATGTGCCGTGCCTAACATACTTTCTATACTGTAGACTTACATTTTGATGTCTTTCCCACGTGTTCTCTCACAATTCTGTTGTATTCACTATTATTGACTCTGGTTTACCACTGGTTTCTTGCAGCGTCCTATATTTGGGCCTTTGCTCTACTTATGGACTTCCGCACATGTTCACACAGCTTTGTACATTCTTCTGTTAACTGGAGAAGCTACATACACTTGTCTGTCAACTGTTTTACTGTTTAATGCTACATTTCAGTGAATTCCAGTGGTGTCAAAGACTGGTTCAATGTGCACGTTGCTCTTTTTAAAGGGTTTCCTGCAGTGTACAAACACCTTTGTATACAGTAGATATATTTTGTTGTCTTTTCCACTTGTATTCTCACAATTCTGTTCTATTCACTATTATTTGCTCTGCATTACTACTTCTATCTTGCACTGACCTATAATAAGCCTTCTGCTCTTGTTCACCACATGTATAAAGAACATTGTACAATCTTCTCTGAACTTGAGAAGCTATATACACTTGTGTCTCACCTGCTTTACAGTATATTGCTACTTTGTAGTGAATTCTAGGGGTAATAAAGCTGCTTAAATGTGCTATTTGCTCTATTCTAGGATGGCCCACATTGTATGAAACACTTTCTTTACTATATCCTAACATTGTGATGTACTTTCCCTTCACTCTAGCTATTCTCTTCAATTCACTGCTATTTCGCCTTTATTCCTAGTTTTGCTTACAATGTCTTACACTGGCTTTCTGTTGCAGATACCCGACTTACCAACATCGTAGAAACACCTTTCTACACTGCTGTCTGAAGTGGAAAAGCAATATACACTTGTATCCCTAGTATCTTTTACAGTTCAAGGCTACTTTTTGGTGAATTATAGTGGTTTTAAAGAACGGTTTAATGTGCACTTGCCGTATTTCAAGGATGTGCAGTGTCTAACATACTCTCTATATACTGTAGACTTACATTTTGATATCTTTCCCACGTGTTCCCTCACAATTCTATTATATTCACTATTATTGGCTCTGGTTTACCACTGGTTTCTTGCAGCGTCCTATATTTGGGCCTTTGCTCTACTTATGGACTTCCGCACATGTACACACAGCTTTGGACATGCTTCTGTTAACCGGAGAAGCTACATACACTTGTCTGTCAACTGTTTTACTGTTTAATGCTTTTCACTGAATTCCAGTGGTGTCAAAGTCTGGTTCAATGTGCACGTTGCCCTATTTAAAGCGTTTTCTGCAGTATACAGTAGATATATTTTGTTGTCTTTTCCACTTGTATTCTCACAATTCTGTTCTATTCACTATTATTTGCTGTGCATTACTACTTCTATCTTGCACTGACCTATAATAAGCTATCTGCTCTTGTTCACCACATGTATAAAGAACATTATACAATCTTCTCTGAAGTTGAGAAGCTATATACACTTGTGTCTCACCTGCTTTACAGTATATTGCTACTTTGTAGTGAATTCTAGGGGTAATAAAGCTGCTTAAATGTGATATTTGCTCTATTCTAGGATGGCCCACATTGTATGAAACACTTTCTTTACTATATCCTAACATTGTGATGTACTTTCCCTTCACTCTAGCTATTCTCTTCAATTCACTGCTATTTCGCCTTTATTCCTAGTTTTGCTTACAATGTCTTACACTGGCTTTCTGTTGCAGTTACCCGACTTCCCTACATCGTAGAAACACCTTTCTACACTGCTCTCTGAAGTGGAAAAGCTATATACACTTGTATCCCTAGTATCTTTTACAGTTAATGCTACTTTTTGTTGAATTGTAGTGGTTTTAAAGAACGGTTTAATGGGCACTTGCTGTATTTCAAGGATGTGCAGTGCCTAACATACTTTCTATACTGTAGACTTACATTTTGATGTCTTTCCCACGTGTTCTCTCACAATTCTGTTGTATTCACTATTATTGGCTCTGGTTTACCCCTGATTTCTTGCAGCGTCCTATATTTGTGCCTTTGCTCTACTTATGGACTTCCGCACATGTACACACAGCTTTGTACATGCTTCTGTTAAGTGGAGAAGCTACATACACTTGTCTGTCAACTGTTTTACTGTTTAATGCTACATTTCAATGAATTCCAGTGGTTTAAAGACTGGTTCAATGTGCACGTTGCTCTATTTAAAGGGTTTCCTGCAGTGTACAAACACCTTTCTATACTGTAGACTTATATTTTGTTTTTTCCACTGGTATTGTCACAATTCTCTTCTATTCACTATTATTTGCTCTGCATTACTACTTCTTTCTTGCAGTGACCTATAATTGGCCTTCTGCTCTTCTTCACCACATGTAAAGAATATTATACAATCTTCTCTGAACTTGGGAAGCTATATACACTTGTCTCTCACCTGCTTTACAGTATATTGCTAATTTGTAGTGAATTCTCCTGGTAATAAAGCTGCTTAAATGTGCTGTTTGCTCTACTCTACGATGGCCCACATTGTATGAAACACTTTCCTTACTATATCCTAACATTGTGATGTACTTTCCCTTCACTCTCTAGCTATTTCTTCGATGCACTGCTATTTCGCCTTTATTCCTCGTCTTTCTTACAATGTCTTACAACTGGCTTTCTGTTGCAGTTACCGGACTTACATACATCGTAGAAACACCTTTCTACACTGCTGTCTGAAGTGGAAAAGCAATATACACTTGTATCCCTAGTATCTTTTACAGTATAATGCTACTTTTTGGTGAATTATAGTGGTTTTAAAGAACGGTTTAATGTGCACTTGCCGTATTTCAAGGATTTGCAGTGTCTAACATACTTTCTATACTGTAGACTTACATTTTCATGTCTTTCCCACGTGTTCTCTCACAATTCTGTTATACTCACTATTATTGGCTCTGGTTTACCACTGGTTTCTTGCAGCATCCTATATTTGGCCTATTGCTCTAATTATGGACTTCCCCACATGTATACACAGCTTTGTACATGCTTCTGTTAACTGGAGAAGCTACATACACTTGTCTGTCAACTGTTTTACTGTTTAATGCTACATTTCAATGAATTCCAGTGGTTTAAAGACTGGTTCAATGTGCACGTTGCTCTATTTAAAGGGTTTTCTGCAGTGTACAAACACCTTTCTATACTGTAGACTTATATTTTTTTTTTCCCACTGGTATTGTCACAATTCTGTTCTATTCACTATTATTTGCTCTGCATTACTACTTCTTTCTTGCAGTGACCTATAATTGGCCTTCTGCTCTTCTTCACCACATGTACAAAGAACATTATACAATCTTCTCTGAACTTGGGAAGCTATATACACTTGTCTCTCACCTGCTTTATAGTATATTGCTACTTTGTAGTGAATTCTCGTGGTAATAAAGCTGCTTAAATGTGCTGTTTGCTCTACTCTAGGATGGCCCACATTTTATGAAACACTTTCCTTACTATATCCTAACATTGTGATGTACTTTCCCTTCACTCTTTAGCTATTCTCTTCAATTCACTGCTATTTGGCCTTTGTTCCTAGTTTTGCTTACAATGTCTTACAACTGGCTTTCTGTTGCAGTTACCCGACTTACCTACATCGTAGAAACACCTTTCTACACTGCTGTCTGAAGTGGAAAAGCAATATACACTTGTATCCCAAGTATCTTTTACAGTTTAATGCTACTTTTTGGTGAATTATATTGGTTTTAAAGAACGGTTTAATGTGCACTTGCTGTATTTCAAGGATGTGCAGTGCCTAACATACTTTCTATACTGTAGACTTACAATTTGATATATTTCCCACGTGTTCTCTCACAATTCTGTTATATTCACTATTACTGGCTCTGGTTTACCACTGGTTTCTTGCAGCGTCCTATATTTGGGCCTTTGCTCTACTTATGGACTTCCGCACATGTTCACACAGCTTTGTACATTCTTCTGTTAACTGGAGAAGCTACATACACTAGTCTGTCAACTGTTTTACTGTTTAATGCTACATTTCAGTGAATTCCAGTGGTGTCAAAGACTGGTTCAATGTGCACGTTGCTCTATTTAAAGGGTTTCCTGCAGTGTACAAACACCTTTGTATACAGTAGATATATTTTGTTGTCTTTTCCACTTGTATTCTCACAATTCTGTTCTATTCACTATTATTTGCTCTGCATTACTACTTCTATCTTGCACTGACCTATAATAAGCCTTCTGCTCTTGTTCACCACATGTATAAAGAACATTATACAATCTTCTCTGAACTTGAGAAGCTATATACACTTGTCTGTCACCTGCTTTACAAT
>JAJQQW010000024.1:30703879-30808584 GCA_025583905.1 Ia io | reverse complement strand
TGCACTGCTGCCTTGGAGCTGCATCTCACGTTTCTGCGTGCCCCTGCCTGTGCCTGTGCCTCTGCCTCCAGTCAGGATGCTCAGATCCATCTCTACATCTAGGAACCCAAACAGACTCACCCTGAGACCGAATTATTCTAACTTTTCTCACCAACTCTGTCCTGGCCCAACGGTCTAGAACCACACATCATGGGTGACTTTGGCTTAAGTCTCCAGTGTGCAGGGGAACACTTCTAGCTACCATCTTACGAAAGGAGTCCACACCCTTCATAAATCATCTATTGACATTGTCTAGTAATCTTTATAGGCAAAGAAATCTTCATAATACAGTCTATGAAGTTGTGCATTATGGCCTATTTCTCATTCTCAAAGAAAGTAGAGCCCTAACCGGTTTGGCTCAGTGGATAGAGTGTCAGCCTGTGGACTCAAGGGTCCCAGGTTCGATTCCGGTCAAGAGCATGTACCTTGGTTGCAGGTACATCCCCAGTGGGGGGTGTGCAAGAGGCAGCTGATCGATGTGTCTCTCTCATCTATGTTTCTAACTCTCTATTCCTCTCCCTTCCTCTCTGTAAAAAAATCAAAATATATTTTTTTAAAAAAGAAAGTAGAATAGTGTATCTTAGATCTTTTTATAAAAAACCTTTCCCCTCCCCATCCCCTTCCTCAAAAAACCTTTTATACATACAAACACCATTAACTTTCTCTTTATCCTTTTCCTGGTTGACTGAACAATCTCATCCATTCATTAGTTTTGTGGTTTCTTCAGTAAGTCTTTACTGAGTACCTAGTAATATGTCAGACTCTGGGCTTACTGCTAGGGACACAGACACAAAGGGATCCTCAAAGACTCCACAATCCGATGAGAAGACAAACTAGCAAATGAACTGTCAGGCAGAGCAATGACTCTCAACCCTGCTCAAAATTACTGGTGGAGGGCTTTAATTAGGCAGTCCGTGGAGGTCCCAAAGCATCTTTTTCTTTTTAATTTTTATATTAAAAAAAAAAACAACGTGTAAAACACAACAAAAAAGGAGACAGAATCACGCAGTCATCCGCATTTACTTTTTAAAAACTGTAAGTAATTCCGAGGCACGGGGGTGGAAGCATACAATGTACTTACCCAGTGGTCGGCAAACTCATGAGTCAACAGAGCCAAATATCAACAGTACAACGATTGAAACTTCTTTTGAGAGCCAAATTTTTTAAACTTAAACTTCTTCTAACACCATTTCTTCAAAATAGACTCGCCCAGGCCGTGGTATTTTGTGGAAGAGCCACACTCAAGGGGCCAAAGAGCCGCATGTGGCTCGCGAGCCGCAGTTTGCCGACCACGGAACTAACCAACAGCAGATGCGTGAGAGGGAACCAGAGTGGGTGCAGAGGACGGGCAGCCGTCTGAGGAGATGGGACAAGGGAGTGAGAAGCCTTCCAGAGGACAGGACTCACACAGGGCCTTTAATATTGGAACTCCCAATCCAGTGATGGCGAACCTATGACACGCGTGTCAGCACTGACACGTGTAGCCATTTCTGATGGACGAAACATTTGCTGCTCCTGAGGATGAAACATTTACGAATAGTGTCTTGGAGTTAGACTCTAGTCACAAATGTTTCATCCTCCCCTATTAGACGCTCTGTGACAGAGGTCTGTAGGCCAAAACAACAGAAGTTCGGCACAGAGCGTCTAGTTCTGGGACTTCCGGTTAAGCCGGGATCTTTGCCCTCACTTCCGCCGGCAGAGCAGGGAGCAGCGGAATGCAGCGGGGGACGCATCTCTGGGGGCCCGGCCATTACCAGTAACCAAATAACAGTTAACCACAGCAACCATTATCTACTGTTCTGGGGTGTCATGGATTTCTAATCCATCATTACTGAGATAAGTGAGGGGGAGGTTGGGAGAGGCAAGGGTTTGTGGCGTGCTATGGGTGCTGTTTCCTGCCATTAGAAATAGCAGCAGCCATTTTAATTCACATAAGGAACACCATCTTGCTCCATAGTGCAGACTCCATTTCACCACTATTACTGTTGTGCATCCTTATTAACCCCTATTTCTGCTTATTAACCCTGCCCTTTCCTAAAAGACAGTTATATGCACCATTTTGTGGTTAGTTAGTCTAGTTAACCCCTAATTGCCTGCAGGCTTAACAAGCTATCTATAATTCTATCTTCTGTCACTGCCCCCCTGATGGAGAACCCAAAAAATAAAAAACTAAGGCTCAGTAAAGGAAGTAGCAGTAGCAGTGGCCGACCCTTTCAAGAGACATCGACCGAGATGTATGGCTTTATAGAAAAAAATGGCAGATCATTTTGCGTTCTATGTACTGAAATGGTAGTAAGCAGAACGTGGAATATAAATAGACATTTTGAAACTAATCATTCCCAGCTCTTGGAAAAAAAGTGAAGATGAAAGGAAGGAATACATTTCCAGGCAGCTACACCTTTATAAGAGCCAATCTAATTCCATCCTTAAATTTATGAAAGGCTCTACAAATTTAACATCTGTAAGTTTGAGCATTGCTCACTCTATAGCTCAGCATGGAAAAGCGCTTAGTGAGGGAGAATTTATTAAAGAAACTCTCCTAAGATGTGCACCAGTTCTATTTCACGATATGCAGAATAAAGATGCAATTATTAAGAGAATATCTGAGTTACCACTCAGTAGAAATATCATAAAAGACCGAATAATGAGACTGAACACAAACGTACAACATCAATTAAAGAGAGACATAAGGAAGTGTAAATATTTTTCGATCTCTCTTGATGAAAATACTGATGTCACATCACATGCTCAGTTGGCCATTATTGGTCGATATTCTGATGGTCTCACAATGAGAAAAGAGTTGATAAAGTTAGTATCAGTGTCAACAAGTAAATCAGGAAGCGAAATATGTAAGGTTGTTATACGAACATTTCGTGACCTAAGCATTGATATCTCTAAAGTTGTGTCAGTGACGACAGATGGGGCACCAAATATGGTGGGGGAAAAAGTCAGATTTGTCAAATTGTTTACAGAAGCTATTGGACATCCGATTGTGCCTTTTCATTGTATTATCCATCAGGAGGCTTTATTTGCCAAGGCAGGATTCATGAACTTAAATGACTTAATGTCAGTTGTTACAAAAATAGTTAATTTAATAGCTGCTCGCCCCCTTCACAAGCGAGAATTTTTGGCACTTTTACTGGAGGTTGATTCCACCTACAGTGGACTGCTGATGTACAATAATGTAAGATGGCTGAGCCGAGGCAAAGTTCTTGAGCGTTTTGTGGAGTGCTTTGAAGAAATTAAGGTATTTCTTGACGATAAGGATCTGGGAAACTTTCCTCAGCTTAATGATGATAAGTGGGTCAACACCCTGATGTTTTTTACAGATCTCTCTGTTCATATTAATGAACTGAACTTAAAGTTACAAGGTTTTGGCAAAAGTATTGACGTTATGTTTGGATACATAAAAGCTTTTGAAAGTAAAGTTACAATTTTCAAATACTTAAAACTTATAAGTATTTTCCTCGAGTAACAAAGTATTTTGAGAAGGCCAGTGCAGCTGTACAAAATGAAATGGAACTCTTGTATATGAAGTATCAGCATGTTTTAGACTCGCTACTTGACCAGTTTAGTGATAGATTTAGTCAATTTAGAAGTCTAGAACAGCCCTGACTGGTTTGGCTCAGTGGATAGAGCGTCGGCCTGCGGACTGGAGGGTCCCAGGTTCGATTCCGGTCAAGGGCATGTACCTTGGTTGCGGGCACATCCCCAGTAGGGGGTGTGCAGGAGGCAGCTGATCGATGTTTTTCTCTCATCGATGTTTCTAACTCTCTATCCCTCTCCCTTTCTCTCTGTAAAAAAATCAATAAAATATATTTTAAAAAAAAATAGAAGTCTAGAACAGACCATGAAAATAATTAAGTATCCTGATGTAGTAGTCTACAGTAGTTTGGAATGAAATGGTTTCCAATGGATGCAAATTGATGATTTGGAGATGCAACTTGCAGAATTTCAAGACAGTATCTGGGATCAGGTGTTTGTCGACTTGAGGTCAAAGCTTGAGAATCTGGAAAGGTGCAGCTTGGAGAATCAAGAGGAGTGCCACTACGAACAGGAAATTTGGAGTGCCTGGAACTGACTACCAGACACTTTTAGCACCCTGAAAAATATAGCAATGGCTTTACTCACAATTTTTCCCTCTACATACTTTTGTGAGGCCTTATTCTCAGTGTTAAATAATATCAAAACCAACAAAAGAAACAGATTGACAGATGAAGCTAGTAGCGCTTGCTTAGGCCTGAAGTGTACAAAATACCAACCTTCAATTGAAGATTTAGCCAATGAAATTCAGCAACAAAAAAGTCACTAATAGGCAGATTAGTTAAAGAATTCCCCCTCCCTTCACTTACCTTAGTTCATCGCACCCCACACAAGCTAAATAATATCAAGACCAACAAAAGAAACCGACTGACGGATGAACAAAGAAGTCACTAAGCAGGTAAGTTAAATATTTAGTTTTTGGTTTATTAAATACAATTATATATAACAATTATACATTTATGTTATTTAAACTATAAATATCGTGAAATAATGTTTTTTCCTCAAAGTGACACACTACCCGAGTTATGCTCAGTTTTTTGGCGAAGTTTGACACACCAAGCTCAAAAGGTTGCCCATCACTGTCCCAATCCTTTCTTCTGCCACAGAGATTCCCAATCAGAACACAAGGGGCCTAGTGTGTTTCACTGCTACAACCTTCCCCCTCCAGTGTCCTCCTCACGGCGTGGCTGGGATTCCTGTGCAGAGGTGACCACCGCCCTCTCTCGCCACTCAACTTAGCAGCACTTCACCCTAAACCAGGGACCTCAAAAGACAAGCAAGGAAGAGTGTCTCACAAAGGCTGGATGCAACATGCATTTTGTAATTCTACTTCTAAAATGGTCCTACACAAACCCTCATGCAAGCACTCAGCGAGACCTGCAGATCGTTTTTATTCCACAGAGTTTGCTGTTCACTAACATTTTCCAGTCTAGGAAAAGTCTAAGAGCATAAGGTAAAGTAAAGAATAGCTTTTCCTGTTTGGAAGTGCCATGCCAAAAACATCATCTTGTGGGATGGAGTATGTGAAAATTCAAGGCAACCCGTAATTAAGAGTGTTATCAAACAAACATCTGCAGAAACTATGGCTTAGAAAGCTGGGGGTGTGTGTCTGTCTCGTTTATGTCTGAATACCACCTACAAGAGTAAAGACAAATGCAGGTCTTATCTAGTGCTACGAAAACATGCCACAGCAGAGACACTCAGTAGGTCCACAGAAAGGGGAACATGGTATCTTCTAAGAGGGCAGGAAATCCCCATTCCAATCTACATTGCTAATGCCTTTACAGACTTGAAGCATCAGCACATTTCATTCACATATTTCACAAGAGGATGAGAGAGTTGGCTCAATATCTGTGAAGGTTACTTAACTTCTAACATTCTCTTCCACTAGTTTGTAAATAGAAAAGTACCTTGTAGGCTCAATGTAAACTTAATGAATAAGTTTTACAAACCATTCTGAAAGTTTAGGTCATGAAGCAAAAATATATTTCGTATACTACAGACACTACTTCTGTATTTTGCCAGAATGTTTTAACTTATTGTGTGGATATATGGCATTGAAATACTAAATAGCTCACTCATGCAGTAAACTGACTATGCCAAATAAAAATTTTCTTAAAAAAATTTTTTGGATGAAACCAGTTTGGCTAAGTGGATAGAGCATCGGCCTGTGGACTGAAAGGTCCCAGGTTCGATTCCGGTCAAGGGCACATACCTTGGTGCGGGCACATCCCCAGTGGGGGATGTGCAGGAGGCAGCTGATGATGTTTTTATCTCATCGATGTTTCTAACTCTCTATCTCTCTCCCTTCCTCTCTGTAAAAAACCAATAAAATATATTTTAAAAATATTTTTTTTTTAATCTTTGTCACGTATGGTGTGACCTTGGCCAAGCTAGAGAATCTCTGTGTGTCTTGATGTCTTTATTCTCAAAATGGGGATAACATTACAAATTTACTATGATGAGTTAACAAGATTAGCAAGTTTACAAGAGTAGATGCTCAATAAATTCTAGGGTTTTGATGTTGTTGTTCACTGACAAACATTTTACAGCTTTAAACTGCATTATGGATCAATAATGCATAATGTTGGCAAGGAGGAATGGGAAATGCTTGCAGACCAGACAGGCATATGAATTAGTACAGTACAAAGCCCTTCCATCTGCACCTGACCTCCACTTAGCCATGACGATGGTTAGGAGACACCCTTCATCTCCCTGTAAAACATGCGGAATGATGCCTACATCCCAGTGAACATTCTTCTTCTGCCTTAGTGTTGTATCTTTTCCCAGACAACTCTATGTCCATTGATTCTTCACTATCTTACGTAATTTAGATTAATGTCAAGTAAACTAAGGGCATATTAGGAAGAAAGCTCCTATGCAAATGAAGTTGAATGCTTCAGGAAGATTCAATAACAGCAGATGCTATACAAAACTGCCTGCAAATTAGGTGTGAAACAAGTGAAAAAACTGGGGGCGAGGCCTGTAAAAATCTCAGTTGTTATGTCTGAGAAGAGGGGCTAGGAGGGGAAAATGAGGGGCTTTCGCTTATTCTATTATATATTTCTGTATTGCTTAATTTTGTTTTAACAATGAACATGTATTATAGTAATTTAAAAAATACCTTGTAAACCTAAAGTCCCCCAAACAGAGGAATAGCTAAATAAATGATAGTACTCACATACGAGAGAATATAGTGTGGTCCTTAAATCAGGTTCACAATAAATGAGAAAATGTGCTGCACTTTTTCTACAGCACACATCACTCTAACAGACCTGCAATGTTTGTTTAAAATATTCAAATATATATCTTTTGAAACACTGGTAGTTGAAATTCTGAAAGTCTTAAGTGAAAAGGAGCTGCTGTAATCAACTTTATATTTCCTAAGGACATTCTGTATCTACCCCAGGCCATCAGCAGAGGAAAATCCATGTAACCAACTCATATGTATTGGAGACTTGTATAGATTTGCTCCTTCTCCCTTACCCCCCACAGGATGGTATATATTTGCTCTTGTAGGGAATTCAATTAGCAATATGAGTCTCCTCCTCTTTCAGTGATGGACACCAGGGAGACTTTCCTGACCACCTGAAGACATGTCAGATGGGCTCACTGATTCCCTGACTTGCTAGTTAACAGGAGAATTACTGCCCACTCCCATAAATGACTTCAAATGCTTCTTGTCATAAACACAATGGCAGCTCCTGAGATCAATCTTTCATGACCTCATTGATTAGGACATTTAGAAATAATGAGACTTCACTGGTGGCAGAGTAATGCTTGAAAAAAGAAAAAATACTCCAGTGAGGGCTTGCCTATTAACACTGCCAAATCTACCTTCCGCCTGCCCTTTCCCAATCTAGACACTCACCCAGAAACATGCATGACAAAAACTTAATTTTGTGGTTCATTGCTTGTTCTTAATATTAGCTGGTAACTTATTTTAAGTTTACAAAATAAATAGATTTAAAATCATTTTTTGGGTAATCAAAGTACAAAGTCAGTTCACCAGCTAAGATTGAAAATTATAATATGAGTTGGAAAGCTTAAGAGAGACCTTTATAGGACATACTATGTGGTCATTTAACAAATAAATATTAAAAACAGAATTCTCCACGCAGGGAAGGCTGACTGACAGCCATCGCTGTTTGCCATGCCCTAGCCTAGTGACGCCCTGAGACCCTGCCTCACACAATCTACAAACCCACCCAAGCTCTTCGCAGTGGCTTTTGCATATAAATGGCATGCCCTATCACAACTTAACCAAACAAACTGCAGCTCGGGTCAGAAAGCTCCAAAACCTCCAAACCCCAAGCACAGAGGAGAAAACTACAGTTCTCGCTGTAGCTCCTGCTGGGTGGCATCAGACAGTAGCTGACCTGCACCCCACTGGAGATCCAGAAGCCAGTGTATCTAGTGGTCTGTGTGAGACGACACCAGATTTCAACCACTCTCATAAGGGACACATTCAAGAGGCAGACTCAGTGAGCGCCAAAGCCCTACTGGAACAAGTCCTGCCCCATAAGCGTGTCTCCAGCACAGCAATTCTTCCATTACAGACACAGCAGGTTCTCACAGCCAATTGGCCTGGAGATCAATTCCTCCCTGAGACACCAACAACAATTAAGACTTAACTACAACAAGGCTGAACACACAGTCCACAAAGGGGTGCACCAAGAATGTCCTCCTCAGGTAACTGGGAGGCCAACCCATTGGACCACCTAGCACGCAAAGCCACCCTACCATTTCAGGGAAGCAGCAAAAATGAGGAGACAAGGAAACAGATCACAAACAGAAGAAATGGAGGAAAACAAACAACTGAATATAGAGTTCAAAACCACGGTTATAAGCGTTTTCAAGAATTTCCTAGAAAAGGCCGATAAATTTAACGAGACCCTCGAGGATATGAAAAAGGACCAACTAGAAATTAAACATACACTGACTGAAATAAAAAAAATATTATACAGAGACCCAACAGCAGACTAGAGGAATGCAAGAATCAAGTCAAAGATTTGAAATACAAAGAAGCAAAAAACACTCAACCGGGAAAGCAAAAAAGAAAAAAGAATCCAAAAAGTTGAAGATAGTGTAAGAAGCCTCTGGGACAACTTCAAGCATACCAACATCACAATAATGGGGGTGCCAGAAGAAGAGAGAAAGATACTGAAAACCTATTTGAAAAAATAATGACCGAAAACTTCCCCCACCTGGTGAAAGAAATAGACTTACAAGTCCAGGAAGCGCACAGAACCCAAAACAAGAGGAATCCAAAGAGGACCACACCAAGACACATCATAATTAAAATGCCGAGGGCAAAAGACAAAGAGACAATATTAAAAGCAGCAAGAGAAAAACAGTTAGTTACCTACAAGGGAGCACCCATACGATTGTCAGCTGATTTCTCAACAGAAACTATGCAGGCCAGACGGGAGTGGCAAGAAATATTCAAAGTGATGAATAGCAAGAACCTACAACCAAGATTACTCTACCCAGCAAAGCTATCATTCAGAAGTGAAGGTCAGATGAAGAGCTTCACAGATAAGAAAAAGGCGAAAGGCTAGACGGTGGAGCCCCGCGCACAAAGCGGACACTTCTCGGGGGCTGGTGTGGACGCGGAGACCACGCCATCTTGAGAAACAGAGCTGCCTGAGACTCAGATCCTGGCTTCTGACACAAACCAGGACCCTGCAGCCACTGGGGACAGAGAACTGCTATCACAGCTTCAGAGGAAGAAACAACAAGAATCCAGACTTCCCGGCAGATTCCCGTGAGTCAAAGAGCCTATCCCCCTCCCCGCAGGTGCACACGGATAGCGCCAGAGTAACTGATAGACACGCCCCTCGCGCAAGCTGCAGAGCTTTGCACAGGGACGCGCTCCGCCTTAGGGAATTTGGCGCGCAGGACAGAAGCAGCTCACCTTCGGGGAAATCTGTCAGTGCGCACAGAGGGCTCCCCTTTGGGGAATTGGGGGGCATTTGGCTTGCGGGTCACAGCTCCCCTTCGGGGAATCTTAGAGCGTGCACAAAGGGGCTTCCCTTTGGGGAATTTGGCACGCAGGACGGACTCCGCCCCTCTTTGGGGATTCTGGGAGAGTGCACAAAGGCAGCTCACCTTCAGGGATTTGAGAGTGTGCGCCCTAGCCGGTTTGGCTCAGTAGTGAGAGAACACACAGGACGCAGCTCCACTTCAGGGAATTTGGCACGCCGGACACAGCTGCCTGGGATCCCTGACTCACAGCGTATTCACACTAAGAGCCAACGACCCCAATTGTTGGTGCATGCATACACAAGGACCTGATTCTCAACGAGAAACTGCACAAGGCAACAGAGACTCTGACACTCGATTCTTGGTGCAGATACAGGGAAACTCTGACTCCTGGCACATGCTAAGGATCTCATTTTTCGGCACATACCAACAGTGTGGTGCTGACAGGGCCCCTGATTCTAAGTGTGCACACGAGACCACACGGAACACTGGGACACTGACCCTGGGCAAGTCTGGTTCCCACCAACCAAAGGCAGCCACACGTCCTAGTGTCAGAGCACTTCAGTGAAACTCGGGTGGAGCGAAGTCCCCACAGCGCACGGCCGAGGTGCACACAAACGGAAGCTTGAGCTTTCTGGTGATAGCCACAATGGGGAAACGAAATAACTCACAGAGGAAAGAAAATGTGGAGTCGCCAAGAAAGGAAATTAGTGAAACTGAAGCTTGCAACATGACCGAAAAGGAGTTCAGAGTAATGGTAGTGGAATTTATACATCGGATGGATGAGAAAATCAACAACTTATGCAAGAATCAGGAAGAAATGAAAAGTGATATAGCTACAATCAAAAACACCATGGAAAGTTTCAACAGTAGACTACAAGAAGCAGAGGACCGAATTAGTGAGTTAGAAGATCAGGTACAGAAACAAGCTCAATCTGAACAGCAATTGGAGAAAAAAATTAAAAAGCAGGAGGAAAGCCTAAGGGAGCTTTGGGACAACATGAAGTGAAGTAACATGCGTATAATAGGGCTGCCAGAAGGACAAGAAGAGCAGCAGGGATTAGAAAATCTATTTGAAGAAATAATGACAGAAAACTTCCCGGATATGGGAAAGATAAAAGTTACGCAAGTACAGAGAGTCCCAAGCAGGATCAACCCCAAAAGACCCACACCAAGACATGTCATAATCTCAATGGCAAATATAAATGATAAAGAGAGAATCTTAAAGGCAGCAAGAGAGAGACAGAGAGTTACCTACAAAGGAACACCCATCAGATTGTCAAATGATTACTCAACAGAAACACAACAAGCTAGAAGTGAATGGAAGGAGGTACACAAAGTGTTGCAAAGCAAAGGACTGAATCCAAGAATACTATATCCAGCAAGACTATCAATCAAAATTGAAGGGGATATCAGGAGCTTCACAGACAAAAAAAGACTCAGGGAGTTTATCACCACCAAACCAGCAATGCAAGAATTGCTAAAGGAATACTGTAAAAAGAAGAAATAAACAGGTAAGATGGAATACAGACACAAAAATAGATATGACTACAAACAAATACCTTTCAGTAATAACTTTAAATGTAAACGGACTAAATGCTCCAATCAAAAGACATCGAGTGGCTGAATGGATAAAAAAGCATGACCCATATATATGCTGTCTACAAGAGACCCACCTCAGAACAAGAGACTCACACAGATTGAAAGTGAAGGGATGGAAAAATATCTTCCAGGCAAATGGAAATGAAAAAAAAGCTGGGGTAGCAATACTTATATCTGACAAATTAGACCTCAAAGTAAATGCCATAACAAGAGATAAGGAAGGCCACTTCATAATACTAAAGGGAGAAATCCAACAAGAAGAAATAATTCTGGTAAACATATACGCTCCCAATATAGGAGCACCCAGATACATAAAAAAACTCCTGGAGGATATCAAGGGAGAGATTAATAGCAATACAATCATAGTAGGAGACTTTAATACCCCACTATCACCATTGGACAAATCCTCTAAACAAAAAATCAGCAAAGAAACAACAATCCTAAATGACTCACTAGACCAGATGGAATTAATTGACATCTTCAGAACATTTCACCCCAGAGCCACAGAATATACATTCTTCTCAAGTGCACATGGGTCATTTTCAAAGATAGACCATATGCTGGGTCACAGGCAAAGTCTCTTCAAATTCAAGAAGATAGAAATTATATCAAGCATCTTCTCAGATCACAGTGGCATAAAACTGGAAATCAACTACAATAAATACAATCCAAAGAAATCAAACACATGGAGACTAAACAGCATGCTATTAAACAAGGACTGGGTCACCAGAGAGATCAAGGAAGAAATAAAAAACATCATGGCAACAAATGACAATGAAAACACAACAATCCAAAATCTATGGGACACAGTGAAAGCAGTCTTGAGAGGGAAGTTCATAGCTCTACAAGCCTATTGCAAAAAACAAGAAACAATGGTAATAAATCACCTAACCCTACAACTCAAAGAGCTAGAAAAAGAGCAGCAAGAAAAGCCCAGTGTAACCAGAAGGAAGGAAATAACAAAGATCAGAGCGGAGATAAATGACATAGAGACCAAAGAAACAATACAAAAGATCAACAAAACCAAGAGCTGGTTCTTTGAAAAGATAAACAAGATTGATGGAACCTCTAGCCAGGCTCACCAAGAAGCAAAGAGAGAGGACCCAAATAAACAAAATCAGAAATGAAAGAGGTGAAATAACAACAGACCCCGCTGAAATACAAAGGATTGTTAAAAAATACTACGAACAGCTCTATTCCAACAAACTGGACAACCTGGAGGAAATGGACATATTCCTAGAAAAATACAACCTTCCAAAAATCAATCAAGAAGAATCTCAACAGCTCAATAGGCCAATAACTATGGACAAAATTGAAGAAGTCATCAAAAAGCTTCCAGCAAACAAAAGCCCGGGGCCTGACGGCTTCACAGGAGAGTTTTACCAAACATTCAAGGAAGAACTAAAACCTATCCTCCTCAGACTATTCCAAAAAATTCAAGAGGAAGGAACACTTCCAAGCTCCTTCTATGAAGCCAGCATCACCCTAATACCAAAACCAGATAAGGACAACACAATGAAAGAGAATTACAGACCAATATCCCTCATGAACATAGATGCCAAAATCCTCAACAAAATTCTAGCAAATCGGCTCCAGCAGTACATCAGAAAGATCATACACCATGACCAAGTAGGATTTATCCCAGGAATGCAAGGATGGTACAATATCCGCAAATCAATAAACGTGATACATCACATAAACAAATTGAGAGATAAAAATCACATAGTCATATCAATTGATGCAGAAAAAGCATTTGACAAAATCCAACACCCTTTCTTTATAAAAACTCTCAACAAGGTGGGAATAGAAGGCTCATACCTCAACATAATAAAAGCTATATATGATAAACCCACAGCAAACATCATACTCAATGGACAAAAGCTAAAAACATTTCCCCTAAGAACAGGAACAAGACAGGGATGCCCACTCTCACCACTCCTGTTTGACATAGTACTGGAAGTATTAGCTATTGCAATTAGACAAGAAGAAGAAATAAAAGGCATCCAAATTGGAAAAGAACAAGTAAAGCTGTCTTTATTTGCAGACGACATGATATTGTACATAAAAAATCCGAAAGACTCTGTCAAAAAACTAATAGACTTAATAAATGAATTTGGCAATGTAGCAGGATACAAAATTAACGCCAAGAAATCTATGGCCTTTCTATACACCAATAGTGAACTTACAGACAGAGAGACTAAAAAGGCAATCCCATTTACCATCGCACCAAAAAAATTAAGATACCTAGGAATAAACTTAACTAAGGAGGTAAAAGACCTATACACGGAAAACTACAGGACACTGAAAAAAGAGATAGAGGAAGACGTAAACAGATGGAAGAACATACCATGTTCATGGATTGGTAGAATCAACATCATTAAAATGTCCATACTACCCAAAGCAATCTATAGATTCAATGCACTCCCCATTAAAATACCAACAGCATATTTCACAGACCTTGAAAGAACTCTCCAAAAATTCATCTGGAATAAAAAAAGACCCCGAATAGCCCACAGCAATCCTGAGAAAGAAGAATAAAGTAGGAGGGATCTCAATACCAGATTTCAAGCTATATTACAAAGCCACTATTCTCAAAACAGCCTGGTTCTGGCACAAGAACAGACATATAGATCAATGGAACAGAATAGAGAATCCAGATATTGATCCAAACCACTATGCTCAATTAATATTTGACAAAGGAGGCATGAACATACAATGGAATAAAGACAGTCTCTTCAATAAATGGTGTTGGGAAAATTGGACAGACACATGCAAAAAAATGAAGCTAGATCACCAACTTACACCATACACAAAAATAAACTCAAAATGGATACAGGACTTAAACATAAGACGGGAAACCATAAAAATACTAGAGGAATCCACAGGCAGCAAAATCTCAGACATATGTCAAAAGAACTTCTTCACGGATACTGCCCCTAGGGCAATGGAAGCTAAAGAGAAAATAAACAAATGGGACTACATCAAAATAAAAAGCTTTTTTACAGCAAAAGAAACTATCAACAAAACAACAAGAAAGCCCACTGCATGGGAGAACATATTTGCAAATGGCATCACTGATAAAGGTTTAATCTCCAACATCTACAGGCAGCTTATACAACTTAATAAAAGGAAGATAAATGATCCAATAAAAAAATGGGCAACGGACCTAAATAGAATCTTTTCCAAAGAAGACAGAAGGAAGGCCAAGAGACACATGAAAACATGCTCAAGGTCACTAATTATCCGAGAGATGCAAATCAAAACAACAATGCGCTATCATCTCTCACACCTATCAGAATGGCTATCATCAACAAATCAACAAACGACAAGTGTTGGCGAGGATGCGGAGAAAAAGGAACCCTCGTGCACTGCTGGTGGGAATGCAGACTGTTGCAGCCACTGTGGAGAACAGTATGGAGTTTCCTCAAAAAACTGAAAATGGAACTCCCATTTGACCCAGTAATCCCACTCCTAGGAATATATCCTAAGAAACTGGGAACACCAATAAGAAAGGAAATATGCACCCCTATGTTCATAGCAGCACAATTTACAATAGCTAAGATCTGGAAACAGCCTAGGTGCCCATCAGCAGATGACTGGATCAGAAAACTATGGTACATCTACACAATGGAATATTATGCTGCCATAAAAAAGAAGGAATTCTTACCATTTGCAGCAACCTGGATGGAATTGGAGAACATTACGTTAAGTGAAATAAGCCAGTCAATGAAAGAAAAATACCACATGATCTCACTCATTTATGGATAATAAAGAACATTAAAAACTTGAACAAAAAGATAGATACAGAGGCAGTAAAGCATCAAAGTCTGTCAAATTACAGCAGGAATGTTAGGGAGAGGTGGGGAAGATAAGAGATCAACCAAAGGACTTGTATGCATGCATATAAGCATAACCAATGGACGCAAAACTCTGGGGGGTGGGGGCATATATGGGAGTGGGGTGGGGGGGGCAATGGTAAGATATGTACACATATAATACCTTAATAAAAAAAATGGAAAAAAAAAAAAAAAGAAAAAGCGAAAGGAGTTCATCACCACCAAACCAGTATTATATGAAATGCTGAAAGGTATTCTTTAAGAAGAGGAAGAAGAAGAAAAAAGTAAAGATAAAAATTATGAACAACAAATACATATCTATCAACAAGTGAATCGAAAAATCAAGTGAATTAAAAATCTGAGGGACAGAACAAACTGGTGAATATAACAGAATCAGGGGCATTGAATGGGAGTGGATTAATAATTCTCCGGGGGAAAAGGGTGTGGGGGTACTGAAAGAGACTGGACAAAAATCGTACACCTATGGATGAGGACAGTTGCGGGGGAGGTAAGGGCAGAGGGTGGAGTGGGAACCAGGTGGAGGGGAGCTATGGGGGAGAAAAGGAGAAACAATTGTAATAATCTAAACAATAAAGATTTATTAAATAAAAAAACAGAATTCTAAAATTTATAATTATTTTATATTTATATTAAATATATTTAATTATCTTACCTAATAATAGACAAACATGTAAATTGACCGTACCTTCGATACACCCACAGCCAATCAGAGTGAGTATGCAAATTAACCCAACTAAGATGGCAGCTAATTTGCATAAGTAGGCCACCCAGTGGCCTTCATCTGGGAACAGGGAACATCCTCAGCACTCACAGCGAGAGGGAGCCAGCAATTGGAGCCAAGGGAGCCAGCAATTGGAGCCAACGGGAACCAGCAATCGAGTGAGAGAGGAAGCCAGCTATCGAAGAGAGAGGGAGCCAGTGATTAGAGCCAGCAGGAGCCATCGATTGGAAGGAGAGGGAGCCAGCCATAGGAGGGAGAGGGAGCCAGCAAGATTCAGCAATCAGAGCAAGAGGGAGCCAGCCATTGGAGAGAGAGGGAGCCAGCCATCGGAGGGAGAGAGAGCCAGTCATCAGAGGGAGAGGGAGCCAGCCATTGGAGGGAGAGGAAGCCAGTGATCAGAGTGAGAGGGAGCCAGTGATTGGAGGGAGCTGGAGGGCCCCATAGACTTTAGGCCTGGGCAGGGGCAGAGCCAGTGATTGGAGGGTGCTGGAGGGCACCTGCCCAGGCCCAAGGCTTTAGGCCCAGGCAGGGGCAGAGCCGGAGATTGGTGTGAACTGAGTTTCTAATCCACTTGATATATGCACCTTTTCTGATTGCTCATTGGCTAAGCTCCCTGTATGCCACTGGTAATATTCTTAGTAACTTGGGTAATAAGAATCCAAAAAGGTGATCTAGGGTTTTTTCACTACACTTCTGGAGAAAAAAAAACAAAGGTCCGCTGCTGGAGGGCTACGAATCCTGCCCTAGCTGGATTGGCTCAGTGAATAATGCATTGGCCTGCCAACAGCAGGGTCTGGGTTCAATTCTGATCAAGGGCATGTACCTAGGTTGCAGGCTACTCCCTGGCCAGGGCCCAGGTCAGGGCTCATGCAGGAGGCAACCAATCAAAGTTTTCCTTTCACTTTGATGTTTCTCTCTGTCTCTCCCTTTGTCTTCCACATTCTCTAAAAATCAGTGGAAACATATCCTCAGGTGAGGATTAAAAAAAGAAAGAAAGAAATGTCATATGCTATGAAAGACACATCTTGAAGATGCCTAAAGAAAGTTGTCATTTTTTCATGATGAAGGGACTGGCGTCCGTGTTGATGAAAACACCTTGGTGGTTGCGGTGGCTGGCGGTGGCTGCAGCAGCAGGGTGATGGGACTGGCGCCTTCCCCTGATCAGCCCAGTTGCCTCCATAAAGGGAGCAGGCCTAAGCTGATGTAGGACATCCCCTGAGGGCTCCCAGTATGTGAGAGGGGGGCAGGCTGGGCTGAGGGACATCCCCCCCGACCCATGCACGAATTTTGTGCACTGGGCCCCTAGTTGTACATAGAAAACCCCAAAGACTCCATCAAAAAACTACTAGTTTTAATAAATGAATTTGGCAATGTAGCAGGATACAAAATTAACAGCCAGAACTCTATGGCTTTTTTATACACCAACTAGAGGCCCAGTGCACAAAATTGCCTCAGGCCAGCCTGCACCCTCTCCAATCTGGGACCCCTTGAGGGATGTCTGGCTGCCCTTTTAGGCCCGATCCCAGTAGGATCTGGCCTAAACAGGCAGTCGGACATCCCTCTCAAAATCCAGGACTGCTGGCTCCCAACTGCTCGCCTGCCTGCCTTCCTGATTGCCCCTAACTGCTTCTACCTGCCGGCCTGATCACCCCCGAACCACTCCCCTGACAGCCTGATTGATGCCCAACTGTTCCTCTGCCAGCCTATTTGACCCTAACTGCCCTCCCCTGCAGGCCTGGTCACCCCCAACTGCCCTTCTCTGCAGGCCCTGTCGCCCCCAACTTCCCTCCTCTGCCAGCCTGGTACCCCTACCTGCACTCCCCTGCAGGCTTGATAGCCTGCAGCTGCTCTCCCTTGCAGGCCTGGTCCCTCCCAACTGCCATCCCCTCCTGGCCATCTTGTGATGGCCATCTTGTGTCCACATGGGGCATCTATCTTTGACCACATGGGGGCAGCCATTTTGTGTGTTGGAGTGATGGTCAATTTGCATATTACTCTTTTATTAGCTAGGATAATGAACTCATAGGAAGAGAAACTAAAAAAAAGTCCCATTCAAGGAACCCCACTAAAGGAAACTAATCTTGAAACTGACTGAAGGTTTGTTATAGGTTATTCCAATACAACTTTAGGCCTTTTCCGGTCATGAATATCCTTTATGCACAAGCTGGAATTTAGTCTACTATACAAGATTACTTCTTAAATGGGGGTTGTAACTTTATGTATGAGCCCTGTAATTCTCCTATCCTTCCAGTAAAAAACAAAAACACTGAAATGGGAAAGGATGGAGATTTGTACAGGATCCCGAACCTATCTGGGGAGGAGCAGGGGGTGGGAGTGGGCAAGGCTAGGTCCTTGTGAGTAGTGCCCCATGTGAGAAAAGGGGAAACTTGATGCCTACAATGGGAAGCAGGCAGGGTAGGGGGCTCAAACCCCTCCTGCCTGCCTTCCTGTGTCCCTTAGGGGGCTGCCCTGCCTAGTGCAGGGGCTAGGGAGGCAGGAAAGGAAGAAAAGAGGGTGTGAGCTGCACCTGGTGAGACACAGGTAGTTTGGGGCATCCTGGGGCCAAGCAGTCCATCCATTGGCCACACCTGCTGCTGCCGCCAGATGAGGCCAATGGATGGGACTGCTTGTCAGAGCAATATGGGGCTCTGGCCCCTTCAAGTCTAGGGGGGCTCTCCCAGGCCCCTTAGTGGGAAGCCGGAGGGAAGGGTGGGACACACACATGTGCTCCTCCCTAGCTGTCCTGTTAAACATGGGCAGTGTCTTCCGGTACATTTCATGCAGCGACTGTGAGAATAAGCTCTTCCTACCCCTCTCACTCTGTGGAAAATATAAAACATATCAGATGAGTTCTGGGTCCTAATCCTGGCTCTGTTTGGGCATCTTCCTAGGCAAGTCACTCCACTAGATTGTGATTTCTTTATAATACAGGAAGTAGATTGATTTAGAATATCTTTAGGGCCCTGACCACCTCTAAAATTATGTGATGTTTTGCTTCAAACATGTCATATATGCAGATGCTGTAAGCAGAAGATACCCAGATGAGTGAAACAGTTTTTAAAGCTTCTCTCTTCTAGAATGTTTAGACTTTTCCAAAGTAGTTTTGTTCTATAACCACGCTCAGAAAAACCCAGGTATAAATTATATACTTACAGGGTAGGAAGATAGGGAAAAATTTATTTTTATTTATTTACTAGGGGCCCAGTGTACGAAATTCATGCATGGGCGGTGGGGGATGTCCCTCAGCCCAGCCTGCCCCCCTCTCACATACTGGGAGCCCTCAGGGGATGTCCTACATCAGCTTAGGCCTGCTCCCTTTATGGAGGCAACTGGGCTGATCAGGGGAAGGCGCCAGTCCCATCACCCTGCTGCTGCAGCCACCGCCAGCCACCGCAACCACCAAGGTGTTTTCATCAACACGGACGCCAGTCCCTTCATCATGAAAAAATGACAACTTTCTTTAGGCATCTTCAAGATGTGTCTTTCATAGCATATGACATTTCTTTCTTTCTTTTTTTAATCCTCACCTGAGGATATGTTTCCACTGATTTTTAGAGAATGTGGAAGACAAAGGGAGAGACAGAGAGAAACATCAAAGTGAAAGGAAAACTTTGATTGGTTGCCTCCTGCATGAGCCCTGACCTGGGCCCTGGCCAGGGAGTAGCCTGCAACCTAGGTACATGCCCTTGATCAGAATTGAACCCAGACCCTGCTGTCGGCAGGCCAATGCATTATTCACTGAGCCAATCCAGCTAGGGCAGGATTCGTAGCCCTCCAGCAGCGGACCTTTGTTTTTTTTTCTCCAAAAGTGTAGTGAAAAAACCCTAGATCACCTTTTTGGATTCTTATTACCCAAGTTACTAAGAATATTACCAGTGGCATACAGGGAGCTTAGCCAATGAGCAATCAGAAAAGGTGCATATATCAAGTGGATTAGAAACTCAGTTCACACCAATCTCCGGCTCTGCCCCTGCCTGGGCCTAAAGCCTTGGGCCTGGGCAGGTGCCCTCCAGCACCCTCCAATCACTGGCTCTGCCCCTGCCCAGGCCTAAAGTCTATGGGGCCCTCCAGCTCCCTCCAATCACTGGCTCCCTCTCACTCTGATCACTGGCTTCCTCTCCCTCCAATGGCTGGCTCCCTCTCCCTCTGATGACTGGCTCCCTCTCCCTCCGATGGCTGGCTCCCTCTTTCTCCAATGGCTGGCTCCCTCTCTCTCCAATCGCTGGCTCTCGCTGGCTCCCTCTCGCTCCGATCGCTGGCTCCCTCTCCCTCCTATGGCTGGCTTACTCTCGCTCCGATGCTGGCTCCCGCTGGCTCTGATCACTGGCTCCCTCTCTCTCCGATTGCTGGCTCCCTCTTGCTCTGATGGCTGGCTCCCTCTCGCTCTGATCACTGGCTCCCACTGGCTCCAATCGCTGGCTCCCTCTCACTCCAATTGCTGGCAACCTCTCGCTCTGATGGCTGACTCCCTCTTGTTTCGATGGCTGGCTCACTCTCTCTCCGATGGCTTTCTCCCTCTCCCTCTGATGGCTGGCTCCCCCTCTCTCCAATGGCTGGCTTACTCTCGCTCCGATCGCTGGCTCCCTCTCCCTCCTATGGCTGGCTCCCTCTCCCTCCTATGGCTGGCTCCCTCTCTCTCCAATTGCTGGCTCCCTCTTGCTCTGATGGCTGGCTCCCTCTCCCTCTCTGATCACTGGCTCCCACTGGCTTCCGATCGCTGGCTCCCTCTCACTCCAATTGCTGGCAACCTCTCGCTCTGATGGCTGACTCCCTCTTGCTCCGATAGCTGGCTCCCTCTCGCTCCGATCGCTGACTCCCTCTCACTTCGATTGCTGGCTCCCTCTTACTCTGGGTGCTGAGGATGTTCCCTGTTCCCAGATGAAGGCTGCTGGGCGCCTACTTATGCAAATTAGCTGCCATATTAGTTGGGTTAATTTGCATGCTCACTCTGATTGGCTGTGGGTGTATCGAAGGTACGGTCAATTTACATGTTTGTCTATTATTACGTAAGATATCATGTCATCTGAGAATAATGACAGTTTTACATCTTTTTTTTCCAATTTGGATTCCTTTTATTTCTTCTTCTTATCTGATCACTATGTCTAGCACTTTTACGATGTCAAGCTGCGACAGCCCCTTGTCCTCAGTCTTTGAGGAGGCCCTCACCTTCGAATCCAAGCCAGAGCTGGAGCCCGAGGAGGCCTGATCTCACCTTTGATTTTGTATTTGGGTCTCCTTCTCTCTATTATTAAAGACCTTAAAGGTCAGGTTAACGAGCCCTTTTTGAGGGGTTTGTGGACCTGCACCTATTTTGGAAGTTTGCGGTGTATGTTGGGGAGTAAAGGTGGCCAGGTCAGTGGAAAAAGAAACCTGAGATGCCTCTCAATCTGTGAGGCTGGACATAGAGAATGGGACGTGGACTCAGACTATGCCCTCAGTTCCTGCTGCCTCCCTCAGGGGTAGAATGGACGTGGGGATAGAGGAGGCTGTTGCGGAAGGCAGACTTTGGGCCTGAGAATGAGTGTTAGATGGAAAGGCTATCCTGGAACTCACATTCTCAGTATTTGGGCTCTCAGGAAGATCAGAAAGTGAGAAGGGAATGGCCAGCCACCTGTGAATTCTGTTGCTGGCAGTGACAAGAGCGGAGATTAGGCAGAGAGCACAGGGGAAGGCGGGCATTTAGAATAAGGCGGGACCAGGAGGGGCTGCGCAGGGAGGAGCGTGCAAGCACCACGGCCACCGCAGCGGCTTTTTCTGGCTCTGCTCCCACCGCCACGGGTCAGTGGGTGGGACTGGTGTGTGTGAGGGAAAAAAAAGTTAAACACACTCCAAGGGGAAAATTATCCCGCACTCAGCACTGACCTGGGAAAGAGTGCTTAGTCGGGGAGGGACAGGTTCAGGGTTGTAAGGAGGTGGCAGGAGTGAGACATGTGGAGAGGAATGATCCGCTGGGTCAAAAGAGCAGTCAGAAGACAGAGAAAGAGGCTGAAGACAGGTTTGAGAGGACAAAGAGGACTTTTCGAGGAGGATCTGATGGTGGAACATGAGAAGTAAAGTGAGGGGCGAGAGCGGGAGGGTGGGAGGGGCATGGGGGGTGGGGAAGCCTGTTCGTAGGGATCTCAAATGCTTTCCCTGTCCAGTGGCAAAAATTATCTAGGTCTTGGAGGATATTGGAATCAAAAGTGCCATTTTCAGGCCACAGAGAGATTGTGGCCAGGTAGAGCTTCTTTGGTCTGATGTAGCCAGAAAGACCAAGGGTCGTGAGATTGGCAAGAAGACACCCTAAAAGTGTGTTACGAGGGGGGTTTGGAATGAGAGGTTTCCATGACCAGAGGGAAAGGCCAACGAGAGAAGTTGGGAGGAAAGAAGAAGCGTCCTTCTTCTCCCTCAACCAACCCGAGAGAGAGAGACGAGAGAAGGTTCCAAGGTCGTCACCCCGAGACCTTTCCCATAGAGACGAGCAGAGTTTCCTGGCCAGGCACCTGGGCTTTCGAGAAGACGTGAAGCTGAGGAGACGGGAAAACTCTGAGGCCCTTCCAGGTCAAGGGAACGAGAGGGGGTGGGGGGAGTTGGGAAAGTCCCTGAAGCCTACCGGTAAGAAAGCAACGAGATTCCCACGTGTCCTGGTACGGCAGGGTTCAAGAAGTGTTCTGAGAAGACCAATCAACTCAGAACCATGCCACCGAGGAGAGCCAGATCAGGAGTCAGAAGCTCGGGGCTAGGTCTGAGGATCGTCCATGCTCACGTGCACCCCTCCCAGGTTCGGCACTAAATGAAAGATGAGACAGAGGGGCAAAAACCAGGAATACAGGCTTTATTAGAGGAGAAGACCCCTGCCGGGCCGCCTCCCAAAGGAAGAAAGCACATGTGCAGGGGTGAAGGCGCCTTTTGGGGGGAGGAATGGGAAGGGACGGGGCTTAGGGTACTCGGCACGCGCTGATTGGTGGTTTCATGTAAGGCACATGATTAGGGACTTAGAAATCGGGGGCTTAGGGTATTTGGCAGGTGCTGATTGGTGGTTCAATGTACAGTCCATATAAGGTGCCTGGTTAGGTGCTCAGGAATGTCTGTGCTGCAGGTGCAGTTTACATCATACTCAGTCCATCAGTTGGGGGAAGGGAGGATCTATCAGAAATAACCACAAAAGATGGTCTGAAAATTAAATATTTAACTACAAACACGTTATACTGGGTAGTCATGTCCTAGGCCGGTATTCTCCCTGACAAAGATCGACTTAGATCTTTAGTGAGCCCATTTGTCTTTTGGCCTCTCAGATAACATATCGGTGAAATGACTGGGTGCCTTGTAACTTCCCCTTTTTTCTGGAGCCCCTGGAGCACAACAAATGGCACCCGGACATTCCCTCATTGTTATTGTTATCAAGTTAATTGCCAACTGTTAATTACATTAAAGTATCCTGCCTCCATCTCTGGAAAAGAAGCACCTGTCCATCATTTCACTTTTCACCCTATCCCAGAGGTTTCCCGCTTTGCTTTGTCCCGCCTCCCTAATCTATCACCAATGGATTTCATGGAACCCATTTATGTATTTTCCTTTGGATGGTAAATTTATAAAAACAAGGTATGATATGAACTCCCCATTCTACGGAGCATTATCTCAAATCCTTGACGTTCTGCTTCCCGGCATATATCCACAGTTTGTCTCAAATAAACTCACAAAAATTCTTTACAGGTTTCAATGCTTTTTTTATGTTAACAAAACATAGGAATATATACATGGGGCAATCTCATTGCATCATTTCTTCACGATTTGGATCTTTGAATCCCCTGAGCCAGCAGCACTGCTTGCTTGAATAAAGGTCTCTCTTGATCCCTCCAGTGCTTACATGTAGCTTTTCCACGCTGATTACACAACAAAAATCCAGGGAAGCAGAAGATCCATGGATGGACAGAGTGCTCTAAAGAATGGTAGTTTCCCACATTGTTTTATACATTTAAAATCTAAGGAGGAGAGCTCAGTGCATTACTTAAAATACATTGCTGATAGATTAGGGAGGAGGGAGAAAGTGAAGCGGGGGGTGGAGGGGGAAACATCTGGGGTTGGATAAAAAGAAAAAAAACTGAGGTGGGTGCAGGAGAGTGAACAGTCAACCATGAACAGGATACTTTAATGTAATAAAATAACCAATAACAATAAAGGTATGTGCCAGGGAGCCAGGGCTGCGCCCTGAGGGTCCGGAGGAACGGAACTTAACAGGTTACAAGGACATTTCACAAGTGCCAGTCTGTGACCCCATGGACAGAGGACAATGGGCCTGCTGAAGATGGACATTGATCTTCCTCAGGGAAGACACTGGCCGAGGACATGACTACCCACTATAAACCCCATTTTAGTTCAAGGTTTTCCATTTCAGGCCATCCTTGGGGGTTACTGGAGGTATATTCAGTTGGCGAGGCCGCCATGCAGCATTTCCCTGAGTTACTCAGGTAAACATGGAAACGATACATAAAACACGTCGAGGAGTCACGATACTACAAAAATCCCATCTGCTTTCTCCTATTAGAAAGTGTTCAACGCACTTCCATTGCATCCAGGAGTCCAACTCAGCACTTGATCCTAGGATTCAAACCACATCCTGGTGGGTGGCGGCGGGGGCAGGGGGTTGGCGATGGGGGATGCAAACATTTCCAATGCAGGTGCGCAGTTCATTGTGCAAAACTTACATACACCACCCACCCCATGAGAGGTACTGGCCGGAGGTGCTGAAACACCTGGGCATGCTTGGGCTTCCCACGTGAGGCTTGGGGGGCCAACGGGGCCGAGCAGGGGGGGCCAGGGAAGCTCCCCTCCTGACATGGGTGAGGGAGCTCACCTCACAACTCCCACAGGGCACCTGCCTGGGCCTCAGAAGCCCCAGGACTCAGGGATCCTCATGAGTCAGCTGACACCAACAAAAAATAATAGCGCAACTGGCACATTTCATCAGGACAGGGCCCAAGGTGTTCCTGGAGGATTGGGTGGATGGAGGAAAACCTGAGCCAGGAGCTGGGGTTCCAGGAGCACTCAGGTGACCCACCCCAGGCCCGGGGATCCAAGCCCTCAGTCATTCCAGGGAAAGAGGTTCACGTTCTTCACATGGGAATGCCATCACTTTGTCAATGACACCCACACTAGGCCTCTTCCACCTCACACATCATCCAGTTTCATTTCCAATCTAAAAAGGAACCCTCCACACAAGTGGCTCGTGACAACCCTGGAGCTGCTGGGCTCGGTTCTAAGACACTTGGGTGGGGGGATGGTAAACTACACAATAGACAGGGTGACCACGTGCCTCAGGGAACATGCCAAATACGAAGACACCTTTTTCCTTAGCAGCTGGTGAGCTGGGGGATGGGGACAAGATCCCCCTTTCAGACACCCGCTACATTGCCCAGTCAGTATCCTGATTATGGATGACACGGAAATCTCTCCATCACAAACATACACAAACGTTGGTCCTCAGCGAGGACTTGGCGCCACCTGCTGGGCAAGCAGGCCAAGCGCTTTCCAACGGGCGACCTCTCAGCACCACGGACAGAGACACAGTGGCTCTCAGACAGGTTCCTGTCGGAAGTTTGGAACAGTAGGATGCGCTCCTCAATCATTCAGTTCCAAGGAACATATTTTCAATCCGAATGGATTTTAAAAAAAAAAAAAACTAAATCTTATTTTTGTAGCATAGATTTCAAAGAAGGAGTGGAAGAAAAAAAAACTAGCAGGCAAACCTTTAAGTTTCAGGAAAGATCGGTTCTCTTTCGTCGATTTATCACACACTCAGTGCATTTGTGGTTTGAGCTGCACTGGATTCAGATAATTCATAAATGATGACGCACTGGTTTATGCTTACACCAATCACAATTAGGATAGGGAAAATGACACATCCATCCAACTTTACCGCAGGTGCAACTCAACGGGAATGCCTATGTATGCCGCGTGCTTGCAAACAGCCACAGGAAAGAGAACATGCTTATTTCCACTCACGGGCGGCTGGGAGTGGGTTGAAATTTAGATCTTTAACAGTGAATTGGAGCAGTAGCCGGTGGTCCTCACTGGTTACAGCATCCGCTTGCCAGATAGACAACTCAACACTCTCTAGTTTACTTTAAAAAGGCACAAAACGAGCATCTTGGTGGGAGTCACCTTACAGGGAACCTCCGTGCAGCAATCTCCAGGGCCCCCCTGGGCAGGGATGGGAGGGAAGGGGTGCCGCACCCAGAGCCGTAACAGTGACTTCAGCAAATTCTCTCTCATCGCGGATTCTCTCTCCGCATGGACATTTCTCTCTCCCTCTCTCTTCCATTCTGAAATAATAAAAATAACTTCTTTGCCAAAATAAGTAAACACCATGTTTCCACACCAAGCTATTCAGCAGAATCTTTTTCTCGCGGGACTAACACGTCCCCATGATGCCCCTGCCTGCGTCTCGCTGCACCCTCAGGAAGGACAGTCTCCCACCCCCTCACCCCCAACCCCCCGCGTACAGACTGCCCTGCAGTGGCGGCCTCCTGGGGGCTGACTGCCTCCCGCAGGAATGCTCGCCTCCAGGTGACCAGCTCCCTTCCTGACCGCACCGGGTCAGATGCCAGCGCAGCAGTCCCCAAGGCCTCCCTTGGCAGGGCTGGGGCGGAAAGAGAGGACAAATCTACGCCCGTGACTTCAGTCCCTTCAGCGACGGAGTGATTGCCGCCCGGGACAGCCTCCATGGTTTTCCGGGTTTTGGGTTTTGGTTTTGGTTGTTTGGGTTTTTTCCTGGCGAGATTTTTTGGGAACCTGAAACTTCAGCACCAAGGACAGGGACGCAGCCTGTTGCTCCTTAAATGGCCACAAGGGGGCAGCAGAGGATCGCTTTGCGCAGGAATTGCCTGCCGGAGGGTCCTTGGACATTGGCTCATCCAACCAAGCCTGGTGTCCTGTCAGTGGAAAGAGAATAAAAACTCTCTGAAATTGTTTAGCCCAAAATAGCTCCTTTATTGATTGATCTGCGCCTCCTCGTGCGCAATCCCGGCAGTTCTGATAGAGGGCACTCCCAAGCTTTAGGACCCTCCCTGGAATTTACCTGAGCTGAGCCTGGCTCTAGCATTCACAGGCTATCTTCTTTGGAACAACACAGACCTCTCGGGGTCTTCGTCCTCTAAATTGCAAAATTCACACACGGAACCTTTATTTATTTATTTATTTATTTATTTAGCTAATCCTCACACAAGGATATTTTCTTCTTTGATCTTTCAGAGAGAGTGGGAGGGATGCAGCGGGAAAAGAGAGAGAAACATCCCTGGGAGGGAGCGACATCCATGATTGCTTGCCTCCCACACACGCAGGGGATGAAACCTGCAACCCACACACATGCCCTTCACTGGGAATCACACATGGGACCCTTTGGGATGCAGGCTGATGCTCTAACAGTGGTCGGCAGACTGCGGCTCACGAGCCACAGGCGGCTCTTTGGCCCTTTAAGTTTTTAGCAAAGGCCAGCTTAGGAGTACCCTCATTAAGGTAATAACAATGTACCTACCTATATAGTTTAAGTTTAAAAATTTGGCTCTCCAAACTTTCAATCGTCGTCCTGTTGATACTTGGCTCTGTTGATGAATGAGTTTGCCGACCACTGCTCTAAGTGATGAGCACTCTGGCTGAGCCACATTCCCGTTCCGAACCTTAGAACACTCATTGCTGCCAGAACAAGCCACAGGGCCTGGGCTCTGCCTCCAGAGACCGTAGGATGGGACAGCGCAGCTCAGTACGCGGACAGGGAAGTGGTGCTCCAGACACTGCTGCTCAGCTGCAGGACCTGCTCCTGAAAAGTGGTCGGTCCCACCGGGGAGGCTCCCTAAACTCCGCCCGCCTCTCCAGTCGGGAAACATTCACACTGCTTGCCCTTCAGCTGTGACCTCCTGTGGGTCCGGGTCCAAAAACCACTTATTTTACTAGGCATGTGGACGCAAATGATCTAAGGAGGCACCTTCCTCGTCATACAAAACGGGTGGATGGTTTTGGGTCATTTACTAAAACTGCAATGCTGTGCCGTTAACTTACATGACAATGAATGCGAAAAGCGGTTAGGTGTTTGGAACAGAAACATTTTGGGAAAGGGTGAAGCAGGCTGATGTTCAGGGAAAGCGCGGCACGCTTGGCAGGTGACAGAATTTCTAAAAATGAAACCAGCAGCACCAGGACATGGACAGGTGGGGGTGGGCAACAGGCTCCTGTCGGCAGCCTTAAGGCCTGAAGCTGAGGCCTTCAGGCTACATGCTCTCCTAAAGCCATGGGAACATCTTAGGAAGAAATGGGGAGAACTATAGGTTCTTTGTAAATTAAATAACAGTTTAATATCAACATGCAAATTGCGAAGCTGTGGTCCCCTTCGCTCACACCTTTGGGACGGCACATCAAAGTTTTACATCCAGAAGTTGAGTCTGTAGTCTCGGCCAACTTCCAAGCTTAAAATACCAACCGATTTCCTCCCTTCCATCTTCACTGACTTTAGAGAGGATGGGGAGGAGAGAGCCAAGCCCTGGACACGTTACGGGCCTGGGGTCACGGGCCATCCTCCTCCTCCTCAGAGACTGTCCATTCCGCTGAGGACGTGCACACACAGGGCTCAGCACAGAAGCAGCCACGGGAGAACCTGAGGGCGGCTGCGGCTCCTGAGAAATAAAAGTCTCAGCGAAGCCAAAACCGGTGTGGCTCAGTGGATAGAGCGTCGGCCTGCGGACTGAAGGGTCCCAGGTTTGATTCCGGTCAGGGGCATGTACCTTGGTTGCGGGCACATCCCCAGTAGGGGGTGTGCAGGAGGCAGCTGATCGATATTTCTCTCTCATCAATGTTTCTAACTGGCTCTCCCTCTCTCTTCCTCTCTGTAAAAAATCAATAAAATAAAATAAAAAGTCTCAGCGAAAAAGGGGGGGCCTCCGGGAGCTCCCTCCCCTGTGGCCCTGCCACCCGCCCGGCCACTGCACCACCTCGTGCCTCGCCCTCAGCCTCAGCCTCAGCCTCAGCTCCGGCTCAGCCCGCACACCCCGCACATCTTTTGGTTCCAGACGCACAGCAAGGCCACGCCCCTAAGTTCCCGACCAGCTCCAGCCTCAAGCCCGGCCCCGCCCCTCATTCCATTCTGGCCCCGCCCCTCCACCAGGAAAAAGCTTTGCCACTAGATAGCTTTTTTTTTTTTTTTTAGTAGTTGATCCTCACGGGAGGATATTTGCATTGATTTTTTTAAGACAGAGTGGAAGGGAGAAGAGGAGACAAACACACCCATGGGTTGCCTCCCACCTGCAGCCCACCCAGGCCGGGAAGGGTGCCCTTGACGGGATTCGAACGTGGGACCCTTCAGTCCGCAGGCCGACGCTCTATCCACTGAGCCACACCAGCTAGGGCATTTGGTTTATGATTTGAATGTTCTTGTACCATGAGTGAACAGAATGGTATTTGAGTAAAAATAGGTATGTCCAAACCAATGTTTTCAGTATCCAACACTGCATGGAAGGGTCATCATTCCTCTTGATACTCGGTTGAATTGTCTTTGGCTTTACTAACATTAGTACAGCTCTGGATGCATGTCTTCGCTTAGCCTGAAATATGGAAAGCAACTAAGTGGATTTAACGACCTGGTACATGCTATCTCTGAGGATAAGATTTTAATTTGAAGGTTGGAAATATACTTTATTTCTAGGAAAATCAAAGAAAAGGCCTTGAGAAAATGAGAACTCGCTGCAGTATAACATGTATTACAGTGAAGTCACATCAAGAATAAAATATGGATGGCTTCTCTTTGCTAAAGTGAGAAAAAGACCTTTTGACAACATCTATGTCTGTAAATATTGGGATATTTGGTGGGTTTTTTTCTTTATAACATGTTGAACACCAAGACAGTGAATGAGAACCATGACTGACATTTTATTTTAGACATTTTAAATCTAATCTTTTTAAAAATATATATTTTATTGATTTTTTTTACAGAGAGGAAGGGAGAGGAATAGAGAGTTAGAAACATCGATGAGAGAGAAACATCGATCAGCTGCCTCCTGCACACTCCCTACTGGGGATGTGCCCGCAACCAAGGTACACGCCCTTGACCGGAATCGAACCTGGGACCCCCTCAGTCTGCAGGCCGGCGCTCTATCCACTGAGCCACACGGGTTTCGGCTTAAATCTAATCTTGATATGTATGTCATTAATCTATCTGGTTGTATGATTTTTAGAACCTGTCTTTGCTAAAATACCCTATGGCTATATAATTTAGTATCATCCATGGGTCTAAAAGGTATGTTATTTTCCTAAAATAAATCAAAGTGATTGGTTATCAGTCAAAAAAAAAAAAAAAAAAAAAAAAAGGAAAAAAAAAAAGAAGAAATTTACAGCTCGAAGCTCTAGACGCCTGCCTCTTCCCCGGGGTGATGCTTGTGGAGAACTCATCTTTCAAATGGGCCCAACTCTCCTCAGAGAGCAGCAGAGCATGCCGGTCACAGAGCTCCTTCTCTGTGCAGAGTGGGGACATTCTGGTTGTTTCCAGCCTCTTGTACACATAGGCGTTTGCCAGAAGGTGTGAGCATCTCTTTGGGGTTACCTCCTGTAGACACAGGCCTGCCAATGTCAGGTGTGTTCACATCTCAAATAGGTGTTTCCTAATCACCTCCACAGAGTTATAAACAGTCCACTCGCAACCTTTGCTGAAAGGGCGGCATTCCTGCCGTGGAGGGGCCTGGTCTGAACCCTCAGAGGAGATAATCCACGCTCACGATCAAATAATCAGAAAATACGTCTTGGTAAGAAGCAACAGTTCCCGTGTCCAGAGCAACAACCACAACAGCAATGAAGTCACACCTGTAGTTCCACCACGCAACTCTCCTCTTTCTGCAGCACCTGCCGGTCGGCGTGTGGAACCGGGGCCAGAGAGGGGGCCGGGGGGGCCCAGAGCGGGGCAGAGTGAAGACAGAGGGGCACAGAGGGAGCCAGAGGGGCCACAGGAGGCCAGAGCAGACAGGCAGTGGGACAAGAGCGAAAGCTCGTCTCAGCCTCAAGAGTCATCGCTGCCTCTTAACTACAGCACCCTTCTCCCATTGGATCGATACTGCCGCCACCCAGGCAAATGGGCCGCGATTCCCTGTGCTCAGGCCTCTGAGCTCCACCACCCCCTGAACTCTGGGCCCCCTGGCACATCCTTTATGCCTCCACCTCCAGGCCCCCGGAACCACGAGAAACCCGACTTTGCCTTTTTTCTCAGCTCACCGCCTCCTTCGCAAAGAGCAGCTGCTGCCACTTAACCTTTCCTTTGCTACAAAACTGCAGGTCCCTGTTGGCAGAACTGCAAACACTTATGAGTCCTGCCACCATCAGGAGTGGAGCTCATTATCAGCCAAACCTTCTCTAAGGACAGTGACATGTTGAATGGGTTGTCGGGTCTGTTAAGGACCGAGCACTTTGGGGATGCATTTTATCCAACAGCCAGCCCCACACTTCAAATGAAAATGATAAAAACTAGCAGCCTTAGAACCCCAGACCCCACCTGAGCAACTGGTAGAAATAACTTCCATGGTTTTTAACAACTGAGATGGGTCAGAGAAAGAGCAAGGCCATCCCATACAAACAACTCAGTTTTAAGTCCTGTATCACTTCAAGGGCTGTGCCCCCTCTGTCAAAGTTTGGCCACTGGAGGAAGAGGGGCTGTCTTGGGGGCAGGAGGGTCCCTGGGACAAGAACCCAACCACACAATGGCCTTGAACCAATGGGGCCCATCCTCCAGTTGGCCCCCACTAAGAACATCACCTATAAATTGAAGGAGCCACAGGTGACCTTTAACGTGGCAGGTAAGCCATTACATTTTATTAGACACTAGAGGCCCGGTGCATGAAATTCGTGCATGGAGGGAGTGGGTGTCCCTCAGCCCAGCCTGCACGCTCTCCAATCTGGGACCCCTTGAGGGATGTCTGACTGCCCGTTTAGGCCCAACCACCAGGATCGGGCCTAAACGGGAAGTTGGACATCCCTCTCACAATCCAGGACTGCTGGCTCCCAACTGCTCACCTGCCTGCCAGCCTGATCAACACCTAACTGCTCCCCTGCTGGCATCGACACCTAACTGCTCCCCTACAGGCCCGGTCGCCACCAACTGCCCTCCCCTGCAGGCCCGTTCCCCCCTAACTGCCCTCCCCTGCTGGCCATCTTGTGTGTTGGAGTGACGATCAATTTGCATATTACCTCTTTATTAGATAGGATAGGGTGCGGGGGAAGCTGCTTGCCCTGCTCTCTCTCACCAGGACCTCTTTCTTCTGAAACCTGTTTGATCACGGGATAAATGGGCATCCTCAGCTATTTCACTCAACCCCACTGTAGCCTCGGGAATCTCACTCTTACTCATGCCTTTCTGAACCTCTGGGTAAGATGTGAAGAAAAGTACATGGAAGTAAATATTTTAAACACTCCAAATTCCCCTAGAGGGCGGAAACTGGGCCATGTCCTCGGTCAAGCCCAGGAGCTGGGAGGAGAGGGGCCACTGGCCCCGTGTGAAGGCGAGAGGACGGCAGTTTCAAATCCAAGCAGCTGGAGGCCCCAGGAATGGCTGTGGGGGCCTGAGAGCCCCTCCCCCACCCTCGCTTTTCTCCAACCTCCTAAAGGTGGTCAAGGTCAGGTTCTCTCTTTTACAAAATTTATCAGAAAAATGGCTTGGATAGTAAGTGGCTTTAAAATCTCACAGAGCTGTTAAGGCAATAAATAAATATAACTGAAATGAAGGGTTTTTGATAAAGCTTTTCAGCAGTAAGTATATATGCCTATACATAATTTTCCAAAGTCTTTAATAACTTAATACTTTAAAAGCATTGCTGGATTAAATAATAAGTTATTAAACATCTAATACTTTAAAATAACATGAAATACTGAAACACTGATTTTTACACTTTAAAAATATATTTTTATTGATTTCTGAGAGGGAGAGGGATAGAAACATCAATGATGAGAATCACTGATTGGCTACCTCCTGCACGCCCCCTACTGGGGATGGAGCTTACAACCTGGGACCCTTCAGTCCACAGGCTTTTGAGCCTAACTGGCTAGGGCTAGCCACTGAGCCTAACTGGCTAGGGCTAGACAAGTTTTAAGTTCACCTGCTTTTAGCTTTTATTGCAGAAAGTCTATAAAGTGGACTCAGAACTGTTAATGTGATGTCTTGTGCTTTGTTGAAGGTGTGTTTCTTGAAAATAAAAAGTATGTTTAAAGTGTGTTCATAAACATCTATCTAAGAAATGCTGGTGGTTTACTTTTTGGTCAGCATTGGAAAATTAAGGTTTATAAGAATTAAAACCTCAAATCAAGTTGGAATAAATTGGGTAAATTTAATAATAGAAGGCATGATGTATAGAAATACATTTTTGCAGGAGAAAGATTGAAAGGAAATTATTCAAATGATGGTCATTTCTGAATGGGTAACCTCCACTCAGATGTTATTCCAAAGCAGCACACTAGATGGCAGCAGGAGTTAGCTCTTTTTGCTGATCTCCCCTCAGATGTAATTTCCAAGATGCACAGGAGATGGCAGCAGAGAATAGTTTTCCTTGTGACGTCACTCAGGTGTTATTCCCAAGATGCACACTAGAGGCTGCAGGAGAGCATTACCTTTCCTCAGGCTCCTGCCGACTTGGCAGTAAAATGAGACTCCAGACCGATACTAGGCCAGTGATGGGCAACCTTTTGAGCTTGGTGTGTCAAACTTCACCAAAAAACTGAGCATAACTCAGGTAGTGTGTCACTTTGAGGAAAAAACTAACTCCAAGACTCTAGTCGCAAATGTTTCATCCTTGGCATGCGGCCGCGTGTCATCAGAAATGGCTACGCCTGTCAGTGCTGACACACGTGTCATAGGTTCGCGATCACTGTACTAGGCTCACTCTACGATAAACTCTGATATCAGTTACAAAAAATTTTATAGCAAACAGAAAATGTAAATATCTACTCAGCAAAAACTCAATGTTGAAATGAAGCATATTACTTATACTTTTTTCATAAATTGTAGGAGAAATAATAACAGAATGCTCAACCACAAATAAAAAAATTTTGAGAAAGCTATTTGTGGTTCAGAGCTATGGAAACATGAATTCCTCGCCTTCTCACTTTTCTTATTCCCCCCAAACGTAGTAAGTTGAACTGCTAAATAAGGTCAAAATTGACCATTTTTGGGCCTACCCAGTTTGGGTCAGCGGATAGAGTGTCAGACTGCGGACTGAAGGGTCCCAGGTTCAATTCCGGTCAAGGGCACGTACCTCAGTTGCAGGATCCTCCCTGGCGGGCCCTGGTTGGGACACATGCAGAAGGCAACCCACTGATGTGTCTCTCTCACATCAATGTTTTTCTCTGTCTTTCCCTCTCACTTCCACTCTCCCTAAAAATGAATGGAAAAATATGCTCGGGTGAGGATGAACAAAAACACACAAACAAAAACTGACCATCCTACCTAATAAAAGAGTAACATGCAAATTAACCATCACTCCACCACACCCACCAGCCATGCCCACCAGCCAATCAGAGTGAGTATGCAAATAAACCCAACCAAGATGGCTACAGCCACAGAGAACAGGAGGGAGGCTTGGGTTTCCCCGGCAATGGAGGAAGCCAAGCTTTCCGCCTGCCCTTGCCAGCCTAGGCCTCCACTCAAGGCCACAAAGTTTCAATGATAGAAGGTAAACAAATCCAAAGAGAAATGGCGGCAGCCATGGAGCTGGAAAGAGCAGGAGGATAGGGTTGCCCCCGGCAATGGAGGAAGCAAAGCTTTCCACACACCCTGGCTGGCCCAGGCCTCCGCTTAAGGCTACAAAGTTTCAATTATAGAAGGTACATAACCCCCAACAGAAATGGCTGCCAGCCACGGAGCGAACAGGAGGCTTGGCTCCGCTCCAGGCTACAAAGTTTCAATTGTACAAGGTAAATAAATTCCAGATACCAGGGCCTCCGCTTGGGTTGCCAGGGGGCGTGACTGGCCTGCAAACCACCACAGGCCCCTTGCTCAGGCCGCCCCACACCCCAAGGGAACCCCCATCCTGATCCGGGACACCCTTCAGGGCAAACCAGCTTGCCCCCACCCGTGCACCAGGTCTCTATCCTATCTAATAAAAGAGTAATATGCAGATTGACCATCACTCCAACACACAATATGGCTGCCCCCATGTGGACAAAGATCCTGCCCCCGTGTGGACACAAGATGGCCACAAGATGGCCAGCATGGGAGGGCAGTTGGGAGGCACCAGGCCTGCAAGGGAGGGCAGTTGAGAGGGACCAGGCCTGCAAGGGAGGGCAGTTGGAGGCGATCAACCCTGCAGGGGCGGGCAGTTAGGGGTGACCAGGCCTGCAGAGGAGGGAAGTTGGGGGCAAACAGACTGGCAGGGGAGCAGTTAGACATCAATCAGGCAGGCATGGGAGTGGTTAGGGGGTGATCAAGCTGGCAGACAGAATCAGTTTGGAGCAATCAGGAAGGCAGGCAGGCAAGCAGTTGGGAGCCAGCAGTCCTGGATTGTGAGAGGGATGTCCGACTGCCCGTTTAGGCCCGATCCCACTAGGATCGGGCCTAAACGGGCAGTCGGACATCCCTCGAGGGGTCCCAGATTGGAGAGGGTGCAGGCTGGGCTGAGGGACACCCCCCCGCCCCCGTGCACGAATTTCGTGCACCGGGCCTCTAGTTTTGGTATAAAGAAATGTTTATCAAATATGATTTAACTTAGTATAACTGACATTGAGCTCTACTGGTGATTCCAACCTGTGTAATTCTTACAATTATTTCTAGCCCCAAACAGCACAACCATATTTGCTACAAAAGCAACTGAAATGTATCCAGTATACTTTTAATTATGATATTCTTTTATTTAAAAAAAATACAAGTATGGAACAAGAATAATTTAACAGAGTTCTGGAACACTCACTACCAAAATGCAGGAGTGGATAAGGCGGGATAGTGTACAACAGAAAAAACCTATGTGGAATTCAAGGTTTACCTGGAAGATTAAAGAAAGCTAACAAACATTTAAAAAGATAGGACATTTCATTTTTAATCAGTCAAAAGAGAAAAGAGTTAAAAAAAATCTCAAGTTCCACACACCATAGAGCTATAGTTACACATTAAATATAATTACTATCTATAAGTATGCAAAAATATAAAGTTCTATTTCATACAATAAAATCCTTGATAGAAACCATTTTAAAATTAAGCAGAACTTCTCAACTTATGTGTGAGGAATAAGTTCTTCTACAGGTTCCTTTAAAGGTTTTTAAAACAAAATGCTAAATCTAAAAACAATGTACTCCCGTCAGTTCTCAAATTAATGCTACTTAAAAAAGAAAAATGTATAGCTCAGCCACATACTCCTTTAATATTGTTCAGGCATCTCTGAAATGTTCCATTTTTTCAAGTATGGAACTAGAACTCAAAATATTCCACAGTACAGTACTGGAGAGAAGGAGTATATAGGAAAGACTTTGCTGTCATACGGCACAATATTGTTTTCTCCAATACATTTTTGAAATAAACATCGGGGTTTTGTTTTTCTCCTAAAAGGCCAGAATTATCATGTACATTAAGATACATCTGGTTGTTGTAAGACTTCAGAGTGGAAAATAACCTCATCAATATTTTATCACAAATGTAACACTGGTAACAAACTATAAAAGGAGCCAGTACTCATGATTAAAGCTCGTCATGATAGAAATACTCATCGTGAAGCTGTCGGCCATAATCTGTGGCTTCGCTGGTGAGAAACAAGTCCTGGTTCTCCAGAATCTCTGCCTCAGAGAGCTTTCTGTCATTATTCAAATCCATTTCATCGATGAGATGAAGAGCCTTTAACAAAGATAATTCAATGTGTCAGGTGTAAATCATATTTTCAGCAAGATGTTCACATTTCAATGGGGATTTGATTTGTCAGAACCATTCATACTTTTATTCATTCATTGTTTGCACCATATATATATATATATTTAAAATATATTTTATTGATTTATTACAGAGAGGAACGGAGAGGGAGAGAGTTAGAAACATCGATGAGAGAGAAACATAGATCAGCTGCCTCCTGCACACTCCCTACTGGGGATGTGCCCGCAACCAAGGTCCATGCCCTTGACCGGAATCGAACCTGGGACCCTTCAGTCCACAGGCCAATGCTCTATCCACTGAGCCACACCGGTCAGGGCTGCACCATATTTTTTAAGGAGCCTGTGAGCAATAAAAGAATCACTGATCAGAATGAGTATTGCTCCGTTCAAGTACTCACTGTCTGAGTAAATGAAAACATTACAGAGTGTAACTGGGTCTGTCTCCGGCCTCTCTCGTTATCTTTGTTAATTTCCGGTGGGTTCTGTCTCCTTTCAACTCAAATCTGATTCAGGATATCTCAAAGTTAAGCAACATGAACATAACTCATTATGAGCTCCTACAGGCAAATACAAAATTTATTATTCTAACTGTCCTATCAAATTAATACATGATGCAATTTTAACTTACTTGTCCCTTGACAATCTAAAACAGTTCATAGACTTAAATCAAGAAATAGCAATGCATTGGTCCTAAAAAATTTAATTGCTTCTTTCTTTGGCTTAAACACTTGAACTTCCTTTCCCATCAACAGTAACACACACACAGGGGAGATATGTCACTCTGTAGTACTCACCTCTTCCTGGGCAATGCCCTGGTTATTGGGCACCACCCAAGACAACAGCTCTTGAGGATCCAGCCTGCCATCCGCATCTTTGTCGTAATCATTTAGGAATCTATCTTTCTCAACAAGTATCCACTCTGGATCTTCATTTGCTGCTTTATATTAAAAGAAATCAACAACAAATACACACACAAGAATATCGTATGTATATAATGAGAAGTTTGATATATCCCTAGAATAAAGGGAATGAATTTAAAGCCTACTACATAAAAAATGCCCAAAGCAACAAAAATACTTAATTGAAACGTGCTAAAATAAATACAAACTATATAGTAATTTTCAACAGTGACACACAAGTCTAAACAACTCCGAGTTTTTAAATCGTTGCATATTCTCACAAACTACTAATTTTATTAACTGCTATTTGTTATATCTACTTTTCCAAAATTTGATCTGGGTAAAATTTTTTGTATGTCATGTTGCTACAGAAAGCTTCTCACGTGTTCTTACAGAGCAATACTACGTGTAACTTCAAAGGCCATTCACAGTAAGGGGTGCTTTTAGGCAACAATTCTGGAAAGCATTCTGAGAAAAGACATATACCAACTCCTAAGATTTCAAACCATAGTCACCTTCCACAGTCCACACCAGTATTCACAGTATTTATATTTACTGCTCTTTTAAGATCTACATCAAAAGATACAGGATTCTGTTTAAAAATATCCACCTTTCCTTCCTCCCTCACTGGATTTGGTAACCCACTGTATGTGCCTGAAAAGGAAGCCATGTTAGGGTCTAGACGGGCACTCAGGTGAGCAGGACAGCATCTGAGATGAGTTCCAAGTGCCCTAGTTTTGCTCGTCTCACTGGGCAGAACGAGCATACATCGGGCAAGTGCTTCTTGCTCCATTTTCTTTCTTTCTGTCGCATTTGCCCCTCCGTCCACACACTTACCTGGGTCCCGCCTGTAGTCACCAAGGAATTCTTCCAAACTAACAAATCCATCACCATTTTTGTCATGTTCTTCTAAAGCCTCTTCAATGACAAATTCCTATTACAGAAACATGTTAGTAACAACGTTTCCAATCCTACCACCGTCCGGGTCACTCCTACTACAGAACTTCTTTAGGAACCATCCTTTGGATGGTCTATGCTTGCAAACACTGGAATTGGAAGCAGGAACATATCAACACCACGTAGTAAACTCAGCATCCTCAGGCTCTGCTGTTAGGACCCCTCACCCCTTAAACCACCTCAGCACTGACCTCACATTTTCCTCCTCCTCAAGAACGTCTCTGAGTACCCGTCCTCTTTAACTCCACTTTTCACCCAACCCCTGAGAACCCCGAGTCTTTATCCTACATCTCTTTGCACAGAACTGTTGTTCTACCTCCAGATCTACATGTATCCAGGCCCCATAAAACCTCAAACTCCTGGCCCCCGCTTCCTTCCCTGAGAGCCCCCTGCTCCTTCTCGGCCCTCGGGCATAAGCACGTCCGTGACGCTGCTGCACCGTGAAACGGCTCGGGGTGTCCAGGCTTCCTGGCCCAGCTCCTCAGGTTACAGCTTCTGCTCTCACATCCTCACTACTTGCTGGTACCTTTCTTTCTGGATCACAGAATAACAACTGTAATGAAAATATATTCTCGAAAGTCTCCCACTCTAGCCAAATCCAAAGGCTTCATCTAGAACTTAGTATTACAGATTTTATATATAGAAATCTTTTTTAAAAAATATATTTTATTGATTTTTTACAGAGAGGAAGGGAGAGGGAGAGAGAGCTAGAAACATTGACCAGCTGCCTCCTGCACACCCCCCACTGGGGATGTGCCCGCAACCAAGGTACATGCCCTTGACCGGAATCGAACCCAGGACCTTTCAGTCCACAGGCCGACGCTCTATCCACTGTGCCACACCGGTTTCGGCTATATATAGAAATCTTAACCTGAGATTCAAAGGTTATGTTTAGAGGGAAGATCTCAGAATCTCTGGAAATGTCATCCAGCAACTGGTGTGCATGAGCATTTGTGGCTTTTCTGCAGCAGAGTCCACAGTGTGCGCCACTGTGAAGGAGGCTGTGATCCCATAAAGCTAAGAACTGATCACAGCGACCATTACTCCACTCGGGTGATTCTCTTGGGCAACAACATCACGGCAATAACGTTGCCATGGTTAAAGGAATTAATGCAAATACATGAGAGGATATTTCTGTTAAATTCTAACTCTTTTTTTTTTTAATATATTTTATTGATTTTTTACAGAGAGGAAGAGAGAGGGATAGAGAGTTAGACACATCGATGAGAGAGAAACAGCGATCAGCTGCCTCCTGCACAACCCCCACTGGGGATGTGCCTGCAACCAAGGTACATGCCCTTGACCGGAATCAAACCTGGGACCTTTCAGTCCGCAGGCCGACGCTCTATCCACTGAGCCAAACCGGTTTCGGCAAAATTCTAACTCTTAATGCAAAGTAGGATCACTTCGTTGATCGTGTATCCTTGTCTTTTCCTCTCTCTAATCTACCCATAAGGGAAGAAGGGCACGCAAACAATGGACGTAAGCAGGAATTACAGAAGCTGCTGAGTGAGACCCCGCTTGCTGGTCGGTCACACGTCTCATGCTGCCTTCCGTCCGGCTCAGTCCAGCCCCCCGCAACCTGTCCCTGGCATGCCCTTCGCTTACTGTTGTACAAGCTCAGAGCCACAGTCATCTCTGACTCTTCTCTCCCCAAACTTATTTCATCACAACATTCTGTTTATAGTTGCTTCAAACTTTGATCATTCTATTTCATTTCACTGCCACATCGAATTCCAGACCAAACACCCAATGCCTAAATTGTTTCTCTGCTGTCTGGTCATCCCCTTCTCAATCTCCCGTTGTTCCTTACGTCCCAGAGAAACAAGACCCAGCACGCTGTCTGCCCTGACAGGCGGAAGGAGCTTGTCTCCCTCAATCTGGGCATCGACCAAATGGGAGACATGTATCTTCAACGCAGTCATGTATCTGAGCCCAGCGAGAAGCCAAAGCCTCACATTGGCAAGGGAAGTGGCGCTCCTGGTGCTGGGCTGCCTCCAGGCGGTGGGAAAAGTGTCTGCAGCTTGTGACCAAGGCAGCAGCATGACCGGGACCAGGAGACAAAAGCCACGCTCCCCTCCCTGAAATACCGAGCACAGACCACACAGCGGGAGACGGAGGCCGGGCAACAGGCCTCCAGTGATTTCTATGTCAATCTCTACGCTCCAGTATGGTGGCTTCTGCTCTCCAGAAGCTTGCCGCGTGATAATAGGACTCATCGTTTGCCGAGTTAAACCGAGAGCACACAAAGGTTTGAAGAGTTGGCATTTCTTTCCAGCCCGACAGGGACGACAGGACTCTCTGCCTGAAGCTGCAAGAACATCGTTCGTCGTCAGCAGCTGTGCTTGCACCCACCCCATGAAATCAGATCCAAACGTAACGCGTTTTCCAAGACTGAAGGTTTTCACAAGTGATGTTGTAAACTAAGTAGGAAGTTTTAATGCTTTTAAAGTAGAAAAACCAGAGAAAAGTCTGAAAGCCAGGGAAAGAGTGCTGCTCATATATATTAAAGAGATTTTTTTAAAAAACTCAGTCCTTTAGCCCCAACTGGCTTGGCTGTGAATAGAGCATCAACCTGCGGACACAAGGGTCCCAGGTTCAATTCCGGTCAAGGGCAGGTACCTTGGTTGCGGGCACATCCCCAGTAGGAGGTGTGCAGGAGGCAGGTGATAGATGTTTCTCTCTCATCGATGTTTCTAACTCTCTATCCCTCTCCCTTCCTCTCTGTAAAAATCAATAAAATGTATTTTAAAAAAACAAAAACAAAAACCTCAGTCCTTTAGCTTCTCCCTCCCAATAAGCAGCCTCCACCCGAGAAACCCTCCTTCCCAGTCCCACCTTCACGGGGAGATCGTCCTGTCTCTCACAGTTCTGGTTGTATACAATTCTTCACTTCGCTAAAACAGGTCTTAAGTCCTGGCCACTCAACAATTCAATTAAAAGTTTTCTTCCTTACCGTCATATAATCAACTTCTTCAGGATGCTCAAAAGCAATGAATTCTTCGAGATTCAAACCAGGATCTGAATCCTGGTTAGCCTTTTCAAATCGCTTCTTGTCCTTTAGATGAAGCTTGGAAAATCAGATATTGAACATGTTTAAAGGTCTCATCACAATATATAATCGTGAACAACACTTCCAAAGTACAAACCATGTGAAATCTAAAGTGCATTTTCACACGTTATTTTATCTTCACGTCATCCCTCTGAAGGTTGTCTGGGCAAATGACGTTTATTAGAAGCAGCAGTGCAGGCACCGGAGTCAGAGCGACTCGGAGTGATTCCAGCAATGCCACTCACTAGCTGCCCCTTCCGGCAAATAGCTTCACTCCCCTGGTCTCCTCAACTACAAAACAGGGACCATCTAACACCAAACGCAAAGGCAACAAAAGCTGAAGTCAACAAGAGGGCCCTGGCCAGTGCGGCTCAGTTGGGTGGGTGTCATTCTGTGAGCCAGAGGCTGCCGGTTTGATTCTGGCCAGGGCACATGCCCCGGTTGTGGGCTCAGTGCCTGGGAGCAGGTGTGCAGGAGGCAGCCGGTCGATGTCTTGCTCTCACATCAATGTTTCTCTCTCCCTCTACCTCTCTCTTCCTCTCTCTCTAAAATACTTTTGTAAAAAAAGGAAACAGTGGGACTATATCAAACTAAAAAGCTTCATCACAGCAAAGGAAACCATCAACAAAATGAAAGGCAACCTACTGAATGGGAGAAAATATTTGCAAATCATATACCTAATAAGGATTTAATATCCAAAATATATAAAGAACTCACACAACTCAACAGCAAACAAAACATCAATCTTATTAAAAAACTAGAGGCCTGGTGCATGAAATCTGTGCAGTCCCTAGGCCTGGCTGGCGATCTCAGTGCAAGCGTCTGGCGTGGAAGGGCAGATCCCAGCTGACCTCTGGGCCCTGGGCAGCACCTGGGCCCCGTGCGTCCCCCTCCACCTGAGTTATGGTGCCCGAGTCCCCACGTGGAGACGCAGTGAGCGTGGTCAGACACCGTTGGGCCGGGGAGCAGCATGGGCCTCTGGGCCACCCAGTGGCACCGCACGAAAGCCGGGCAGGCAGCACACTCTCTCCCGGCTGGCCTTCCAGACCGGTTCCTGAGTGAACCCACGGTGAGCCAACTGGCCCCTGCGGTCCCGGTGGCTGCGGCCCAGCTCACCCACAAGACGCCGTGTGGGTACCGGGCGGCTCCTCGCAGGCGCCTGGCACCTGAGTGTGGGGGCTTCCCCAGAGCGCAAGCCCTGGCGTTCCGGGGGAGGGTAGCAGGGCGAGTGAGAGCGAGCTGGGTGGACACCCCACATTCTCACCACACCTCTGTCCCTGTCACTCCCACCCCCAGGTAGCCGGCGAGAGGTTGCAGCGCACTGCCGACACTCACCATGTTCCACGCTGCCCCCTGGTGGTCAGTACACGTCACAGCAAGTGGTCGAATTCCCAGTCGAATGACCACCCGAGGGCACAATTTGCATATTAGGCTTTTATTATATAGGATGGGCAAAAGATCAGAATAGACATTTTCCCAAATACATACGCATGGCCAACAGACACGTGAAAAGATCCTCAACACATCACTCATCACCAGAGAAATGCAAAGTGAAACAGGAACAAGATATTCCCTCACAGGTGCTGGAATGGCTATCCTCAATAAATCAACAAGCAAGTTCATTGGTGAGGATGTGGAGAAAAAGGAACTCTTGTGTACTGTAGGTGGGTTGTAAATTGGTGCAGCTATTATGGAAAACAGTATGGAGGTCCCTCAAAAATTTACAACACAGGAGGGAGAAACGAAGATGGCGGCATAGGTAAACACCTAAACTGCTGCCTCGCACAACAATTTCAAAACTACAACTAAAAGACAAAACGAACATCATCCAGAACCACAGGAAAGCTGGCTGAGTGGAAATTCTACAACTAGAAGGAAAGAGGAAAGCACACGGAGAATCAGAGGAGCTGCAAAAAGCTGAGGTACAGAGACACGCGCACGGGCGGCTGAGTGCCTGGCTCGCTTTCTCTAGTGGGAAGGAGAAAAAAGCTCCTGACTGCACTGAACTCCAGTTCTGACTGCACTGAACCCCAGTTCCAGGTGACCCTCTGGGGACCCAGGCTTATACGGGGGGAATCTGGTCTGTCAGGCGGAAACTCAGGGGAGCCGCGAAAGGCAGAGTTCTGGAGTCACGCGCGAGTGTGCGAAGAGAGGACTGACTGCTGAGTGTGCTGCTGGCTTGTTCTAGCTGGAGGGAACCGGAAGCTCCCCACTACGCTGAACTCCAGTTCCAGGCGAGAATCTGGGAATTCAGATTCATTGGGGGAGAAACTGGACTGTCTGGCAGCGGGTGAAACTCGGGGGCAGCTTATTTTTAGAGGTGCTTGCAGCGATTACCAAGGGACACTGAGACACAGGGGCCTCATACGGCAGGGCTGACGGGAACCCAAGACTGTCTGCTCAGCCCTGAGACTCTGCCCCATCTAGGATGAGCACAGAGGCTTTTGCAATTTTGCAAGTCTTGTCTCATAAGGCTGTCTCCAGCACAGAAGTTCTCCCAGTGTAGACACAGCTGATCCTCACAACCAATTGGCCTGGAGGTCAATTCCTCCCAGTGATATCAACAACAATCAAGACTTACCTACAACAAGGCTGTACACACAGTCCACAAAGGGGTGCACCAAGAGTGTCCACCTTCAGGTAACTGGGGAGCCCGAGCCACTGGGCCACAAATGACACCTAGCACACAAAGCTACCCTACCAACTCAGGGAAGCAGCGAAAATGCAGAGACAAAGAAACAGATCATATTTCAAAAACATTTGAAATACAAAGAAGCAAAAAACACTCAACTGGGAAAGAAAAAAAAAAAAAGAATCCAAAAAGTTGAAGATAGTGTAAGAAGCCTCTGGGACAACTTCAAGCGTACCAACATCACAATAATGGGGGTGCCAGAGAAGAGAGCGAGCAAGATACTGAAAACCTATTCGAAGAAATAGTGACCTAAAACTTCCCCCACCTGGTAAAAGAAATAGACTTACAAGACCAAGAAGCACACAGAACCCCAAACAAGAGGAATCCAAAGAGGACCACACTGAGACACGTCATAATTAAAATGCCAAGAGCAAAAAACAAAGAGACAATATTAAAAGCAGCAAGAGAAAAACAGTTAGTTACCTACAAGGGAGCACCCATACGATTATCAGCTGATTTCTCAACAGAAGCTATGCAGGCCAGAAGGGAGTGGAAAGAAATATTCAAAGTGATGAATAGCAAGAACCTACAACCAAGATTACTCTACCCAGCAAAGCTATCATTCAGAATTGAAGGTCAGATAAAGAGCTTCACAGATAAGAAAAAGCTAAAGGAGTTCATCACCACCAAACCAGTATTATATGAAATGCTGAAAGATATTCTTTAAGAAGAGGAGGAAGAAGAAAAAGGTAAAGATAAAAATTATGAACAACAAATACATATCTATCAACAAGTGAATCTAAAAATCAAGTGAATTAAAAATCTGAGGAACAGAATAAACTGGTGAATATAATAGAATCAGGGGCATAGAAAGGGAGTGGACTGAAAATTCTCAGGGGGAAAGGGGTGTGGGGGGTGCGGGAAGAGACTGGACAAAAATCATACACCTATGGATGAGGACAGTGGTGCAGGAGGTAAGGGCAGAGGGTGGGGTGGGAACCGGGTGGAGGGGAGCTATGGGGGAAAAAAGAGGAACAATTGTAGTAAATTTAACAATAAAGATTTATTAAATTTAAAAATAAAAAATAATAAAATAAAAAAATTTAAAAAATTACAACACAGTATGATATGACTCAGCAATTCTATTTCTATGTATCCAAAGAAAACAAAAAGAACTTAACTCCAAAAAATACATGCACCCGATGTTCACTATAGCATTATTCACAAGAGCCAAGATATGGAAACTAAGTGTTCATCCTTGGCTGAATAAATAAAAAAATTGTAGTGTGTATTTACAGTGGAATATTATTCATTAAATAAACAAAATCTTGCCATTGTGACAACATGCATGGACCTCAAGGGCATTACACGAAGTGTAATACATCAGACAGAGAAAAACAAATAATGAATGATCTCTTCTCCTATGTGTAAACTGAAAGAAGTAAAACAGAACCCAAAAACAAAAAACAAGCAAATACATACAAAGACCAGATTGGTGGTTGCTGGGGTGGGGGTGGGGGGTGGTGGAAGGGGGAGGAACAGGTAAACTAATTTTTTTTAGTTTAAATACATTGAATAATTTATAATTTAAAAACTAAAAATGTCTATTAAGCAATGGGAATTTGAGTCCCATTAAGCAATTAGTAAACCTTGAGTAATAAACATTTACTAAATGTGACAAATTACTATTGACTGAAAAACTTGAGATTGAGTGATTTGCTGAAAGGGATGTCAGAAATACAGCTAAAATATTTTGAACTTGGATCCATTCTGTTCTTCCCACAGCACTACACATTCTTTAATAATTGATCTCAATTTTTTTTGAATCCCCAAAAAGCAATAAATTTAGACTATGTGTTTTGTGTTTTGTTGTTTTTTTTAATTAATTTCAGAGAAAGGAAGGGATAAGGGGAGAAACATCAATGATGAGAGAATCATCGATTGGCTGCCTCCTGCAAGCCCCCTACTGGTGATCTAGCTGGCTACCCGGGCATGTGCCTGACCTGAATCGTGACCTCCTGGCTCATGGGTCCACGCTCAACCAGAGACACACCAGCGGGATTACTATGCCACTTGAAAATTGTTTCTGGTCTTCAAAATGACTTTTCAAAACTATATTCGCAAGTTTCAGAAACAGTCCTCTTATGAGAATACTTTTCTTTTTTAAAAAATATATTTATTGGATTTCAGAGAGGAAGGGAGAGGGAAAGAGAGACAGAAACATCAATGATGAGAGAGAATCACCAATCTGCTGCCTCCTGCACATCCCCCACTGGGGATCGAGCCCGCAACCCAGGCATGTGCCCTGACCGGGAATCGAACGCGGGATCCTTGAGTCTGCAGGCTGATACTCCATCTACTAAGCCAAACTGGCCAGGGCGAATACTTTTACTTTTAAAATAGCAATTTCTAATATTTTAGAAGCTTTTAGTTCACGTGTTTCACTGATTCACGGGAACAACGCTTCTTCTCAATGACTGACTGAGGACAGGCTCACTTCTTCCCCCAAAGAACTCATCTTTCAAACTTTCAGGTTCCATTGGACATTCGTTATACTCAACCAAACCTTGAATGAAGGGAAAAAAACTTCCAAATAGTTGCTTTTATCTTCATCGTTCATACCTTTAAATAACTAAACCAAATATTTTACATTTTATATTCAGGTTTAACAGGCAAAAATAGACAGACAAGAAGTTGATGTACTTTGTTGAGTCAATCAAGTTCTTTTGGAATAAACCCCATTTCTAAATACTGAGTGCTTAGCTTTCCTTACGAAAGAACCCGGAAAAAAAGGTCCATGTTTCACCAGAGGGAGCGGAATTTGGCCAAATTCGCTTATAACGAAAGGATTTCTTTCAACAAACTGAGATTTCTTTAAAAAAAAAAAAAAAAAAAAGTCATTCATGGTCATTTGAAGAACACAATGTAAGTGCAACTCATATCAAGAAGCCAATATACAGACTTTTTCCTAAGTGGCAAATTTCTAACGGTGATAAAAAAAGACTCTTGGTTTTCCTAAACCTCCACACTCTCTTTTTCTGTATAAAACCTTGCATTCTAATGGATGATAGAAAACAGCACGTACAGCAGTAAAAACAATAATCATTTATTTTTATATTGTAACAGAAACTTGTGAAGAACAAAATTGCCATGTTTGGGTAGGCTAACGATTTTACATGAAGATATATGTAGTTTGTGATACCAGAAGTCTAAGTCCTAAAAATTCTGATTTGCCCCATGTAAGAGTATATCGAACATAAATAAATATTGCTCAGACATGCACACTCAGCAGCTGGCTTTCAAAGTTAGAACTGAACTTTTCCCAGGTAGGACCCCAAACGTTAGTGATCTATCTTCAAGGTGCTGATTGTACTTGTTCATCATACCATGAAGAACTGTCTTTTCAGGCATTTCATAGCCTGAGAGGGTCATTATTCCAGGTTATCTCTATTTTCTATATTAAAAATAACATAAACTCAGGTGTTCAATTGTTTTTAATAGACTACCATAGAGAAAAATATTATTTTAGACAGCCCCTTACTTTTTTAAGAACTTATCTTTATTGTTGAAAGTATCCGAGATGCCCCACTTTTTCCCCAACCAACCGTTCCACCACAAACCGCCCTCCCAGGCCTGCACTGCACTCCTGTCTGTGTCCAGGGGCCATGCATCTATGCACAGAAGTTCCCCAGCTGATCTCACCCACACCTGCCTCTGACATCTGTCAGTCTGCTCCCTGCTTCCATGGCTCTGCATCTATTTTGTTCATCAGTTTATTTTGTTCCTTAGATTCTACATGAGTGAGATCATGTGATACTTGTCTTTCTCTGACTGGTTCATTTTGCTTAGCATAATACTCTCTGGGTCCCTCCACATTTTCTCAGGGGTAAGGGGTCCTCCTTTTTCACTGCTGCATTGTATTCCATGGTGTAAAGGTGCCACAGCTTTTTTACCCACTCATCTGCTGATGGGCACTTGGGCTGTTTCCAGATCTCAGCTATTATAAATTGTGCTGCTATGAACATAGGGGTGCATGCATTCTGATTGGTGTTTTGGGTTTCTTAGGAAATATTCCCAGAAGTGGGATCACTGGGAGCCCATTACTTTTTGTGATTTATTTATGGTATAATGTTTAGTCTGTAACTTTAGGACTGACTTATTTTCACCATTGATTTTTTATTCTGAAAAGTAATGCAACTCTTTCACCTTTATATACCACATCCACTTTTAGAGGGCTATTCCACTTTTAGGAAATTATATCAAATTCTAATAATGTAGAATAGAGACATATTCCTGGGTTATCAAAGAATACCTACCCAATAGGACCCCCATTGAGAAGTATTCATTTAATCTCCATCTCATTCACCCTTAAAAAAATGTTTTCTTTTCAATTGATTTTTTTAAAAGAGAGGTAGGAAAGGAACATCGATGAGAGAAACATTAATCTGCTGCCTCTTGCACACCCAATATTGGGGATCAAACCCCCAAGCCGGGTGCCCTAACCAGGGATCGAACGAGTGGCCCCTTGGTTCATGGGTCAACACTCAACACTGAGCCACACCAGCTAGGCTAATTCATTCTTAAAAGACAGAGACTATAATCAACATTACTGAGTGCGTGGGTGAGGAAGTCTGCATCAGAACCAGACACCTTTTCAATGAAAAACTGCTCATTGCAGTTCACATTAATGGTCACGTATCTCCTCAAAGTAAAGCCTTTCTTCTCAGCACCATCATTTATTGCATCTCCCCTTCTCAAGAATATAATTTTTTTTAAAACACACAAACACGTCTCTTATATTGTGATGAGTAGTAATTAAGTCTTTTGGGTTCCAAAAAATAAAAAAGAAAGAAAGAATACAATCAGAACCTAATTATAGTAAGATTTCAAAATATTGTATTTAACGTCTCTGTTGTTCCCTGGCAAGTAAGTCATGTCACACAATGGTTTGGTTTTAGTAAAGTGTCAGAACTTGAATGATGTTTTTTTTTTTAAATATATATATATTTTAATTGATTTCAGAGAGGAAGGGAGAGGGATATAGAAACATCAATGATGAGAGAAAATCATTGATTGGCTGCCTCCTGCACGCCTCCCACTGGAGACCGAGCCCACAACCCCGGCATGTGCCCTTGACTGGAATCAAACCCGGGACCCCTCAGTCCACAGGCCGATGCTCTATCCACTGGCCAAACCAGTTAGGGCTTTAAGTATATTTTTACTGACTTCAGAGAGGAAGGGAAAGAAAGATAAAAACACCAATGATGAGGGACAATCATTGATTGGCTGCCTCCTGCACGCCCCCCACTGGGGATCGAGCCCACAACCGGGGCATATGCTCTTGATCAGAATAGAACCTGGGACCTAGCTGGTTTGGCCTGCAGACTGAAGGGTCCTAGGTTCGATTCCAGCCAAGGGCACATGCCTGGGTTGTGGGCTCGATCCCCAGTGCGGGGCATGCAGGAGGCAGCCAATCAGTGATTGTCTCTCATCATTGAGGTTTCCATCTCTCTCTCCCTCTTCCTTCTTCTCTAAAATCAATAAAATATATTTTAAAAAAATAGAACCTGGGGCCTTTCAGTCTACAGGTTAACTCTCTATCCACTGAGCCAAACTGGCTAGGGCAATGAATGATGCTTTTTAAGATAAGTTAATATAAAGGAGGTAAAAGAGAATACCTAGTAGATAGACAAACCTCAAACCTCACTGTATCATCCTTTGTTTGCTCTTAGGCACTAAGAAGTGAAACGATTGATTCACAGTCTCCAGTCTGCTGTAAGACTAACACCCAAGTAAGGAGGAAAAAGGAAAACAAAAGATATATTTTTCCTCTGTGAATTAATTAAATCCTAACTACCTAATGCTGATATAGTTAACAAATGCCTCAAATATTTTTAAAAGCTGATCCTATATAATAAAAGCCTAATATGCTAAGTGTCTGGTCATCCATTTAATCAATCAAAGTGTAATATGCTAATGATATGCTAAGGCCACTCAACCACTTGCTATGACATGCACTGACTACCATGGGGCACAGTTGACTGGTTGACCAGTCGCTATGACATCCACTGACCACCAGGGGGCATATGCTCCAACCAGTAGGTTAGCTTGCTGCTGGGGTCCAGCAGATTGGGACTGAGCGAGAAGGGCCGGACACGCCCTGGAGCCCTCCTGCGGTTTCTCCCTGGCTGGCCAACCTCCCATATCCCTCCCTAGCCCCGATCATGCACCCATGGGGTCCCTCGGCCTGACCTGCACCCTCTCGCAATCCAGGAACCCTCTGGGGATGTTGTAGAGCCAGTTTCAGCACAATCCCGCAGGCCAGACCAAGGGACCCCACTGGTGCATGAATTCGTGCACGGGGCCTCTAGTTATATGTAAATATCCTATATAATAAAGAGGTAATATGCAAATGGTCATTACACTGTGACACATAACAACCAAACAGCAGGAGGGCGGGGCAGCAAGCTATGTGCGGCAGAGAGAAACGAGCAGTGGTGGGCTGGGTGGCCCCGAGGCAAGTGGCAGGAGCTACTCGTGCATGGACTCGTGCGCGGACTCGTGCACTCGGCTACTAGTTTTATATAAGCGTGAAAGGCATGTGCTTTCTTCAACAATATTCTTTTAAATTAACACAGAACTGCTACTATTTCTCCATACTATTATCATCCCATTAGAGGCCCGGTGCACAAAAATTCATGTACTTGGGCGGGTGGGGGTCCCTCAGCCTGGCCTGCCCCCTCTCACAGTCCAGGAGCCCTCAGGGGTGGGAGGCGACCCGGCAATCAGGGGAAGGTGATGTCCCATCACACCTCTGCTGCTGCCACTGCCAGCAGCGCAAGCCTTGGCTGGCCATGGTTTCCTGAGCTACAGGCGGCCGCCATCTGAGGCTTGCCTGTGCCTCAGGCTGGCCCTGGTCAGCTGAGGGGAGTGGGGGACTCTGGAGGCAGGCTTGGGGCGGGCCCGGCCTTGCCACATACCTGCCACCCCAGCAGGGCAGAGGGGACTGGGTGCCGCCATCTTGTGGCTGTGGGCACCACCATCTTTGAGGGGGTGACAGTCAATTAGCATATTCCCTCCTTATTGGCTGTAGGTGCTGCTATCTTTGCAACAGCATGAGGGTCAATTAACATATTCCCTCTTTATCAGATAGGATTATCAGATATAAAGAAACTAAAGTGTGAGGTGGTTACATAACTGACCCAAAGCTGCATAAGTGTTAGTGGGGCAGCTGGATGGAAAGCCAGGCAGACAGGCAGCCCTTTACCTCTACTCTGGGGGCAAATGCCCAGCACATGCACAGTCACTAGCAGAGCAATGACCAGCTCTGAACTCGGATGGCCTCTAGAGCTCCAGTGGCCCACACAATTCTAAAACAAACAACACATACAATGATGACCTATGGCCACAGTAACTAAAAGGTGGGCACCGAGAATGGGTAAGTTAAGGAATTTGAAGTGGCTCAAATGTTTGCCCAATACCCTTGACTAATAATATCTTGGGACATAACGGTTTGCAACTAAGTGCTTGGCTTTCTATTTTTCCACGTAAGAAAAACTATCATTTTAAGAAAAAGACTGTAAAATTAATTTGAAATAAAAAAGTACTTAAAATAGCAATTTCTGAAGCAAACAGTCATTTGTCTTCAAAAGTTCTATTTACTAAATAAATGTTTCCTAAATATTGTCTTCCTCAGCTCTGCTTAAGCAGCATGTATTTAAACAAATTAAACTATGAAAAGCAACAGACTACGGTCATACAGAATCTTCAAAAATGAGTTATTTTAAAGGGTGGAGCCACTATGGAAGACAGTATTGCAGTTCCTCAAAAAATTAAAATAACATCACCATATGATGCAACAATTCCAACTATACTTCTGGGTATATACCCTCCCAAAACTTAAAGTAGGGTCTCGAACAGATATTTGCACACCCATGTTCATAGCCATATCTATCTATCTATCTATCTATCTATCTATCTATCTATCTATCTATCTAAAAGCCTAGCAACCATTACGACCTAAGGACCAGAACAACTGGTCGGCCAGTTGCTATGATGCATACTGACCACCAGGGGGCAGACGCCAATGCAGGAGCTTCCCCCTGTGAGTCCGCTCCCATAGCCAACCTCCCATGGGCAGCCAACCTCCCCCAGTCCCCTCGCCCTGGCCAGCAAACCTCCCATGGTCCCTCCCCGTCAGGCAGGCTCAGTTCAGGACTAGATGAGATGGCCCCGATAGTCCCTGATCGCTGGCCAGGCCTAGGGACCCCACCTGTGTATGCATTTCATGCACCAAGCCTCTAGGCATTAATAATAGCCAAAAAGTTGAAGCAAACCCAAGTGTCCATTTACAGATGAATGGATAAACAAAATACAGTATACACCCGCACTAGAGTACGAGCCAATCTTAAAAAGGAGAAGCACCCACAGGAGGCAACCAATCGGTCTCTCTCTCACATTGATGTTTCTCTCTCTCTCTGTCTCTCCCCTCCCTTCCACTCTCTCATTCAAAGGCAGTTTGTACACATGCTCTCACCTGCCTAAAGGACTCCTCTTCTGCATCATCCAGAGCTGTGTTCTCGTCAAAGTCAATCACGCGGTCATACATCTGAATGTTGTATTCGTCCCATGACACACTGCCATCACTGTTTTTATCATATTCAACAAACTGTTGTTTTGCTTCTTGCATAGCATAATGTTTAAAAGACATCTGAATCCATGAACTGAGTTCACCTAGGAGAATTTCCCAGAACACAATAGATGTTAACAGTAATTCTCATACTTTGAGGATTTCTAGACCATCTCTAAAAGAAAAACACACACAAAGCTCAGTGTTTGCAAATACTGAATGAGAGCAGACTTAGCAGTGTTCATAGAAATACGAGTGGGAGGTGGGGAGAGCGTTTGGATCGCAGGCGTTATAAAATGTGATTTAAAGAGAAGTAAGCCCCTCAAGGACACAGAGTTTGTGCATGATTTGTTCACTGAGGTTCTCCAAATACGTGGGAAGCCCCTGACTCCATAAGTACTTACCGTATTTTCCAGCGTATAAGACGACTTTTTAACCCAGGAAAATCTTATACGCCCAGTCGTCTTATACGCCGGAAAATACGGTAGTAAAATATTTACCAATCGAACAAAATGGCATGTGACTTAAAAAAAAAGATTATCCCTGAAACTGCAAGTAACTTTTGCTATCACAAATCCATCATGAAGCACAAACCTTTGAATCCATTTATTTTAATAAGTATTAGAAAAAAATGGTTTCCATTTACAAAAGTAACATAAAATTTTCCTTTAAAATAAATTTAACATTGAGTTGAATCAATACTATACTAAGAAAATAATAGATGGTAAGTAGATACGGCCTAAATTGTGAAATGGTCTTCAAGTGACTAAAGTTGAGAAAGACTGTTATATATACTCCCTTTAACCATGACACAGAACATCGGGAGGAGACTTTAACACAAACATGGTTAGCAATTATGACTTATGCGATTCTTGCAACAGCTGTCTGTCCTAACTAGGTACCTGAAAAGTTTCTAAATCTCAAATATCTACTTTCAGATCAATTATTAAAAATCTATTCATAGAGATTTTTAATATACTGCATTGTAGAAAAAGCCAAGGAGAAAACAGGTATTTGCAAAGATAGCAGGAGTATGCCATTTGGTTTAAAGAGTGGTATTCTTCCACTGATCTAGGGGAGGTCAGGTGAATATAAAAAGACACTTTTTTTTGTCTCCCCTGAAACTCTAAATCAGGGCAGAATAATAATGATAGCATCCAATGTATTAAACCATCTCTCTATAATAATAAAAGGGTAATATGCTAATTAGACGGGACATCTTCCAGACCTCATTCCGGATGTCCTTCCTGACAAAGCCAGCCCGGGTCCCGGGTGCCTGCCGGCGGCCGGAGGAGGGAAGCCTGGGTCCTGGGTGCCAGAGGGAAGCCAGTGCCAGCAGCCAGCACCAGCAGCGGAAGGAAGGCCTGGTCTTGCGCAAATTTCGTGCACCGGGCCTCTAGTTACCATATAACAGGCTGTCTATATACATTGTCTCTAACCTTCAAAACAAGGCAATTATAATCACTATTTTAAAGTTCAGGAAGTGGAGGTTTTGATTTGAGGACTCACAGCTAGTAAGTGATCGAGTGCACATTCAATACTACCTTTGGCTTCAAAGCACAAACTCCTGCCACTGACAGTTGCTGTCTCTCAAGAACCTAAGTCCAGTCCTGGACCATAAAGTGCAAACTAGCAAAATTTCCTAAAGGGTCTCAAGAATGAAGGTCCCCTCTAGTTCATTTGGAGCTCATCATGGCACAGCAGAATGCAGAATGGCAGTGACCAGAAATGCTGGTTCACGTCAGCTTTGCCATAAGGGGATATTTACCCTCGTGAGTTTTTGCTTTCTTCTCTGTATAATGAACATTTGGAATAAGTTCCACTTAACTTTAAATTTTTGAAATATTTATTACTAAATATTTGAGTATATGTAGGCCCTTACAAACAGGTACCATAAAGTCTTCCAAATCAACTTGTTCTTTTTTTTTTTTTTAATATATTTTATTGACTGTTTAGAGAGAGGAAGGGAGAGGGATAGAGAGTTAGAAACATCGATGGGAGAGAAACATCGATCAGCCGCCTCCTGCACACCCCCTACCGGGGATGTGCCCGCAACCAAGGTACATGCCCTTGACCGGAATCGAACCCAGGACCTTTCAGTCTGCAGGCCAACGCTCTATCCCCTGAGCCAAACTGGTTTCGGCCCAAATCAACTTGTTCTGTGTGCTTTCTAACCAAAGATGAACCCATTCTTATTGGATATCAGAGTGTAAGCTTTTCTTGTTCTTTGTTTTAAGTAGAAAGAACCAAAACCTCAATACTCCAGAAGGCACCAATGTGGATACTTTATTGACAACAAATCTTAAATTTATCCATTTGTAATATTCTCAGCAATTTTGTTCCTTAGATGCTGAGCCACACTGAAACAGGTTACAGCAAACTAGCTTCTATTTAATATTATTAAAATATCCTTCTAATAATCTGTACATTTCATTTCGAACTACAGAATCTACCCAAGAGTACTGAGATATGTTTTAAGTGCAAGATATTAAAAACTGAATTAGGATCAGATTTGGATTTCAGTCCTAGCTTTGCCACTCTGTTGAGAAAGGCATTTAATTTACCCGATTTGAGCTACAGTTTCTTCATCTCTACAAAGGAAGGGACAAGATGATTCTAGGGCCTCTATTAGCGGTAATGATTTGTCATAAACATAATTCATATGCAACAAGTCTTTTTCTATTTGCTTGTAAAAGACACAAATTCTTATAATTCTAAAAAATATTTAAAATATTAAATTGGGTTTTGGCATATCTCTAAAATGAATCACATTGTTGACACTGATAAAAGTCAGATGAAGAATAGGTGTGTTTGCTCAATGTGTGGTTTGCGAATACATGTAGGGCCAATGGTGTTTATATATTACCAGAGGCCCAATGCACGAAGATTTGTGCAAGAATGGGCCTTCCTTCCCCTGGCTGCCGGCACTGCCTTCGCTCCGGCCCAAAGCCGCTTTTCCGCCTTTGCTCCTTCCCACGCTGCCCAGAGGCCTGGAGTGGCTGGGGCAGTGCGGAACGCCTGCGTCCTGCCCCCGCTGCTCGGCGCCTGTGTATGCAAATTAACCCTCCATCTTTGTTGTGTTAATTTGTATACTCGCTCATGATTGGCTGGTGGGCATCGCAAAGGTATGGTCAATTTGCATCTTTCTCTTTTATTAGTGTAGGCTAGAGGCCTGGTACACGAAATTTGAGCCAAGGGGGGAGGGTCCCTCAGCCAGGCCTGCACCCTCTCCAATCCAGGACCTCTTGGGGGATTTCTGACTGCCTCTCGCAATCCAGTACCACTGGCTCCTAACCGCTCACTGCCTGCCTGATCGCCCCTAACCCACCTCTGCCTGCCTGCCTGATCACTGCTAACTGCTCCCCTACTGGACTGATCTCCCCTAACTGTTCCCCTACCGGGCTGATCTCCCCTAACTGCTCCCCTGCTGGCCTGATTGCCCCTAACTGCCTCTGCCTCGCCCCACACCCAGGACCCAGGATTCCCTCCCTCTGGCAGGCCACAGGCACCCAGGACCCAGGCCGGCTTCACCTGGGCCGGCCACAGCCGCAGGGGACCGTGGGCAGGCAGCTTCTCCTGGGCCACAGCCGCAGGCACCCAGGACATGCCCGGGACCGCGGGGCAGGCGGCTTGTCCCTCTCCGGGGCCGCAGCCTGGCTGGTCCTCATTCCTCTCTCCACAGTGTTGAGTGTCTGAGCTGCTATGGCCGGATGGCGGGAGGACCATTTGCATATTAGCTCTTTATTATATAGGACTAGAGGCCCAGTGCACAAAATTCGTGCATGGGTAGGGTCCCTAGGCCCGGCCAGCGATCAGGGTCAATCTGTGGGGCGACAGCGGGGTGATGGGTGGGGCCCCCGCTGGCACCTGCCTATTAGCTCTTTATCATATAGGGTTATTATACAGGATGAGACAGAGCACGAGTTTTGGTTAGTATCCTGTATCTAAAGACTTCCAAGTATACCAGGGAAAAGGGGGTAGGGAGTAGAAAAGGGGTCAAATATCCGGGGGCTGAAGATTTTACTTTGGGTGGTGGGCACACGGTGCAGTATCATAGAATTGTACACCTGAAACCTATATGATCTTATTAACCAATGTCGCCCCAATAAACTTACTATAAAAAATAAAGATCTTCAGGTATAAGACCTCCTCACTAGGTCCTTCATACCCTCTCAAAGTACCTCTAATTTGTTGGAGCATTAGCAATGCACCCTCCACAGCCACCCGTCCTAAATGTTTGTTTCTGTGTCCATTGTTAGTTAGCTGTGGAGGACGTCCTTACTTTCGGTGAGAAAGCCATCGGAGTCCAAGTCAATTTTCTTTACGATTGACTTCAGTCTTTTTTGTTGCTCTTCGGGGGTGAGTTTAACATATTCGTCGACTTCTTCCTTTGGAAGGTAAGCGATACACAGGGGGGGGGGGGGGGGGGGGGGGTCAAGCATTACTATCAGCGGAGCAAAATGGGGGAGAGAAGTAGGGCTAGCAGAGCCTTGCAGTGGAAGGTGTGGGGTGATTCACACCTGCTCGCCAAGGCCCCTGGCCCCACACGCCTCGGGGATCCTGCCTCGCACCGGAGGGCAGAGGGATCGGGCCCCGGGTTCCCCAGTGAGCGGCGTCCCGCCCAGCGTCCACAGCCAGGCCGCCCGGGACGGACCCTCCCAGCCCCGGCCCGGCCCGGCCCGCTCACCTGGCCGCCGAGCAGCGCCTCGCGGTCGTAGTCGGTGCGGTGTTCGCCCTGCGCGTCCCCAGCGCCGGCCGCCAGAGCGCACAGCAGCAGCAGCAGCAGCAGCAGCAGCCCCAGGGCCGCGGGCCTCGGGCCGAGCCGCATCGCGCCGGCCGCCGCGGTCACGGAGGGAAGCGGGAGGCGAGAGGGGGCGGCGCTCTGCGGAGCGGCGTACGTGGGGGCACGCAGCGCGGAGGGGCGGGGCGCCAGTCCGCGCCGCTGATTGGTCCGCACGGCGCGGGGGGCACACCGTGGGAGGGGGCGGGGCCGCTGCAGGGGAGAACCTTCTTCAATTCGCATCCGCGGATTCCGGCCGGACACTGCCCACCGCGCCCGGCGTCCGCGCCGCTTTCCCTCCGGGAGGAAGGCAGGACGTTTCGGTGCTCAAAGTACAGCAGCTGGAAAACCTGCCCTGGAGGACCAGCCGACAGCGTCCGTTTCCCAGTCGTCGTCGTGTCCCTGCTGGTTTATTTCACCGGGGCAGGGTGAGCACACGCAGGTGCTCAAGCCGGATCGTTGCATCCGATGCTCAGTTCTGTGGCTCGCACTTCTGTGATCTTGGCCAAGGTACTTGGCCCTTGGAAACCTGTTTGTTTACTTATAAAATGGGCGTGGGGCCCTCGCCGGCGTGGCTCAGTGGATAGAGCATCGGCCTGCGGATGGAAGGGTCCCGGGTTCGATTCCGGTCAAGGGCGTGGACCTTGGTTGCGGGCACATCCCCAGTGGGGCGTGTGCAGGAGGCAGCTGATGGATGTTTCTCTCTCATCGATGTTTCTAACTCTCTATCCTTCTCCCTTCCTCTCTGTAAAAAATCAATAAAATATATACTTTTTAAATAAAAAGTGAAATGGGCGTAGGGATAAGACTGCCTTAAAGACTGTGACGATTAAGTTAAGTAATATAATGCCTTTAGACAAGTAGCTGACAGATATGGTAAAGTGTTCGATAAATGTCAGCTTCATATCCAAGCAGGTTGAAAAGCAAAAGATGCTTTAGCCGGCAGCTTAGCAAAACTAAGGAAAACCTGTACCAGCGCAATATAAGTTTTGCCTGTTTTTGGACTTTATTTAGGGGGCATCATACAGCATTTACAACTATTGTTCCTATGCCCTTCTGCCCTGCTGGGAAGTGAGTTCGGTGCCATGAAGGAACCCAGACACATCTAGTTTGGATCTTCAGATTCGGTAGCTCACCTGCTATATACCTTGGAATAAATGACTTAATTTACTTAAAACGATGTAAAAATATGAAATAATAAAAATCTGTCCGATAAAGTTTGTGTGAGGAGTAAATATTCTCTGTAAGGTGTCTGATTCATAGAATAGGCTAAAAACTAAAAAATGTATATATATGGCCGAAACCAGTTTGGCTCAGCGGATAGAGCGGCAGCCTGCAGACTGAAGGGTCCGGGGTTCGATTCCAGTCAAGGGCATGTACCTGGGTTGCGGGCACATCCCCAGTGGGGGGCGTGCAGGAGGCAGCTGATCGATGTTTCTCTCTACCCCTCTCCCTTCCTCTCTGTAAAAAAATCAATAAAATATATATATATGATCTTAGAGAGGGAGAAGGGAGAGGTGGAGAGAGAGAAACGTCAAAGAGAGAGGGACATCGATTGGCTGCCCCCTCCACGCCCCTGACGGGAGATCGAGTGCACAACCTGGGTATGTGCCCTGACCCGGAATCCAACCGGTGCAGTCTTGGTGCATGGGTCAAACTGGACCAATACTTTCCCCATCCAATGGGAGCTAAATCCTCACTTGCATCTCCACGGACCAAGGAGGGTGGCTCCCTTCTGACCCATCAAGACCCCCTTTTGTAGAAATGGACTAACGGGGGCGGGCGGGCACTCCTCTCCGCAGGTCCCTGTCTCCGCCCAGAGGACTGCTGTTACAGGCGGGAGCTGGGCGGTCTCCGCCCGTAAAGCCACCTCGCCCTGCAATGGGGGCTCCTGTTGGCACAGAGACGGCGGCAGGACCTTCGTTGGACAGGCTTCACGGGCTGACCGTCCGACAGGTGGGCTCCATCAGATTCCAGGACTCCCACCTGTTGTGCGGAGAGTCTGAGGCCCAGCGGGGCGGACAGAAGAACGGGCTGCAAGAGCCTGGGTCCTGCTTTATTTCAGTGCGGTGACGTCCTTAACCTGGGTTCTGCCGGGTGATTTCAGTGAAGTCCTTACCCTGGGTTCTGCCGGGTGATTTCAGTGCAGTTCTTTTTTTTAATATATATTTTATTGATTTTTTTACAGAGAGGAAGCGAGAGGGACAGAGAGTTAGAAACATCAATGAGAGAGAAACATCGATCAGCTGCCTCCTGCACGCCCCCTACTGGGGATGTGCCCGCAACCAAGGTAAATGCCCTTGACCGGAATCGAACCCGGGACCCTTCAGTCCGCAGGCCGGCGCTCAGTTCTCAAACTGGGTTCTGCCGGCTGTCTACTCAGCCACGCAAGCTTGGCTCCAACGAAGGGCCGACCGGGCCTCCCTGGAGGACTCCCGCGTCCATACTGAAGCGCGGACAGGGCCTTCCTCGGCGGGGCTGGCTGCGGGGCTGGGACGGGCAGCGGGAAGGGACCCATCACCAGGGCGCGGGCTGTGTGACCAGAGGCGGCCGTGGAGCGCAGCCCCGAAAGCAAAGGGAGCCCCTCTCCGCGGCTGCCGGCTGCCTCCACCGCCCCCCCCCCGCCCCCCAGGCGAGCGGACTGCGCACGCGCGCCGGCGGCCCCAGCAGATCACGTGACGCGACACCGCCCCGCCCTTTCCTCGGCGGGACGCTCGGCTCCTCCCGCGCTGGGCGGCCGCGGTGAGTGTCCGCGAGGGGCGCCCGCCTCTCAGACCGGCGGGCCCGGGCGGGGACGCCGCCGGCGGAGCGCCTCGCGGGGCCCACGGGGACGCCGTGGAGGCGGGGTACGCCCTTCCCCCCGTCCCCTCCCCCGGGCTGCGGGCGGAGAGGCCGGGAGCGCGGCTGGGGGAGGGGAGCGGGCGGCCGGGGAGGGCCAGGGGGTCCCCTGAGGGGCCCGCGGGCGAGGTGGGCGGGGCGGGCGGGACGGGAGGGCTGAGGGGCTCGCTCCCGGGGCGTCCTCCGCCCCCCGGTTTTCTGAAGCCGCCTCCCCACGGCCCTGGGCTGACAGGTGATGGCCGCCGCCTGCTCCCGGCCGGCGGCAGATCTGCGCTTTCCCTGCGCTCCGCGGGGAGGCGGGGCGGGCCCGGGCCGAGGGGCCCTCCGGAGACCCCAGGGCTGCGCACCTGTCTGCACCCGGGGTGCGGGGTGGGAAAGCGGGGACGCCCGCCGGGCCGCACCTGCTGCCCCGGCCTCCGCCGAGGGGCCGCCTGCCCCGGTTCGTGCCCGGTTATTGTCCTGGAATAGCTGCCGGGGAGCCGTCCTCCTGACCAGCAAGGCCTCCGTGGCTCCCTCTCTGCACGTTCCCAGCAGAGACTCCAGCAGCAGCGCCATGTCACCTCCTGCACAGCCCGCGGGTTAAAATGGGGAAACTGAGGCTCAGAGAGGTTCTCCGTCCCTGCGGGCACGGGGCAGGCCTGGGTGCAGCTCTCAGACCTCAGGTTGGCAGTGGGACCGTGATCGCCCTCCGGTTTGGGCTCTGGCTCTGGTTTTGTTCCTGTTATTAGGACTTTCCTTAGCGATGTGCGGGTGCTTATTGATGCCACCTGTGGGGATGGTCCGGCCCGTAAACACCCGATCGAGGCACTGGTGTTCCCCTGGGTCACCGCCCTTCTCAGGGGTCTGACCCGCTGTCTGCGGGGCGGAGTGGGATGGGGTTTGAATCCCAGCGCCGTCGCCTGCCTTTCGGCAGATCGGGGACTTTTCCGGGCCTGACTCTTCGTCTGTAAGGGGAACATGTTTTCCGTCTCGGACCTTTGTTGGTGGTGAGTAACCGAGGAGTCTGGGAGCAGACAGCACTGTCCGCAGCGAGCCCGCCACAAAGGCCTCGTCCTCTCCTCCCTTCCCACTCCCTGGAGCTGCGATTTTCTGCTTTCCACCCTTCACCACTTCCTGGTGTAGGTCCGTTCCCCTGCGGGGTCATGCATGGAAGCATCCTCAGTGTTAACTCTGCAAACGCATTTATACCAAGTTTGGCCCAAAAGACAGAGCGTTTTCAACATCGACTTTAAAAATGTTTGTCCTAGGACTTCACTATTATAACACCACTTAGAGTACTTCCGCTGCCCTAAAAATGCTCAGTTTTGCCTTTTTATTAACCCCTCTTAATCATCCAGCCATCCAACTTTCTTCCTTTCCTTCCAAATCTTTGTGGAGGGCCTGCCATGTGTCAGGCACTCTTAAGCAGGTGACAGAGAAGATCATTCAGATACCGATCCTTTCCTTCTCCCAAAATGCACCGGGGAAGAAAACTCCTGCAGGAAAAAGGGCTAAAGAGGGTAACGCTTACTGAGCACCTACACGTGCAGGTTTTATGTATTATATGAAAATTATCTGGGTACCTGTTCCATGTCAGACGCTGTGTTAACTTGGTGATCTCTAGCATGCTACCATTTAAGCAAAGCAGATGTTCTTGTAACAGAAGTGAACACTTCGTTTCCGGGAGATTAAATGACTTGCCCAAGGCTATATAACTAGAAACTATAAGAATGGGCTAAATTGGGATTCAGTCCCACATCAGTATGCACCCTCTCACTGTTCATCCTTATTTCAGTGTATATGTTTCTTATCTAAGCCTTCCAGCAACTTTGTAAGTTAGGGGTAGCCTGCACTTTCCACCCCTCCACGATCTGCCCTTTTTTTAAATCGGTTTTATTGAGGTCTATTTACATGCAAAGTGCACTCACTTTTTAGGTTGACAGTTCAATAAATTTCAGCCACTTTAAATGTAATTGTGACCCACGACCGCGGTTCCTCTCCCAGGAAGTCCCTTTGTCACCTAATTCCAAGCTTCCCTTCAACCAAGGCAGCCATCCCTCAATATTTCTCACCTGAGATCGGTTTTGAGTGTTCTAAACTTCATATAAATGGAGTCATTCAGAATGTACGCTTCTGTGTCCCAGTATCTTTTTCCACACATAATGTCTGAGGTTTATCTTCTTCGTTGTGTCACTTCATTCTATTCTATTATATGGATATATCACAATTTGATTATATCTTCTCTTGATGGATATTTGGGTTGATTTCAGTTGTGGTATATTATGAATGAAGCTGCTTTGGACATCTGTAAATATGTTGTTGTTTTTTTAATATTTTATTGATTTTTTTACAGAGAGGAAGGGAGAGGGACAGAGAGTTAGAAACATCGATGAGAGAGAAACATCGATCAGCTGCCTCCTGCACACCCCCTACTGGGGATGTGCCCGCAACCAAGGTACATGCCCTTGCCCGGAATCGAACCCGGGACCCTTCAGTCCGCAGGCGGAGACGCTCTATCCACTGAGCCAAACTGGTTTTGGCGAAAATATGTTTTTGTTCGTTGGGTAAATACCTGGCCTTCATTTTTAGAGATGAGAATACTGAAACTCAAAGAGGTTAAAAAGCTTCTCAAAGTCACAGTGATTTGGTGCACTCGGTGCCTCCATAAAGTCTTTCCACTGTATCATGCCTCCCCTCGCTTTTTAGATGGAAGGAATTCGGATAAAGTCTGGGAATTCAGATGAAGATCTCTCTCAGCTGGGGATGCCAGAGTAGGGTTTCTGAAGATCACTTGTGAACTGGCCTTGAAGAATTGGCAGGCTTTGGATATGTAGAATGTGAGAGGAAAGGAACATGGCGGGCAAAGATTGTTTCGCTTGGGTTTCATTCATTACTGCATATTTAATTAGTGCCTACTCCGTGCCATGGTCTGTTCTATGATATGAGGCTATAGCAGTAATGAAACCCAAGAGACATCATAGAGCTTGCATTCTTGTTGGGAAAGATGGGACACTCCATCAACTAATAATGGAAGGTGATGCGTGCTCTAGAGAAGTGGAATGAGACCTGCAAGTGCTGGGAATCAGGATAAATGGTTGCAGTTGTTAGAGAGTGGGAATTTTTTTCCCAATATATTGATTTTTTTACAGAGAGGAAGGGAGAGGGATAGAGAGATAGAAACATCAATGAGAGAGAAACATCGATCAGCTGCCTCCTGCACACCCCCCACAGGGGATGTGCCCACAACCAAGGTACATGCCCTTGACCGGAATCGAACCTGGGACTCTTCAGTCCACAGGCCGACGCTCTATCCACTGAGCCAAACCGGTTTCAGCGAGAGTGGGAATTTTTGAGCATGCTTCCTCCTAGTCGACTTGGCCATAAATCCCAGCTGCAACTAACAAAATAGCCTTATAGGATAAATTATTGTCAGTTTTCTTGAGAACAGGAGGCCAGTAAGCCTTACAAGATAGATCACTATCAACTTTCCTGATAACGGGATGCAGTTACTCCACCAGGCGCCAGGACCCTGTAAATGACATGTTGACATTGCCTAAGAAAAACTACTTTGTTTTAAATTGTTTGCTCTGCAAAAACAGGATGTAGTGAATGGGTTTAAAAACGGTCGTTCACAAAGGGTCCGGGCTGCTCTCGGGGCTCGCTGCGTGGAGAGAGAGAGCGAGCAGTCAGCCGGCCGGTTATTAAAGGCTCCCTAAATTTTAATTTGGTCTGGACTCCAGTGGTCGTTTACTCGCGTTCGCTCCACAACACAGTTTTTAAAATAGTGCTTGGAAAGGCCAACGATGGAATGTTCCAGATGGGGTTGCCCTGAGGCAGGAGTGTGTCTGGTATGTTGGGGAACGTGAAGAGGCCAACGTGGCTGCAGTGGAATGAACATCAGGGAGGACAGGAGTAGGTGGTACGAGAGGCCTGGGGAGCTAGGAAGTTTAGGGTGTGGGAGCTGGGAAGTTTAGGGTGTTTGAGTTACTGTGAGGGCTTTGGCTTTTACTCTGAGTCAGATGGACAGGCCTTGGGGAGTTGTGAGCAGAGGCACTGCCCTTAAAAAACACAACAGCTCTCCTAAGCTAGATGTCATATGGCGCACCCCTCTACACATGTTTTGTTTTTTTTTTTTTTTTTTTTTTTTTTACACATGTTTTTTTAAGTAGATTCAGACGTGTGCAACCATCACCATGATGACTTTAAAACACGCTCATCATCCTCAGAAGAAACCCTAGACAACCAGCGATGCATTTTCTGACTGTGGACTGCCCATGTGGACATTCCATGTAAATGTAATATATGGTCTCCGTGACTGGCTTCTTCCACTTAGCTAATGTTTTCAAGGTTCACCCATGTTGCAGCATGTATAAACACGTCCTTCCTTTTCATGGCTGACTAATATTCCATTGATGGATACACTGCTTTTTAAAAAATCCATCAATTGTGGACACGTGGGTGATTTCCACATTGGGGCTGTTATGAATAATGCTGCTCTGAGTGCTTGCATGTAAACTGTTTGTTCGGACATATGTTTTCATTGGAGGTGCTGCATTTAAAGGGAGCAGATTCACGTGAGAAAGGATAAAAGGTCTCGGCTCTCATTTCAAATGTTTTGGTTCCAATTGCTGCTTGCTTTTCTTTGCTCAGTAGCTCTTCTTTACAGGGTTAGGTGTTCTTTCTAGCACTTTCCCTGTCCCTTTGTGTTCTGTCTGGCTCCTCTGCTTTGGATTTCTTTGAATAAAGGTCTGGCCACATTAACTAGGTTTCCTGTAAAGTGAGGTCTGTTCTATGGAGAGTCTTATATAATTGGTAATTAACATATTAGGATAAAATCTCACTTTTTTAAAGTTTCTCAGAAGATTTTAATTTATTTTATTTTACTTTATTTATTTTTTTTTGAGGGTATGGGAGGGAGAGGAAAGGGGAAAGAGATGGAGAAGGCACAAGCATGCACCCTGGAGGGAGAGTGCCTAAGAGGAGTTCACGGTGCTCCGGATACTGGGTTGGGATTTATTAGTGGGTCATAAACTAATTAAGTGAAAGCAATAATTTAAAAAAATAGAATAGAGAAGGAAATATCAGAGTGCATCTCACATAACAGGGATAAAGATGACTTCATGGAACTTGTTTTAGTTAAACGTGTGTAAACTGAGTCAGGATACAGCGTGTTTGTGTGAATGTTTATAGATGGTAGTAAAAAAAACAGAAGCCTCTGGGTTGGGCTCTGGTGGGCTACTCCTACAATTAACACTGTCCCATTGTATTGTATTTTTTGGAGAACATGGAGTATTTACAACATGCTATATTGAAATGCAGTATAAAGGAGCAATTTTTTTGTTGTTAAATTAATTAGAAACTTGGGATGAGATTTTTATCTTTTTTATGAATAAATATGATTTCCTGACAATGTTATGACTACTAGTATGTGTGTGTGTATAATTAATTGTTTTTTAATTCTAGGAGTCATACCTCATGTGTTTATTTGATAAATGAGCTTCTTGGCATAGAAGGGAATTAAAGAATGATGGTAAGTGATCAAACTACCTCAAACACCAACCTTAATTTTTTTTTTTTTCCTCCTTCTTTCCTTTCTTCCACCCATTTTTTTTAAAAAAAATGTTTTTTATTGATTTCAGTGAGAGGAAGGGAGAAAGGATAGAAACATCAGTGATGAGAGAGAATCATTGATTGACTGCCTCCTGCATGTCCCATTTTGGGGATCAAGCCCTCCACCTAGGCATGTGCCCTGACCGGGAATCAAACGGTGACCTCCTGGTTCCTGGGTTGAGGCTCAAACCACTGAGCCACACCCCACACCGGATGGGCCAACCTATTTTTTATTTATTATCTGTTTTGATGTAACATTCGTTACATACAAGTTTCTCTAGGGAACATTTTGTTGTGAAGCACGGTAATAACGTGAACAACTGTGAATGTAGTATTCAACCTGAGCGCCCCACTGCTACCATTTGTGGGACCTAGGGCAGACAAACAAGTGGAAGCCAGCTTCCTTTTTGTCTTAATTTTATTTTATTTTTATTTATTTATTTTTTAAATATACAATATTCTTTATTCTATATTCCACTTTTATATCCATGATTTCATAAATGGAGTTGTATCCATTTATATAGTTTCAGCATGAATGTTGTTTGATATTTTTATTTACATTTTCAAGTAAGACAGAAAGTGAAACAATGAAGATATGTTGAAACTTCTGGTTCCTCAGTGACTTGAGTGACTTCTTTGGTATTCTTTTTTTTATTTTTTTTTAATAATAAATCTTTATTGTTCAGATTATTACAGGTGTTCCTCTTTTTTTTTTCCCCTCCCCCCATAGCTCCCCTCCACCTGATTCCCCACCCCACCCCATACCCTTACCCCCCCGCCACTGTCTTCATCCATAGGTGTAAGATTTTTGTCCAATCTCTTCCTGCACCCCTCAGACCCCCTTCCCCCTGAGAATTGTCTGTCGCCTCCCTTTCTATGTCCCTGATTCTATTATATTCACCAGTCCATTCTGTCTTTTTGTCTTAATTTTAAAAAGAAACAAATCGGTCCATCCAACAGCTTGACCTGCTTTTCTACGCAGGACCCAGCCGGCTCTCTGAGAAGCCACCTCCCCCTGAGGCTGGCAGGTGGGGCCGGGCGCTCTCTGGATCTGGGCTGGGGGTCCATGTGGTGAAACTCCCAGAGAGCCTGGACGATGGGTCCCCTTCTCTCACTTTCTTTTCTAACTCGATTCTCAGGCCGTTCTAAGCATCTTCTTCAACAGTGCCACTCACACCAGGGAGAGGAGGGAATGAAGTTCACAGGGGAGCCCGGTCTTCCTGGAAACCTCCTTTGGGAGGTCTGAGGGTGGCCGTTATTGAGCAGAATTAGATGTGTTTACTCTGGTTTCCCAGCACCTCACCTGTGCTTTACCTCCTTCCTTCTCATTCCCTCATTGTGTGGCCTCGCGGAGTCCCAGTTCTCTTAACCTTTTGCACTCGGATGTCAAGTGTGACTCGACACGGTTAGCATCAGTAGCCCATCCCTTCCCTTCATCCCTCCTCCTTTATTTGGGCTTTTCTTACATTAAATAACTAAGTTTGTATGAAAAGAAACTCCAGTTTTTTATTCTACTGCCGCGCTTTGTAAAATCTGGGGTATTTAAAAAATTAAATCCCGAGTAGAAGAAAGGAATCAAGAAAAAAGCAAGCGAGTGCAAAGGGTTAATTCCTGTGTAAGGGAGATACTTTTATGTAGGTACAGACAATTTAATAAGCAATGCTTGATACCAGTTCCAGAGTATGAGTGAAGTTGCTACAAGTAGAAATTATTTAGAGATAAGTGAAAATAATTTTTCCCCAGTCTAGGAGCAAGTTTCAGAAATCTGTAAACACTTTGCTGAACATTATGAACACTTGCTTTGTTAGATTTATGTATCGTAAGAGTTGAATATAAAAACTTTCACATGAAACCGGTGTTTGCTTTTTCTGAAACATCTAACATCTGAGCAAACCTTTGTAACGGTCTCCACGTGGCACCAGGTGGCACACTGTGACTCCGGATGAAGATAATGCGTTTTAAGTCTGCTTGAGGAAAGGAAGCCAGGTTAAAACACTGCTTGAGATAGAAATCTGCACAATGTTATGAAGTATCTCAGACTCATTTATTGCATTTCAAACCCTGATGCTTACTTAGATTAAAATGTTTAAAACTATTCTACTTAAGTTACTAGTTATGTTTCTTTAAGAATAGGATTATGAAAAATGAATAGAGTGTGTTTTCTTTCTGAGAAACATAAGAAATAATGCATTTATCTGCCAAATATATTGTATATCTTGACTAATAATTCAGTAAATATTCTCTTTTCTGTACATAGGCTTCCTTCCAGCGCTCCAATAGCCACGACAAAGTGAGGAGAATAGTTGCAGAGGAGGGTCGTACAGCAAGAAATCTAATCGCTTGGAGTGTTCCACTAGAAAACAAAGATGATGATGGTATGTATATTTTTTATTGTTGTTAATCTTCACCCAAGGATATTTTTCCCATTGATTTTTAGAGAGTGGAAGGGAGGGGGAGAGGGGGAGAGGTGGAGAGGGAAGGAAGAAGGGAGAGAGAGAGAGAGAGAGAAACATCAACATGAGAGGGACACACAGATTGGCTGCCTCCTGCACGTGTCCCAGCTGGGGCTGGGGATCTAACCTGCAACCCAGGTACATGCCTTTGACCAGAGATTGAACCCAGGACCCTTAGGTCTGTGCTCTGACACTAACCACTGCTCAGGGCAGTGATGATATATATTAAAAATAAGTTTCATTTTGTTGTAAATTAGAAGGCTATATTTATTCCTAAACGGTAGATAGACTAAAAACTGCTTATAATTAGGACTCTCAGGCAAATTAGTATAAATTAAATAACTAGTTTTTCATTGCCTTTTTATCTAATAGGCAAATGGTTTCAGGAAAGTGTTACTATCCTTTTGTTGATGTTGTTAATCCTCACCCAAGGTTCTTTTTTTCAATGTTTTATTTTTTTTTAGAGAGAGTGGAAGGGAGGGGGAGGAGAGAGAGAGAGAGAGAGAGAGAGAGAGAGAGAGAGAGAGAGAGAGACAGCCATGGGAGAGAGACATACTGATTGTTTGCCCCGTCATGCATCTCGACCAGGGCGAGGGATCAAACCTGCAACCCAGGTATGTGCCCTTGACCAGGAATGAACCTGCAACCCTTCGGTGCACGGGCCAGTGCTCTGGTCAGGGCAGTAGGTGGTGTCTTTCATAAAAAAGAAAAAAAGAGCCCTAACCGGTGTGGCTCAGTGGATAGAGTGTCGGCCTGCGGACTGAAGGGTCCCGGGTTCGATTCTGGTCAAGGGCATGGACCTTGGTTGCGGGCACATCCCCAGTGGTGGGTGTGCATGAGGCCGCTGATTGATGTTTCTCATCTCTCTGTAAAAAAATCAATAAAATATATTTTTAAAAAAAGAACAAGTGAGAGAGAGATGTCTGACTGCAAAAATACAAACAACTAAAAAACCTCCCGTTTCAAAATGAAACTGTATGTCATACATCAGGTAAGTTAATCAAAACAGAAAATACTGAGTTTTATGTTGTAAAATATGTATTCCTAATTTTATTGTTGAAATACAATTTGAATTCAAATAAGTGTTTTTCAGACCTGTATATATAAGTTGAGAGGTATCACTAACTTGATCTTTTTAAAATTTATTTTTATTCATTTTTTCACTCATGAAACAAATAATTTTTTTTTGCAGTTTTTTATTTGACCTTATTTTTATTTTTTTATTTTTTAAATATATTTATTGATTTCAGAGAGGAAGGGAGAAGGAGAGATAGAAACATCAGTGATGAGAGAGAATCATTCATTGATCGGCTGCATCCTGCATGCCCCCCACTGGGGATCAAGCCTGCAACTCAGGCATGTGCCCTTGGCCGGAATTGAACCCGGGACCCTTCAGTCCGCAGGCCTATGCTCTATCCACTGAGCCAAGCCGGCTAGGGCTTGACCTTATTTTTAAATTGTCAGAAAGTCTGACTTCTTTAAGGAGTTGATTTACTCCTGTTCTGAGGAAGCTGTTCCATGAAAACAGTCTCTGGGATCTTGGAAATTTGTTTTTTGTTACAGATGTAGTTCAGATTGACTATGAATAGAAGGAGATTATGTGTTAATATGCCTGAATGATTTGTGTAGTTCAATTTTATATTGTCTGTTAGTTGATCTGTATATTTATCTATTCTTGCCTTAAAGGAAAATCTAAATTTCAAACTGGTGGAAAACCAAAGAGGACAATTCAGGGGACTCATAAAACTACTAAACAGGTAAAACATATGCAACTCTTTACTTACTTTTTATTTTAGTTATAAAATACAATTTATTTTCCATTAATTTTTTAGAGAGGGTGAAAGGAAAGGAGGAGGGGAAGAGAGAGAAACATCGATGTGATACATCAATTGGTTGCCTTCCACACTCATCCCATCCGATCCGGGGTGGGAATCGGACCTGCAATCCAGGTATGTGCCCTTGGCCAGGAATCCAACCCGTGACCCTCGGGTGTACATGCCAACATCCTAACCACTGAGAAATGCCAGCCAGAGCTAAAAAACTAAGTTTATATAGTACTATGTGCATAGCTTGTACTGAATACTTTACAAATATTTATTTGCTTATCATAATAATCCTTTGACATAGGCATTATTATCTTCATTTACAAATGAGGAAATTGAGGTATTAAATCTGAATGGATGGTAGAATTTACCAGTGAAGCCATCTGGCCCTAAACTTTTGGTTTGGGGGAGGTTATTGATTACTGTTTCAATTTTCTTATTAGTGATTGGTCTATTCAGATTTTCTATTTCTTCATGATTCAGTCTATCCTTGCCAAGGCATTAGGGGTGAGTTGATTAAATGTTTGACCAAATATAGCAGGGTAATTTTTAGGTTGATAATTTTGTGTGGCCTTTGACTGATGTTATAAATATCCAAATGGCCCTTGGCAGAGAAGAGGTTCCCTACCCCTGCCATAGATGTTGGTTGCCATATTTTTATTGTCATTTGTCCCCATGTATTTCTTGATTTCTCCTTTGATGTCTTCATTGACCCATTTGTTGTTCAGTTCATGTTGTTTAATTTCCCCATATTTGTGATTTTCCATTTTTCTTCTTGTAGCCACTTTCTAGTTTCATACTGTTGTGATCAGAAAAGATGTTTGATATAATTTCAATCTTAAATTTATGGAGACTTACTTTGTGTTCCAACATATGGTCTATCCATGTGCACTTGAGAAGTATGTGTATTCTGTCACTTCTGGATGGAATATTTTGTATATATCTATTTAAGGACATCTGGACTCATGTCATTTAAGGCCAATATTTCTTTCTTGCCTTTCTAAGTGAGGTGCTAAAGTCTCCTACTATTACTGTAAATATATACCTTTAGGTCTGTTAATAATTATTTTATATATGTACTTGCTTCTAAGTTGGGTGCATATATATTAATGTTGCGTTTTTTGTTTCTGGTTGTCTCCTTTATATAATGCCCATATCTATAATGTCCATTTTTGTTTGTGATAAAAGTGTGGCTACATAGGCTTTCTTTTGGAGCCATTTGCTTGGAGCACTGTTTTCCACACCTTCACTTAGAGCCTGTGCTTGTCTTTGGAACTGAGATGAGTCTCTTTAAGGCAGTATATTGTTGGGTCTTGTCTTTTAATCTATCCAGCTACCCTGTACCTTTTGATTGGTGAGTTCAGTTCATTTACATTTAAGGTGATACTGATATATGAAGCCGTACTCTTGCCATTTTGGGTTTTCTGATTGCTCTGTAGCTCCATTGTTTATTTTCTCTTGTGTTTCTGACTGATGTTTTAATGGGGTGATTTTCTATGATGATTGTCTTCATTTTCTCTTTTTTATGTTTGTATCTCTGATCTAGATTTCTGTTTTTCTTGATTTCCTTCTTTAGAGAGTGGAAGGGAGAGGGATGGAGAGATAGAAACATTGGTGAGAGAGAAACATCAATCGGCCTCCTGCATGCCCTCACCGGGGATTGCGCCCACAAGGCAGGCATGTGCTGCCCTGACTGGAAATTGAACCCGTGACCTCCTGGCCATGGGTGGATGCTCAGCCCCTGAGCCATCCAGCTGGGCTAGATTTCTGTCCTGTGGCTCTCAAGAAGTTCATATAAAGTAGCCCTTTATCTTCTAATAGCATCTTATTTTTACTTGCCTATACAGGTTTCATCCTGTACTTACTCCCCTATTATGTATTTGTTGTTGCAAATTATCTATGTTTATGGTATGTGTTCATTACCAAATTGAAGTAGCAATAGTTAGTTTTAATGATTTCCCCCTTTAACCTTTATGCAGTAATTAGGTTTTTAACTATTCTGAGAATCCCTATCACCTTGTCAGACTTTGTGTACTTTTGTCTTTCCTTTCTGGCAGAAGAGCTCCTTTCAACGTCTTAAAAGCCAAGTCTTTTTTAAATATATTTTTATTTCAGGGAGGAAGGGAGAGGGAGAGGGAGAGGGAGATAGAAACATCCATGATGAGAATCATTGGTTAGCTGCCTTTTGCATGCCTCCTACTGGGGATCGAGAGCCTACAACCTAGGTAGGTGCCCTTGACCAGAATCGAACCTGGGACCGTTTAGTCCACAGGCCAACGCTCTATCCACTGAGCCAAACCGACTAGGGCAGAAGCCAAGTCTTATGGTGGTGAACTCGGTCAGTTTTTATGTGTGTGTGTTTTTTTTTTGTAGGAGAAAGTCTTTATTTCTTCTTTATATCCGAAGCATAACTTTGCTGAATAAATTATTCTTGTCTGGCTCAAACCACCAGAGCCACCTGGCCAATTAGAATTCTCTATCATTTTGATCACAATCTTCCATGACTTCAAGTTTGGTTTCTGGAGATTTGTCTTGTGTGTGTGTGATATTGTGTTACTGTGATTATTCATGGTGCTTGATGGGTTTTCCCTCAGCCGGTGAATTTGAAGTAGTGAACAACTTTCTTAATTTAGGTAAGGCTATTTTGCCTAGCAATTCAACAGGCTGGTAATTGGAGGCCTTTTTTGTTCTCCAGTAGGTGGTGCTATAGGACAGGTTTTTGGTTTCTCTTCCTGGGCTGTTAGAATTGATAGCCAGCACTGTCTGCCTTCCAAGGCGCCTGCCCGAGGCGTCCCAGGTGCCCTCCTTGTTGCCGTTCGTGTGTCTGGGGGTTGCTGGTACCTTGCTGCTGCCTGGGTCTCTGCTGTTGCAGTATTGCCACTGAGATGGCGGTGCCCGCTGAGTCTAGGGTCCTGTGGGTCTTGGGCAGTGTCTCCATGGCATGGGGCTGCATTGGTGGCTGGGGAGCTCGGGTAGTGGGCACCTGCGCTGCTTCTGGGGTTGTCAGGCTGCAGGTGCTGCCACCATGGTGTGTGTCCTGCTCCCTGTGGCTGCAGGGGCTGCAGGGGCTGGGAGGTTGGAGTTGCATGTGCTTGGTGATAGAAATCCATCATGTTTTCTCCTAGTCAGTTGATTTGCATTTATATATTAACTAGAGGCCCGGTGCATGAAAATTCATGCACTTGCGGGGGGTGTCCCTCAGCCTAGCCTGCCCCCTCTCACAGTCTGGGAACCCTCAGGGGTGGGATGTGACCCAACAATCGGGGAAGGCAACGCCTCCATCACACCTCTGTTGCTGCCACTGCCGGCAGCGCAAGCCTCGGACTTCCCTGGTTACCTGAGCCTCAGGCGGCCCTGGGCAGCTGGGAAGCCGCCATCTGAGGCTTGCCTGTGCCTCGGGCTGGCCCTGGGCGGCTGGGGGACTGAGGGGAATGGGGGACTCCTGAAGAAGGTGCGCAGAGCAGCCGGACCCACCTGGGGGTGGGCCCAGCTGTGCCGCATGCCTGCCACCCCCAGCGGGGCTGAGGGGACTGGGCGCTGCCATCTTGTGGCTATGGGCGCTGCCATCTTTGAGGGTGTGACAGTCAATTAGCATATTCTCTCCTTATTGGCTGTGGGAGCCGCCATATTTGTGAGGGCATGATGGTCAATTAGCATACTTCCTCTTTATTAGATAGCATTTTTACTTTAAGTTGAAAAAAGGTTTACAATAAAATTAAGCAGCTGAATAGAACTGTGTAGTGTATGTTACTGTTTTTTCAATGAAAAGAACATATGCAAGCTATTTTAAAATGTTGACCTTGCTCTTTATATTTGTCAGTGTATGTAAATGTGCCATACATGTGTTCCAATAAACCAGGAGCCTCTTCAGTGCTCCTTTTTGAATAAGGTCTCGTCACAGTTGAGGTCATCCTAATACCTCCTATGAGACATGTCTGAAGTAAGAATTAACTTTATAAACCTGTGGCTTCCATTTAAGATGACAAGCTTTGTTTAAGTGATTTCAATGTGCTGTGATATAATCTGAGAAGAATGATGTCATGTTTTTAAGTATTTAGGTTGAAAAATGTGCTTTATGTAATAATCCAATCCACGGAGGATTTTCAAAACTTTTTTTCTTGTTTTGTTTTACTTCACCAGAACACAGTGGTAGATTGTAAAATAACATCTACAACTGGAGATAAACACTTGGATAAAAGTCCCACTAAAACAAGGCACCCTCGCAAAATTGATCTAAGAGCTAGATACTGGGCATTTCTGTTTGACAACCTTCGCCGGGCAGTGGATGAAATCTATGTGACTTGTGAGTCAGATCAGAGCGTGGTGGAATGCAAGGTAAGTTTGCTGTGAGGCCTTGCCCTCCATTTGAAGCCAGATTCTCCAGTTTCTGCTGCACCTGGCTTGTCGTTTACCTCAGCATAGGCACTGCAGTCCCAGTGCTGCACAGTGGATCCCAGAACTTGCTCCTCTTACAACTGACAGTTGGTACCTTTACTGGCCTCTCCCTATCCCCCACCCCTGCAACCACTGTTCTACTCGCTGCTTCTATGAATGCTGCAGGCGTTTCTTGGTTTTGTTTTGTTTTTATATTTTATTGAATTATTACAGAGAGGAAGGGAGAGGGAGAGAGCGTTAGAAACATCCTTGAGAGAGAAACATCAATCAGCTGCCTCCTGCACACCTCCTCCTGGGGATGTGCCTGCAACCAAGGTACATGCCCTTGACGGGAATCGAACTTGGGACCCTTTAGTCTGCAGGCTGATGCTCTATCCACTGAGCCAAACCGGTTAGGGCTTGGTTTTGGTTTTTCAAGGGTACTTTTGGTTGTTTTTTTGCATTACCTAATTATGTACTTTCATAGTGCGTGCAAGATTTGGTAGAAAGCTGTCTTGATATATAGTCCTGGGCAAGAAATCAAAGGGATGGACACACACACACACACAAATATTTTTAAAATCTCTTACTTCATTCTCCCTTGATACTGTAGGTGGCACTAGTGAGATTTTTCACATTCTTTGGTTTCACGTTTAATGTCTTTAATTAGACATTGCTCCCTTTTCGGTGAGATACTTATCACTCTCCTAATTCACTCTGGGTAGGGAAAAGTGAGATTGATGGCTACCCATAAACCATCCTGGGTGGGAATGGCATGTCATCGGTGAGGCGTGTTCCTATTTTTAGATAACCTTGTGTTTGTAATAGGATATTAAACAGACACACAGCATGAGCTGTCTCCAAAAATTCACTACAAAGCCTGGCTCTTTAGTAAATACAAACTGTATACTATATTACTTTATACTGAATAAAATTAATTTGAGAAAATCCAGAGTGATAGATCTTTACAGACATATTACGAAGGTAGCTTCTTCTGTTTCTACAGTGAGCAGGGTTGCAAACCCTGGCATTGGTTACTGACCTCTGAAATATACGTCGGGTCAAAGGAAAGTTACGTGTTGAGACAGCAGCTGCCTTTCCTCTGAAATTGGAAACAACCAAAACAGGTTTTAGATTAGCTTAAAATCATGATTCATCAGAAGCAGATGTTTAGAATGAACAGTAATTGAAATCATCCAAATGTGTGGTTTGATTGTCACCATTAATATTGTTACTATCAGCATATGAAAGTTCTTCCATTTAAAAAAACATTTGGGGGCAAAATCATATCCACAGAGTTTGATGAGTCAGCATGTTGTGGTAGATAACACTATTGGACTTAATTCTGAGTTCTATTTTCTTATGTAAAATGAGTCTGTGGGCCTAGATAGTCTCTAGGTCAGCCCTAGAGATGAGTCACGTTAGCAGATGGTTTGCTTTTATGATGAAAAATAACAGAAGGTTGAGTGAAGAATTCAAATTTGTTTGTAAAGAGTGGACTTCCTCATGGAAGTGAGTTTGTCCAATTGTAAGTGTGTCCCTGTGCTGAGCAGAGGAAACTCCTGCCCTCTCCCTGATACTGCGTTGGAGAGGCTTGGCCATAGACAGTGTGGCTTTCATTTCTGGCTCTGCCAGTCGTCTCCCCAGAGCTTGGTGAGAGCTTAGCAGTAACAGAAACTTGTTCAAGTTGCAGATTATAACAATGGAGGTTTTGACAAAGAGTAGAGAGCGGTGTGGTCTCTGTTCTTTGTACTGTGCCAAGATGCTCAGAGGCTTATACTGAGAAATAAAATGTGGGAGCTTCAAATTATTTTCATACTCAACTCTACTATTCTCCCCATCCGGGACTTAGAGGCGGGGATAACAAATACACAAACATAGCATTTGGTCAAAACGTGTGCCGGGTATAGACTACCTAGAGGTTTGGTTTTTTTTTTTAATTATTTTATCCATTATCTCATTTGATTAGTGCCTTTGTGAGATACATAACCCAGGTTTTCCCTCATTCTGCAGGTGGCGTCAACCCCTGATTTGCAAGCTTTCTTGTTATTTGTGATTTTTGTGTTTTTGCAGTTAATAATGCCTGTATTATATGGTTCACATGATAAGTATAACATGTTAGTAAAAAGCATGTTTTCAGTTTCAGCCAGGATTGTGGACTAGGGCCCACCTCTGTAATCAAGAGGCGAAATTTCTCACTCTTTCAGTTTGACGATGTGCCTGTTAACGCCATCAGCCACTTCTGCATGACTGTTAGGTACTGACGTTCCAACAAAACCGGATTCACCATCACAACGTTTCCCCTTCTCCCTTAGGAAGTGGACTAGAGGGTGGGTGGGGAGAGAGCGCAGGTAGCCAGGTGGGAGCCGTCTCTCAGCTTGTCCTCACAAAGGTCTGAGCGGGGGCTGAACTGCTTGTGAGGACCACTGTGAATGACGTTACTAACATTATTGAGAGTGGTTTATGCTGCTTTCAGATGATTCCCATGCACCACTCTTCCATTGGTAGCTTTTTAAAAAGCCCGTCTTAAAAATCACGCTCTTTAAAGCTGGTTTCACTTTTGGTGAAGTTCTTTCTTTAATGACTGACTTCTCATGGGATGCGTGTTTTCACCCCTTCGTCGCCCAGGGCTCCGCGCCGCTCACTCCTGTAGCTGAATTGGAGGCTGTGTTGGTGCCCTGGGCCCAGGGCCTGTGCGCTGGTATTAGGTGTCAGCAGGACAAAGGGATGGCGCCAACCGTCCTGCACTGTGCGCCAGTAACGAGAATTAATTACCAACCAATCAAATCCGTTGCAGCCAATTGGTAAAGTAATTGGTAATTTTAGCTGTACATCTATACGTACTTATCTGAATGCCTATAACGTTACTTTGAGAGCCACTTTTGTTCGCTTTCAGCCTGCTGGACAGAACGGCCTTCAGGGCTGTGGGGAGAAAGATGTGCATCACTGACTGAGGCCACTCCAGCTGCTTGTCTGGTTTGTGTTCCCTTGTTCGTAGAACATGACTCGGATTACAGCTGCAGGGTTCCACTCTGATCATTTCTGATAACGTGGAGCTAAACATCCCCTAAAATAGGCTGTTTAAGCCACCAAATGTACTTTCTCTGTGCCAACTGGTATCAGAGGTATGGCTGCTGCTATTCCTGTCCTGTAGAGGATTGTTTTTGCTTCTCCTCCTCCTCCTCCTCCTCCTCCTCCTTCTCCACTCCTTTTAAAAGTGAAATTCTGAAAACTTATGGAATAAATTACTCTGAATTTAATCTTTGCTCTGAGTGATTTAAGTTGAATGAATTCAGTTAACTAGTTTTAATTATATTAGTACAATTGAGAAAAGGAAGCCAACTAAATAAAAAATTTCCCCTTTTCCCGATTGTAGAAGACCATTACCAGTGATCTGTCACTAAGGATTACCTTTGAAAGGAGAAAAACAGTACTTCTTTGTTCAGAATGGTCTTTTAAAGTGACTGAAGTGAGGTTGGTGCTGTATTTTGTTTGTGAGTAATTAGGTGTAGTTTATTGTTAGTGTTGGGCCTAATTTCCAAAGTGTAGCCAAAATTTTTAAGCATTTATATTTGAAAAGTGCTTTTGAGGTCTTTGAGTACCACTGATACTATAAAGTCAGTTTAAAACTTAGTTATGGAAAAGTAATGTTTTTATAGAACAAATTATAATTTAAAAAAATTAAATTTATTGGGGTAACATTGTTAACAATATTATATGCATTTCATGGTGTGCAGCTTTATAACACAACACCTGAACGCTCTCTGGTGTGCTGGGCACCAGAATCCATCTCCTTCCTTCACCTTGTGTTTGACCCCCCTACTGTCTTCATTCTTCCAACCCCCGTTTCCTCCGGTAGCCATCATTTTGTTGCTATTTCTTGTGTTTGTTTTTTTGTTTGTTTTGTTTGTTCTTTTGTTGCTTTTTGTTTTCTATCCCACAAATGAGTGAAATCATACGTTGTGTGTCCTTTTCCATGGGACTTCCTTCATTGGGGGATATTTCATCTTCTTTGCGGCCGAGTAGTATTTCTTTGTAGATCTGTACTCCATCTTCTTCAGCCGTTCACCCACTGAGGCCACTTGGGTTGTTTCCATGTCTTGGCTTCTTAACACGAAGAAAAATTGATTCAGAAACGAGCAGAGGGCCCGGCCCGTGTGGCTCAGTGGTTGAGCGTCGACCCATGAACCAAGAGCTACCGATTCGATTCTGGGTCAGGGCACATGCCCGGGTTGCAGGCTCGATCCCCAGTAGGGGGCGTGCAGGAGGCAGCTGATCGATGATATTTCTCATCCATGTTTCTATCTCTCTCACTTCCTCTCTCTCTCTAAAGATAAATAAAAACATTTTAAAAAATGAGCAGAGGACCTGAGTAGATACTTTTCCAAGGAAGACATGCAGATTGCTAATAGATATAAGAAAAAACTCTAGCTATAAGGGAAATGCAAATCAAAATTACAATGAGCCTGGCCAGTGTTGCTCAGTGGTCAAACCATGAACCAAGAGGTAACTGGTTCAATTCCCGGTCTTCCTGGCTTGCAGGCTCGATCCCTAGCAAGGGGTGTGCAGGAGGCAGCTGATCCATGTTTCTCTCTCATTGATGTTTCTATCTCCCTCTCTCTCTCTTCCTCTCTTTCTAAAATGAATAAAAATGTGTTTAAAAAACAAAAACTACAATGAGATACCACCTCACACCTATTCGAATGGCTATTACCAGTTAGACAAATAACAAATATTGGAAAGGATGTGGATGGAGAAAAGGGAACTCTTTTTTTTTATATATATATATTTTTATTGATTTCTTACAGAGAGGAAGGGAGAGGGATAGAGAGTTGGAAACATCAATCAGCTGCCTCCTGCACACCCCCCACCGGGGATGTGCCCACAACCAAGGTGCATGCCCTTGACCGGAATCGAACCTGGGACCCTCCAGTCCGCAGGCCGACGCTCTATCCACTGAGCCAAACCGGTTTCGGCAAAAAGGGAACTCTTGTATACTGCGGGTGGGATGCTGCCTCTTTGGAAAACCCGTATGTATTGTGTACTAAAGTGGAGCATACACCGCCCCTGTGACTCAGCAGCTTCACTCTTGGGCTTATCCCCAACAGGAATGCATACACTGGTGTAGAGGACATCCACATAAATAACAGTATGTAGTTTATAATATCCAGAATGTGGAATCATTAATTCAACAGTTGATTTCATAAATAAATATCCATTTAAAGAATACTGTTCAGTAGTGACCTTGGACATCGGCAATAAATGAATTGCAGGTACACTGTGAAATATGGATGAACCTAGTAAACAGATGTAAAAAAGAAGCCACAAAAAAATACATACACTATGAGTTCATTCATACGGATTTTGAAATAAGGTAACATTGAACTGTTACAGATTAAAGCAGTAGTTACCTTGGAAAGACGGAATTGTGATAGGGAGAAGATACCAGGGAACTTTTGGAGACTGCCATAGCTATGCTTTTGTCCTGGTTGCTTGGGTCTTGGCTTTGAAATGATTTATCTGTACGTTTGTGTTTTGTGTACTTTGTTTATTAACGTCACAATAAAGAGGGTTAAAAGAATGGCATTCTGGCTCAGATGGTGTGGCTCAGCGGTTGAGCATCAAACGGTGAACCAGGAGGTCACGGTTTGATTCCCAGTCAGGGCACATGCCTGTGTTATGGACTCAATCCCTGGTGGGGAGCATGCAGGAGGCAGCCCACTGATAATTCTCTGTCATCATTGATGTTTCTTTTCTTTAAAAAAAATATATTTATTTTTTATTGGTTTCAGAGAGGAAAGAAGAGGGAGAGAGAGATAGAAATATCAATGATGAGAAAGAATCATGGATCGGCTGCCACCTGCACGCCCCACCCTCGGGATCAAACCCACAACCCGGGCATGTGCCCTGACCGGGAATCGAACTGTGACCTCCTGGTTCAGAGGGTGCCGCTCAATCACTGAGCCACACTGGTCAGGCATCATTAATGTTTCTTTATCTCTCTCCCTTTCTCTTCCTCTGAAATCAATAAAAAATATATAAAAAAAAGAATGGTCATTCTGGAGGTCCATTCCTCTAGAGCGGAATATCAATACCATCTCCTGGTTTTTAGATTCTCAGCTTCACTAATTTCTTGCCACACAGTGATAGTGAAAATAAAACAACAACCAAAAATCTAGATCAGTAGATTTTGTAGCTTCCTCAATAAGGAGCATAATGTAGAAATTATTAATTTTTTTTTTTAGGGCTTTCTTTTTCTTTATTTTTTTTTAATTTTTTTTTAATAAATCTTTATTGTTCAGATTATTACAGGTGTTCCTCTTCCGTTCCCCCCCCCAATAGCTCCCCTCCACCTGATTCCCCACCCCACCCCATGCCCTTACCCCCCGCCACTGTCTTCATCTGTAGGTGTAAGATTTTTGTCCAATCTCTTCCTGCACCCCTCAGGCCCCCTTCCCCCTGATAATTGTCCATCCACTCCCTTTCTATGTCCCTGATTCTATTATATTCACCAGTCCATTCTGTTCTTCAGATGTTTTATTCACTTGATTTTTAGATTCACTTGTTGGTAGGTATGTATTTGATGTCTTTTTGTTGTTCATAATTTTTACCTTTATCTTTTTTTCTTCTTCCTCTTCTTAAAGAATACCTTTCAGCATTTCATGTAATCCTGGTTTGGTGGTGATGAACTCCTTTAGCTTTTTCTTATCTGTGAAGCTCTTTATCTGACCTTCAATTCTGAATGATAGCTTTGCTGGGTAGAGTAATCTTGGTTGTAGGTTCTTGCTATTCATCACTTTGAAGATTTCTTGCCACTCCCGTCTGGCCTGCATCGTTTCTGTTGAGAAATCAGCTGACAATCATATGGGTACTCCCTTGTAGGTAACTAACTGTTTTTCTCTTGCTGCTTTCAAGATTCTCTCTTTGTCTTTTGGCCTTGGCATTTTAATTATGATGTGTCTTGGTGTGGTCCTCTTTGGATTCCTCTTGTTTGGGGTTCTGTGTGCTTCCTGGACTTGTAAGTCTATTTCTTTCACCAGGTGGGGGAAGTTTTCGGTCATTATTTCTTCAAATAGGTTTTCAGTATCTTGCTCTCTGTCTTTTTCTGGCACCCCCATAATTCTGATGTTGGTACGCTTGAAGCCGTTCCAGAGGTTCCTTATGCTATCCTCACACTTTTGGATTCTTCTTTCTTTCTGCCTCTCTGGTTGGGTGTTGTTTGTTTCCTCATATTCCAGATCTTTGGTTTGACACTTCGGGTACGGTGATCTACAGTTGAGTTTCTGTATATTCTTTATTTCAGACAGTGTGTGCATAATTTCTGACTGGTCCTTTTCCATTTTTTTGGTATTCTCATTAAGGTCTTTGAAGGTCTCTTCAAGTTTCTCAGCGGTTTTTAGAAGATTCTTGAGTAACCTTATAAATGTGGTTCTGAACACTCTGTCGTCCATTAGTTTGCTTTCATCTGTCTCTCCTACTTGTGACATACTTCGGTGTCTCCACATTTTGGCTGCCTCCCTGTGTTGATGGAGTGGCTTTGTGTGGTCAGTGACCTATAGGGGCCGGTAGCTCAGCTTCCCCAATCACTCTAGGTGGTCGCTCTTGGTACACCCCTTTGTGGGCTGAGTGCAAAGTCTTGGTGTAGTTAAAAGCCTTGATTGCTGTTGGTACACTGGGAGGAATTGACCTCCAGGCCAATTGGCTGTGAGGACCTGCTGTGTCTATAATGGAAGCACTGCTGCGCTGGAGACACGCTTGTGGTACAGGGCTTGTTTGAGTGGGGCTTTGGTCCTCACTGAGTCCGCCTCCCGAGTGTGTCACTTATGGATGTGAGGAGTTGAAATCTGGTGCCTCACACTGGCCACTAGGTGCATTGGCTTCTGAATCTCCAATGGGGTGCAGTTCAGCTGCTGTCTGAGGCCACCCTGCAGGAGCTACAGCTAGAACTGCCGTCCTCTCTTCCCTGCTTGGAGCTTGGAGGCTTTGGAGCTGTCTGTATCGGGTTGCAAGTTTACTAGTTTAAACTGCAATAGAGAAGGCCATTCATATGCAAAAGCCGCTGCTAGGAGCTTGGGTGTGTTTGTAGATTGTGCGGGGCGTCACTAGGCTAGGGCGTGGCAAACAGCGATGGCTGGCAGTGAGCCACCTCCAGCCGCGTCCCCACAACCGCGTCCCTGCATCTCGTGCCCCGGTGCAGCCAACCATTCTACCTCCACGCAGCTCTGCTAGTAAGCCACCCTCACTCCGACTCAATGGCAGACAGCTCAGTCTCTCCCCTGAAACTGGATTTCAGAGAGATTGGGGGCTTGTCTCTCTCCGGATTGAAGAAAGCAACGCCCGGCTCCAGCTGGGCTCCGCTGCCAGCTCGTATCACCTGTGCACTCCCCTGTACCTCAGTTTTTCAGCGTTTGTGCCCTGATTGCGCCCGTCTCTTTCGGTCTAGTTGTAGAGGTTCCGCTCAGCCAGCTTTCCCGTGGTTTTGGGTGATAGACATTCTGTTTTTTAGTTGTAGTTTTGGAAATTGTTGTGGACTGCAGCAGCCCAGATGTTTATCTACGCCACCATCTTGGATCTCTCCGAAATTATTAATTTTTAAGACCTTCACTCTGAAGTGTGTTTTTTTTAACTTTTTAGTCTAAGAATGGAATTTAATGCTTGTTTTTCTTTTTAAATTAGGAGGTGCTGATGATGCTGGATAATTATGTGAGAGATTTCAAAGCATTGATTGACTGGATTCAACTACAGGAAAAGCTAGAGAAGACTGATGCTCAGAGCAGGTAATGAACTCTGGCCTTTATAATTGTGGCTGCCAGCATTTTCTAAAGGAGTCGTTGAAATTGACAATGAACTTTGACCTCAGCATTTCCCATGAAGTTGAGTAACAAATATTTATTTGGTACCTACTGGTGCAAGCCCCATTTATCCAGTGCAGAACTTTAGCTGCTGGAATATGATACATTTACTACTCATGAGTTTGTAGTCTAAGGGAAGGGTAAAATAGAACATATTAATATGAAAAAACTAATCCAGCTATTCAGAAAAGGACAGGGTCCTATCTCTTTATGGGGATAGACTAGGAAAGGATCCATGGAGGCAGCAGAAGTGTCTAAAGTGTATGATGAATTTCAATAGTGGCCGGCCTTTCACACGAGGGGACTAAGTAAAGACAGCCATGGAAGTGCCGAGCATGTCTGAAGGGAAAGAAATGTAGGGAAAGGGGTGGTATTTCTTCTTAATGTAGTAGACAGTAAGGAAAATGGATGATTTTTAATTGGGGAATAGTGAGAGACCAAAAGCGACCTTACAAGTGTTCATCTGGAGCCAGCACACACATCGGAATGCTCTGTGCCGGGCTCTGGAACTGCAGTGGTGAAGAAAACACTCAGTCCCTGCCCTCAAGAAATGTGTGGTGGGTGCGTTCACAGGAAAGCGGGATGTCAAGTACTTAGCAGTGTGCAAGGGGCATCAAAAAGAAGCACAGGGTGGGCTGGGAGCGTAAGAAAGGGCTCCCACCCTCAGCCTGGAAGGCTTCCCCAAGGAGGTCCTAGTTCAGTGAGACAGAGTGTCAAGTAGGACTTACCTTGACAAAGAGAGAAGAGAAATCCATTGGAGGTGATGGTGTCCGTGACATCCAGGAGGTGGGAGAGAGCACCGTGGAGTCGGGAATGGAGAGTTAGCAGGGCTGGAGTGAGGAGGGCATGGGGAAGCGGAGCGTAAGGTGAGCCTAGGCAGGTAGGCTGGAACCAGATTATGTAGGGTCTGTAGACATGATATAACTGGACACTTTATTTTGAGCCATAAAAGGTTTTTATTAAGTGAAACCTGATCCCTTTTGGTCTGGGCGAGTCACATGCAGCCACAGTGATGCCTGTTACCCCCAGAGAAATAGGCCAGGCTGCCTCTCTCCTAGGATTTACTGTTGGCTCAGCCTCAGGAAGTGGAGCCCGCCAGGAGAGCATGCCTCCTCTGTGGGGGAACCAGGAGAGAAGGGACCCCAAGAGACAGGTCCAGAAGGTTTGATTCCACAGGAAACCAAGTTCAGGGAAACCATGATGTGTTGATCCTTTTAACATGTTTGTTTTTCACAGTAAAAATTTTGAGTGTGTGTGTGCCTGCTTTACCCACAGTTCCTGGGTGGGTCGGGCTGAGTTGTCTTTGTACCATGCAATCTTGCCCGTACTTCTTGTAACATGTGATGAGATCTGGTGTGTGTAAGGGGGTGTGTTTCTTCACTGGGTTGAATCAGGTGAAGAGATTATAATGCTGACTTGGGGTTGGTGGCTACATTGTCCCTGTGAAGATAAGCATAGGGAAGCGGGTTCCAGGAAAATGGAATGGATGTACACAGAGAAGGAGGGATGACAGAAATCACGTGGTTTTGGAGAGTTTGAAAGTGTTGGCTTCAGAGCCTGTCTCTTCCAGGTCTAATCCTCACGAGCCCTGATTTTAGTTCCCCCTCCCCTCAGATGTCCTTGACCTTGTACAGTTTATATGCAACAAACCTTTCTTTTCTTTTTCTTTTCTTTTTTTACTGAACTTACTTGAGTTTCTATAATGTAACCACCAGTGCATATGAAGAGCTAATTATATTTTTGTTTCTTGCTTGCAAACACCAGTCAACCAGTGGTGGCTGTGTTGAGGATTGTATTGAGAAAGATTCCGAGGCCAAGTTCAACCTTCACAGCTGTTTCATGGTTCAAACACACACCTGGAGCATCTCTCTTACCGCAACCAGTTAACATCATTTCTCCTCTTTGCCTCTCGAGGCAGCTCTCAGATATAGAGAGCAACCTTCAATCCCCTATAGATGGCATGATTCAGCTTCCATTTATCAAATCATACATCAGAATTAATTTCACCTGGACTTGAGACTCAACTATAAAAGCTGAAATTGTACTTATTTAGAGAAGAAAATATCTACATCTATCTATCTATCTATATATATATATATATAGGCTAATATGCAAAGTGTCCCCGTGGGAGTTTGACTGGGAGTTCTATCACTCGCTATGACATGTGCTGACCACCAGGAGGTGGTGTGGAATGAAGGAAGGCCTCGGCTGGCAGCTGGCAGCCGAGGAAGGGAGGCCCCAGCCGGCAGCCACTAGGGACCCTACCCATGCACAAATTTCATGCACTGGGCCTCTAGTCCTATATAATAAAAGGCTAACATGCAAATTATCCCCTCAACCTGGAATTCAACTGGGAGTTCGAGCAGGGGGTGGGGCTGGCCGGCCAACCACCCGTGGCCCCTACCTGGGCCAGCCCTGCCCCCGATCACCCCCCCCCCCGCCCGATCAGGGGTGGGGCTGGCCTGCCAACTGCCCATGGCCCTTCCCTCTGGCCAGCCCAGCCTGATTGGGGCAGACTGGCTCGACCTCACCTGTGCACAAATTTGTGCACCAGGCCTCTAGTAGATAAATATTTACATATTCTTATTGTGGATAAGGACTCTGTAAGACAAAGTAAGAAACCACAAAAGAAAATATTGATAGGCTTGATTTAATAGGAAGAAAAAATGTTATTATACATAAAAAATTAAAAGAGAAATAGGTACATCATCTAACCCAAAGGATTTAGTGCCATAATAGTAATAGTAGTAGTAGTAAATGATTTCAAAACAATTAGAAAATGTTACAAATCCCTTGGGAAAAAATGGGCAAAAGGTACCAACATGCAAATTCCAAAATAAAAAATGGTTGTTACAAAGTTCAGCCTAAGTAGTAATGATAATCATAAACAAAAATTTGAAAAACAAACACAAATAGCATTTTTTTTAAACATTAAACAACCTTTACTGAAATTCCTGTAGGAAAAAGAAGTCATCACAAGACAAACTCTATCACAGGAGTCAGGAAACATTTCTTGTAAATTGCCAGAGTACGTGTTGTGGACTTAGCTGGCAGTGCTGCCTTTTCTGAGGCCAAGGAAAGCTTTAAAAGGAGAGATCGACTGTTGGCAGCTTCCCGGGAAATGGGCACTTACCATCTGGTGGACGTGTCATTGTTACAGCCTTTGTGAAAGTGATTTGGCAGTTAATTATCAGGTGCTTTAGACTTGATTTGGATCATCTTTTATCTGAATTTCTTGTTTCCTAACAATCTGTATTACTTTGCGAGAAAAAATCAAAATCACTAGATTGAGTGGAGAGTAAGAGGCACCGAGATTCTGGGGAGTTACGGAGGTGCTGAAGGCATCGGGTATAGAACACTTTGTTTGAGGAAAACTTTTTAGTGGAGATTGTGCAGCTGCTGGGTTGTGGGCCTGTGAGGAAGGAGGCGTTAGCTTTCTCAGCAAAGAGCAAAAGAGTGTTTATGCTTCCACTCACATGAGTGATCAATAGGTAGAGAAAGGAGACGTCATGCTTCCCTGGGTATTCATTTAACCCTCCTCACTGCATTTCCGTCTTGATCCCAGTACCACACACTTACTAGTAGTTCTCCAGGACAGTAGACACAAGTAGCCTGAATCAGTACCATTGTACCACTTTTTTATAAAGAAGCAATTTTTCTTTTCTTTTTTTTAAATCCTCATCAGAAGATACGTTTTTATTAGAGAGAAAGAGAGAGAGAGACAGGGAGAGAGAGAGAAACATCGATCTGAGAGGAAAACATCGATTGCTGGCCTCCCACATGCACCCTGACCAGAGATCTAACCCATAACCTTTTGGTGTATGGGATGACACTCCAACTAACTGAGCCACCCAACCAGAGCCATTATACCACATGGTAAAACAAGTTTTTAGCTGGGTGTGTGGAGGCTTGTAAAACATAACTGTTCCCTATGTCTCATGTCTTTGTACCTCATGGCCTTTCTTATTTCAGGAGGGGTATTTGCTGTGCTAACATGGGCGGGAAGTCCTGACTGCATCACCTGTGATTGCTCCCTGCTAATACAGTCACTTCATGGTCAGCAGTGCCCCAGGAAGAAATTGTGACCTGATTATGTTTTCACCCACTAGTAACTTCTACAAAGTAGTAGGTTTTTCCTTTCTTTTCTCTGTTAATTTAATCTGTGTGTCTTGAATTGGCAGACCCACTTCATTAGCGTGGGAAGTAAAGAAGATGTCTCCGGGACGGCATGTGATTCCAAGTCCATCCACAGATAGAATAAGTGTAACATCAAATGCGCGAAGAAGCTTAAATTTTGGGTGAGATGAACTAAAAAAAAAACTACTATGGCTTTCATTACAATAAATTATTTCCTGTGGTTAACACACTGAAAGTATTATAAAACAGATATTCTGTTATAAAAATACCCATGTATATGGTTGTGTACCTGTTCGAAATTGTTGGAATAAAATGTTCTTTAAAAACCCAGGACAGCCAAAACCGGTTTGGCTCAGTGGATAGAGCATCGGCCTGCAGACTGAAAGGTCCCAGGTTCGATTCCGGTCAAGGGCATGTACCTTGGTTGCAGGCACACCCCCAGTTGGGGGTGTGCAGGAGGCAGCTGATGGATGTTTCTCTCTCATCGATGTTTCTAACTCTCTATCCCTCTCTCTTCCTCTCTTTAAAAAATCAATAAAATATATTTAAAAAACAAAACCCAGGACAGTACAGTTTAACTTTAGGAAATATAACATTCAGAACTAATTAGGGAGAGAAAGCAAGATGGCGGCATAGGTAAACACCTAAACTTCTGCCTCGCACAACAATTTCAAAACTACAACTAAAAGACAAAATGTCTATCACCCAGAACCACGGGAAAGCTGGCTGAGTGGAAGTTCTACAAATAGAAGGAAAGAGAAAAGAGCATTGAGACGTGCACAAGTGCTGAAAAGCTGAGTTACGGAGGCGCGCAAATCGGATGGCAGTGGGAGATTGGGTGTGCTGCTTTTTTTCAACCCAAAGGGAGACAAGCTCCTGATTACTTTGAACTCCAGTTTCTGGGGAGACGTTGGGGACCCAAACTCCTACAGGGAGAAACTGGACTGTCTGCCATAGGGTCGGAAAGTGAGGGTGACTTTCTTGCAGAGGTGCGCCCAGCAATCATTGTTCGCTGGGGCGCGGGGCGCGGGGACTTGGAAACGTGGAGACGCAGAGATGGCTGACTGGCAGCCATCGCTTTTTGCCACGCCCTAGCCTAGTGACGCCCTGAGACCCCGCCTCGCACAATCTACAAACCCACCCAAGCTCCGTGTAGCGGCTTTTTGCATATAAATGGCCTGCCCTATCACAGCTTAACCTAACAAACTGCAGCTCTGGTCAGACAGCTCCAAAACCTCCAAACCCCAAGCAAAAAGGAGAAAACTATAGTTCTTGCTGTAGCTCCTGCTGGGTGGCCTCAGACAGTAGCTGACCTGCACCCCATTGGAGATCCAGAAGCCAGTGTACCTAGTGGTCAGTGTGAGAGACACCAGATTTCAACTCCTCACATCCATAAGTGACACATTCAAGAGGCAGACTCAGTGAGCGCCAAAGGCCCACTGGAACAAGTCCTGCCCCATAAGCGTGTCTCCAGCACAGCAATTCTTCCATTACAGACACAGCGGGTCCTCACAGCCAATTGGCCTGGAGGTTAATTCCTCCCAGTGACACCAACAACAATCAAGACTTAACTACAACAAGGCTGTACACACAGTCCACAAAGGGATGCACCAAGAGTGTCCACCTCAGGTAACTGGGAGGCCGACCCATTGGGCCTTATAGGACACCTAGCACACAAAGCTACCCTACCAACTCAGGGAAGCAGCGAAAATGAGGAGACAGGGAAACAGATCACAAATGAAAGAAATTGAGGAAAACAAACAACTGGATATAGAGTTCAAAGCCACAGTTACAAGGTTTTTCAAGAATTTCCTAGAAAAGGCTGATAAATTTAACGAGACCCTCAAGGATATGAAAAAGGACCAACTAGAAATTAAACATACACTGACTGAAATGAAAAATATTATACAGAGACCCAACAGCAGACTAGAGGAACGCCAGAATCAAGTCAAAGATTTGAAATACAAAGAAGCAAAAAACACTCAACCGGGAAAGCAAAAAGAATCCAAAAAGTTGAAGATAGTGTAAGAAGCCTCTGGGACAACTTCAAGCGTGCCAATATCACAATAACGGGGGTGCCAGAAGAAGAGAGAGCAAGATACTGAAAACCTATTTGAAGAAATAATGACCGAAAACTTCCTCCACCTGGTGAAAGAAATAGACTTACAAGTCCAGGAAGCGCACAGAACCCCAAACAAGAGGAATCCAAAGAGGACCACACCAAGACACATCATAATTAAAATGCCAAGGGCAAAAGACGAAGAGACAGTATTAAAAGCAGCAAGAGAAAAATAGTTAATTACCTACAAGGGAGCACCCATACGATTGTCAGCTGGTTTCTCAACAGAAACTATGCAGGCCAGACGGGAGTGGCAAGAAATCTTCAAAGTGATGAATAGCAAGAACCTACAACCAAGATTACTCTACCCAGCAAAGCTATCATTCAGAATTAAAGGTCCGATAAAGAGCTTCACAGATAAGAAAAAGCAAAAGGAGTTTATCACCACCAAACCAGGATTATATGAAATGCTGAAAGGTATTCTTTAAGAAGAGGAAGAAGAAGAAAAAAGTAAAGATAAAAATTATGAACAACAAATACATATGTATCAACCAATGAATCTAAAAATCAAGTGAATTAAAAATCTGAGGAACAGAATAAACTGGTGAATATAATAGAATTGGGCATAGAATGGGAGTGGATTAATAATTCTCAGGGGTGAAGGGGTGTGGGGGATACGGGAAGAGACTGGACAAAAATCTTACACCTATGGATGAGGACAGCGGCGGGGAGGTAAGGGCAGAGGGTGGGGTGGGGACCGGGTGGAGGGGAGCTATGGCGGGGAAAGGAGAAACAATTGTAATAATCTGAACAATAAATATTTATTTTTAAAAAAGAACTAATTAGGTTCACTAAATCGAAACCCATAAACATTCTCCATGCTAAATGACTCATACATGAACTGACAGTTCTTTCAAAAAGATAGATCTACATATTATCATTGTGTTATTGTCATATAAATTTTATCTTTGTACATGATAGTCTCACCAACACAGTTTTGTAACCATTGTTTTATGCAGTTGTCTGTTTAATCAGGACAAGAAAAGAGTTACAGAAGAAAAAATACATCTACATGGACTTTTGTGTTTACCTGTGTAGTAACTTTCACTGGTGTTCTTTATTTCATCATGTGGATTCAGGTTACTGTGTAGTGTTCTCTCATTTCAGCCTGAAGGGGACTCCCTGTAGCATGACTTGTTGAACATGTCTGCTAGTGACAGTTTTTCTCAAGTTTTGTTTATCTGAGAATATCTTAATTTATCCTTTAGCTTTTGAAGGATAGTTTTGCAGTGCATAGAATTCTTGGTTTAAAGTCTCCCCCCTCTTTTCCCCTCCCCCAGCACTTTGAATATGTCCTCTCACTGCCTTCTGGCTTCCATGATTTCTAAGAAATCAGGTGTTACTCTCATTGGAAATTTATTTATTTATTTATTTGATTTTTATTGATTTCAGAGAGAGGAAGGGAGATAGAGAGAGAGAAACATCAATGATGAGAGAGAATCATGGATTGGCTGCCTCCTGCACGCCCCTGCTGGGGATCGAGCCCACAACCTGGGCATGTGACCTCCTGGTTCACCGTCTATGCACAATCATTGTCTGACATTGGCCGGATTGGAGATCCTTCTAGAAGATGCCCTACTTTCTCTTGCTGCTTTGTAGATCCTGTCTTTGTCTTTGCTTTCAGTAGTCTGACTTGGATGCATCTAGACGTAGATCTCTGAGTTTAACCTACTTCAAGTTCATTGAGCCTTTGGATGAGTAGATAAATGTTTCTCATCAGATTTGGGAAGTTTGTGTCCCTTACTTCTGCAAATATTCTTTCTGCCCTTTCTCTCCTCTCCTCCTGGCATCCCACACCACCTATGTTGGTTCTCGTGATGGTGCATTCAAATGAGATGATCAGAGAGCATTGCTTTAGGTGAAGCTTGATAGACTTTGGAACCTTTTAATAACTGATGAAATCAAATGTCTGTATATTTAAGCACCATTTTAAGGGACGTTCCCCTGTAATGTATTCCGTTGATCATTGGTTCAAAGTGTTGTATAGTGCATGTTTATTTTAACATTGGAAGTCTTTAATGAATGGCAAAGTTCTTACAATGATCCCTGTCTACTCATATCATTGGATTAATTGGCACTTTATTATCACATTGTTGTTATCAAAACATACTGTTTTTCTCAGCATGCTGAAGAAATGTGTCTCAAAGGCTAACTTTAGTATATCTATCTACTCACTTTTCTTGTTTAATTAAAGGCTTACTCAGAATATATATGTGGTTAGTTACCAAACTTAATTACACAAGTTGTTTTCATTCTTTTAAATCATGATTTAAAGATCAATTATGAAATATGGTGCAAAAAAGAGATACTGTTTCAGTGAAAACTGAAACAAATTTTTTGAAAGTTTTGATAAAGGTGAACTATTAACATAAAGTTTTGCTGTTAAATGAGGTGTAGGTAGGACAACTATGAAAGAGTGAGGAAATAGTATTAAAGTTGAGCCCTGGCCAGTGTTTCTCAGTGGTTAGAGCATCAAAATGCTCACTGAGGGCTACGGGTTCAATTCCTGGTCAAGGGCATGTTCCAGGGTTGCAGGTTCACTCCCCATCCCTGGAGGGAGCATGTGCTAGAGGCAACCAGTTGATGTGTCTCTCTCACATCGATGTTTGTTTCTCTCTCTCCTTCCCTCCTTTCCCTCCTTCCTTCCCTCCCTCCCTCCCTCTCTTCCTCCCTGCCACTCTCGCTCTGAAAAGCAGTGGGAAAAAAATATCCTCAGGTAAGGATTAACAAAAAACAAAAACAGGTTGAGGAGGATTGTCCACTTAGATTTTTTAATAGGTGCCACTAATTTTTTACTCCATTATAAAGAAGTCAATGTTGGACATTGTCAATGACAGTGATGCATCATGCTTGTGTTTCATGAAAGAAATGTACACAAGTAAAAAGCCTCTTTTAATAGTGCCTATATCAGTAGATTGGCAAATTAATGCATATTCATTTTTTTTAAAGTTTTAAATGAAAATAAAAGGTTTTAGGTTCATATGCATATTTTTTAACATTTCCAATTTAGCTGCAATTTTCTTTTAAACTGAACTAAGGAGAGCTTCTGTATTATCATCCCATATATATTATACTGTATTAAATTAATGAGGTGCTTGACCAAGACAAATTTATTAATATTTTTGCCTTAAATTGCTGTGATAATATGTTACTCTCCATTGTGGATACACACACATACACAAATATAATAATTATTATTTTTTATAAATATATATTTTTATTGATTTCAGAGAGGAAGGAAGAGGGAGTTGGAAACATCAATGAGAGAGAATCATTGATTGGCTGCCTCCTGCATGCCCCCTACAGGGGATCAAACCCACAACCTGGACATGTGCCCTTGACTGGAGTCGAACCCAGGACCCTTTGGTCCGCAGGCCGATGCTCTATTCATTGAGTCAGACCAGCCAGGGCCAAATGTAACTTATTTGATATTTAAACCCATTGAGGATGTGTTTAATGTTTAACTTCCGCATTTACTTGGTTGACTGATGCAGCGTCGTTTTCTCCTAGGGCTTCCCCGGGCACAGGGGCCGCTCCCTGTGTGGCTTCCACAGGTGTCAGTTGGGCTGACAAGGTCAAGGCTCATCACTCAGGGCCTGCTGCCTCTTCAGATGGAGCGCCTGCGCAGTCTTGCCCACCAATGGCAGGGCAGAAGACTTCCTGCAAAAATGGCAAGTGGCTTCCATTCATTTTTATGTGGCAGACAAGTGGACATCGATGGAAATATTTGTTTTATGTAAACTTGGAGCTAATAGCATTATATAGTTATTTTTTGCATTATTTATATCATATTAATCTGCATCATTTATATTTATTAATCCTACTTAAAGCTATAAAATAATCTTAAAAATGTATGAAAGCATATGGAAATCATTCTGGTCGCAGGTTTGTCAATTCCTTTATAATGTGGGTCCTTTATAACTCTTTTGACTTAAAGAAAAAGATAGTCATTCCATTCTCTACACAGTGTACGCTTTTAAGTTGCATGCCACTATTTCATTTTATTAGTATTTGAATATTTTTTATACTAAAGTAGTATTCTGTGTTTATCTTTGCTCACACATCTGTTTCTTTCTTTCTTTTTTTTTTTTTATTAATCCTCACCCAAGGATATTTGTCCATTGCTTTTTAGAGAGAGCAGAAGGGATAGAGGGCGGGAGGGAGGGAATGCGAAAGGGAGAAGAGAGAGAGAGGGGCGGGGGGAAGAGAGAGAGAGAGAAACATCGATGTGAGAGAGACACATTGATTGGTTGCCTCCCGCACGTACCCTGACCAGAGCCAGGGATCGAGTCTGCAACCAAGATACGTAAACTTGAATAGAACCGAACCAGGGACCCTTCAGCCCGTGGGCTGACACTCTTTCCACTGAGAAAAACTGGCTAGGGCTATTTTCTTAAAAAAAAAAATTTTTTAATTGATTTTAGAGAGAGGAAGGGAGAGAAATAGAGATAGAAACATCCATGAGAGAAACATTGATTGGCTGCCTCCTGCATACCACCCACGAGGAAAGGGGGAGAAATAAAGTAAAAACTGACAAATGAGGGCGGAAATTGCAAAATATATACTCATACTGGAAGATTTTAACATAACTGTTCCAACAACTGATAATACAAGTGGAGAAAAATCAGTAAAGATATACACAGCCTGATTAATGAACTTGACATAATTGAAATACCTAACCAATAATGCTTATTCTTTCCCATTCTTTTTTCTTTTGATGCTTCACTATGGAAACTTTTATTGATATGTCTTCTCTGTTCTATATGATGAATCCATATTTTCTTAAATATATTAATAATGGTTATTTTTTAAAGTCTGTGTCCAAAAAGTAAAATATCTGAATTACCTGTGTATTTGTTACTTTGGAGGTTTTAAAAACATTTTTTGTGGGGTTTTCAGTTACTTGATCGTGTTTTACAACAAACCACATACTATTTAATGAAATGTTTAATAAAGTATATTAAAAATTATAGAGGTTCCTTCTAAAAATACTTTTCTTTTGGCAAGAAGATAAGAGTACTAGCAGATCACCTTAATTCTGTCAAAGCTTGGTTTGAGTTGTTATTAAAGTTGATAGTTTTAGTTTTGTCTTTATTCTTTTTCGGGCATCAACTGAAAACCTGGGGTGTTTGCCAGGGCCACTCCATTCCTGTTTTCCAACATTTGTTTCCTCAGCATTGCAGTCACTACAGAATCCCTCAGCTCATTAGCATCCAGCTGCTGCTCTGTCTGGGTGCCTTGGCGTCCTGGCCTGTGTATGCAGAGCTTAGCAGTTGTCAGACTTCTGAAGGGAAGATTGAATGCAGACGCTTTGGCTCGCTGTCCTGCCGTTAGCCCCTCTGCAGTCCAAGCTGCTTTAGACTCAGTGAGCTCCAGTGTCTGTCTCAGCTGGACAAGACTGCGGGTTTCTTTGGGGTCACTGCCCCACACACTGAATTCCAAGTGTCTTGAGGGAGAATTTGGGGTGAAGGTGGATCTCATGTTGTTGTCCTTCCCTTTTCTTAGGGAACATACTTCCTCAAATCTCGCCTACATTGCTTGCTTTCCAGTGGCATTAAGCAGTTCATTTAGATGCTTTGTCCAGCTTTTATAGGCGTGCTTGGAGGAAAGAAGGTTAATTTTGATATAGGCTACTTTGTCATGGCTGTACAAGTACCCAAAAATTTCACATCATTGAACTTATTCTGTTTCTTTTGAACACAGTGGAATTAAGTTAGAAGCTGGTTACAAAAAGATAACCATACAATTCTCAAGTTTTTGGAATTTTAGAGTATATTTCTGAATATTCCATAAGTCAGAAGAAATCAAAATGAAATTTAGAAAATGTAAATTGAGTTAAAATGAACATTTAAAATCTTGTGGGATTAAGGTAAAGCTGTGGTTTGAGGAAAATTTCTAGCCTCGATTACATGTATTAGAAAAGAAGGAAACGTAAATCACACTCTGGATTCTGGAAGTTGGGGAGGCAGCTTTCACTTAGCCATTGGGACGAGAACACCAGAACCAATTGGCCTGGACTTGCTAAGTCTTGGAAAACTTACTAAGTATGTGACCTTGGGCAAATTACTGAACCTCTCTTTGTCCCAGTGTCCTTACTGATAAAATGGGATGATAGTACTCAAAGGGCGGTTGTGAAGATTAAGTGTTATTATATGTAAAGCCCTTAGAAGAATGCTAGTACATAGTGTACCCTGTGCTCTATATCAACGGTTATTAATACTTCCTGACATGTGGCTGGCATTCAGTCATTCTTAATCCAAGTCTCAGTTTTGTTATTTGTAAATCAGGGGTAATAAAGGAAACGTTCGTGGGATAGGATTAATCCCTACCACACAATGTAGTTATAGGAATTAGAGACTATGTGTGTGTATATGTGTATATATATGTGTGTATACACACACACACACGACACCTTGTGTAATAGTGTCATATTTGTACATGACTTATATTTAATTGGAATTATTATTATTATTTTTAAATATATTTTTATTTTATTTTATTTTAAATATATTTTATTGATTTTTCACAGAGAGGAAGGGAGGGGGGTAGAGAGCCAGAAACATCGATGAGAGAGAAATATCGACCAGCTGCCTCCTGCACACCCCCCACCGGGGATGTGCCCGCAACCACAGTACATGCCCTTGACCGGAATCGAACCTGGGACCCTCCAGTCCGCAGGCCGACGCTCTATCCACTGAGCCACACCGGTTTCGGCCATTTAATGGGAATTAGATTGGAATTTATTTATTTTATAGGTTTTTAAAATTTTTTATTATCTACAGAAATATTTACTATTTTCTTCCTTTAATTGCACAGAACGGAAAGATGCTGAAGGATGGGAGACTGTTCAGAGAGGGAGGGCCGTTCGCTCACGATCAACAGCAGTGATGCCAAAAGTTTCAACACAGGCATTAAGGTCAAAGGATGACAGTGATAAAGAAAATGTACGTCTTTTGCCGGATGAAAGCATACAGAAAGGTGAAGTTGGAGATGGACCTTCTAACGCCACAGAGGCTCGGCCCAAAGACTCGTCACAGTCACGTGACCGTCCTCTGGCTGAAAGAATCCAGGTAGTACATTCTGAAAACCCTTGCAGTGGATTTTTACGAGGGATGTGTATATGCAGAATGTCTCATTTTTCTCCTGCATTTTAACTTTTTATTGTGGAAAATTTCACATCTGCAGGAAAGTTGCAAGTATAGAGCAATGAACCCTCGTATGTCCTTTATGTAGATTCATAGGTTAATGCTTTGCCATGTTTTTTTCTATGTATATTTATGTCACACAAACATTGTATGCTAAACGTTAGAATAATGTGTGTATATCATAACCATTCACCTTCTACAGCATGTTTTTCCAAAGAAAAACTTTTTAAAAATACTTTTTTTATTGATTTCAGAGAGGAAGGGAGAGGGAGAAAGAGATAGAAACATTAATGATGAGAGAGTCATCGATCAGCTGCCTCCTGCACGCCCCCCACTGGGGATTGAGCCCACAACCCGGGCATGTGCCCCTGATCGGAATTAAACCCAGGACCCTTCAGTCCACAGGCTGACGCTCTATCCACTGAGCCAAACTGGCTAGGTCCAAAGAAAAAACTTATACATAACCGTATTGTAATTATAAAATTGAGGGAATTTGACATTTATTATCTATTTTATATTTATAGTCAATATTCAGAAATTTCCAGCTGTCCCAATAATTTTAAAAAAAATCCTCATCCAAGGATATGTTTTTATTTATTTTAGAGAGAGGAAGGGAGAAGAGAGAGAGAAAAACATCGTCGTGAGAAACATCGATCGCTGCCTCCCACATGCAGCCCGACTGGGGATTGAACCGACAGCCCTTTGATGTATAGAACCACACTCCAACCAACTGAGCCCTACCCGCCAGGACCCAATAATTTTTTTTTTTTTCTTTTTCCTGCGGGGAGAGTGAAGGGTGGATGGGAGAGAAGGAGGGAGGGGGGGAGAGAGAGAGAGAAGAGAGAGAGAGAAAGAGCAAGAAGAGAGAGAGAGAATGAGAGAGAAACATCAATGTGAAAGAGACACATCAATTGGTTTCCTCCCGCAGGTGCACCAAACAAGGCCAGGGAACGAACCTGCAACACAGGTACATGCTCTTGACTAGGAATCAAATCCACGACCCTTAGAGCAGGCTGATGCTCTAGCCACTGAGCACGCCAGCCAGGTCCCAATAATTTCTTGATATAATTTTACCCCTGGATCCAAGATCCAATCAATCACACATTGTATTTGGCTTTGTTTCTTTAATATCTTTCACCAAGAACAATTCTCAGCCTATATTTGTCTTTTATGAAGAATACATTGCAGTCCTTTTTTATAGAATGCCTTTTATTTTATTTTTTAAATTCTTTATTGTTAAAAGTATTACATAAGTCTCCTTTTTCCCCCATTGACCTCTCCCAGCCATCCCCACCCCCCAGCAACTGCCCTCCCCCTAACCCCCGCCAGTCTGTGTCCATTGCTTATGCTCATATGCATGCATACAAGTCCTTTGGTTGATCTCTTACACTCTCACCCCCCGCCTTCCCTTCCCTTCCCTCATAGGTTGGACAGTCTGTTTGATGCATCAATGACTCTGGTTCTATTTTTGCTCATCATTTTATGTTGTTCATTATATTCCACTAATGTGTGAGACCATGTGATATTTATCTTTCTCTGACTGACTTATGTTGCTTAGCATAATGCTCCCCAGTTCCATCCATGCTGTTATAAATGGTAAGAATTCCTTCTTTATTTATAGCAGCGTAGTATTCCATTGTGTAGATGTACAACAGTTTTCTAATCCACTCATCTGCTTATGTGCACTTAGGCTGTTTCCAAATCTTAGCTATGGTGAATGGTGCTGCTATGAACATAGGGGTGCATATATCCTTTCTGATTGGTGTTTCTGATTTCTTGGGTTACTTTGTTTATTGATTATTGAGTTTAGCTTATGCACTTTTTAAAAACTTAAAATTTTTTCATTATAGTTGACATACAATATTATGTTTTAGGTGTACAACTATAGTGATTAGATATTTATACATCTTATGAAATGACCCTCGCTAGGTCTCCTGCCCATCTGACACCATACACAGTTATTACAGTACTAGGGGCCCGGTGCATGAATTTGTGCACAGGCGGGGTCTGGCTGGCCAGCCAGGCTGGGCCGGCCAGGGGGAGGGGCCATGGGTGGTTGGCCGGCCGGCCCTGCCCCCTGGTCAAACTCCCTGTCGAGGGGACAATTTGCATATTAGCCTTTTATTATATAGGATTACTGACTATGTTCCCTATGCTGTATCCTTACATTACATAGTTGACAGAAATACAGCAATTGTCTTTAGCATCGTTCCTACAGGCATATGTTAACAATTTGCCCAAGTCAGCTGTTACTGTGATTACTTGGTTAAAGTGGTGTCCTCCTACTTCATTCAGAGGTTGCCAAAAGTGGTGAGAAAAGAAAGGATTATTTTCAACCTGTTTCTACTTTTACTTCCTGCAATTCATATATAGAGTAATTTCCTAATATTTAACCTTTTGCACTCGGATGTTGAGTGTGACTTGACACGGTTAGCATTAGAATAAAGGAATCGAGAAAAAAGCAAGCAAGTGCAAAGGGTTAATTTAATTCTTTACAATTAATATTCTCAGTATTTTGTGTTAGTGCATTTAAGTTTCTTTTTTCTTATTTGATGAAGGAATGCATTTTTTTAGATATTTGTTGCATAAAGATTCATGCTCAATGAGTTCAATTTTATGTAAAATGACTAATGAAATATAAGAGGTATTCTTTGATATACAGGGGCTAAGTAAAAATGTTATAAAATAGTTGTGATATTTCTCAGTCTAGAATAGCATCTGCTTTTTATTTTTATTATTTTTTTTAGCATCTGCTTTTTAAAATTTTCTCCTTTTACCTGTAGGACATTTACTTTTATTAGAAACTACTCAACTTCCATGTTTTCCTTCTTAATGATAATCATGCCTCTTAATCCTACATTGTTCATGATGCTCTGTGACTCTGATGTACATAAATTTTAGCCCATGTGAGATTGCAAGCTCCTTGCAGGCAGTATATTACGGTGTCTTTTAATCTCCCACCAAATGGAGCAGTCCTAAATACATAGGAAATAATCTGTAGATATTTGTTGGATGTAACTTTAAGAAACGTTTTTTTTAATTTCTTTATTGATTAAGGTATCACATATTTGTCCTCATCTGCCCATTCCCATCCCACACCCCTCCCCACGTGTGCCCCCACCCCCCTGTTGTCCTAAACCACTGGTTAGGCTCATATGCATGCACACAAGTCCTTTGGTTGATCTCTCCCCTATATCCCTCACCTCCCCTCCCCTCCCTCTGAGGCCCGACAGTCTGATCCATTCCTCCTTGTTTCTGGGTCTGTTCTTGTTCATCAGTCCATGTTGTTCATCATTTCCCCTAGATGAGTGAGATCATGTGCTACTAAAAATACACTTACAAGAACCAAAAATGAGACAAGCAATAATGGTTATGCTGAAAGGCAAATGAATCAGTCTGTAGTGAGTTTCTTTGTGGGCCAACAGTTCTTTTGCAAGCCAATTTCAGTGTCAAACAGTTCCTTATGTGCACATGTCAGCAATGATATTTCAGTTCTGGATGGTGGACAAATGGTGGTAATGCAGGTCCGACCCTCTCGGGTTTGGTCCTGGGCAACCTGCAGTGACGCACAGCTGCTGACTGCTCGTATGGCAAGGCGACGTCAGCATCTTCCATCTCTGGACTGCTTCTCTTCTGTCTTCATGGCTAGAGTAGTCCTGTCGATTCCTCTCTGTTTCCAGAATCCACATGGTCTCGGAGTTGTTTTCTGAAAATATATAAACATATTCTCGACCAAAAGTTAATAAGGAAGAAACTTTTTAACGTAGGTAAAATTGATGAAGAAATTACTTTTATATCACTTAGCAAACATCTACCATTTTTGCTATTGTGCATTTTAAGTATAAAATTTAACAATATAAAAATTTTGCTGGTTTTGTGTAATGAATAGACATGATTTCAGAATTTTAGGAATAATCCACACATAAAACTTGTGAATAATTAAACTGTTGTTAAAATACTTCAGTATGGCTCAGTTGCTGCAGCCGCCAGCTCCCTGCTCCTCTCCCCTCCGCTCCTTACGGCTTTCTGCCCGCCGCCCTCCCAGGTCACACTGGTCATCGACAATGGCTCCGGCATGTGCAAGGCCGGCTTCACGGGGGACGACACCCACCCCCCGGGCCGTGTTCCCGTCCATCGTCGGGCGCCCCCGGCACCAGGGCGTCATGGTGGACATGGAGCAGCAGGACAGCTACGTGGGCGATGAGGCCCAGAGCATGTGCGGCATCCTGACCCTCAAGTACCCCATTGAGCACGGCATCGTCACCAACTGGGATGACATGGAGAAGATCTGGCATCACACCTTCTACAACGAGCTGCGCGTGGCCCCCGAGGAGCACCCAGTTCTGCTGACCAAGGCCCCTCTGAACCCCAGGGCCAACCATGAGAAGATGACCCAGATCCTGTTCGAGACCTGCAACACCCCCGCCATGTATGGGGCCGTCCAGGCCGTGCTGTCCCTGTATGCCTCTGGCCGCACCACAGGCATCGTCATTGGCTTTGGGGACAGGGTCACGCACACGGTGCCCATCTACCAGGGCTGCGCCCTCCCTCACGCCATCCTGCGTCTGGACCTGCGTCTGGACCTACCTCATGAAGATCCTCACAGAGCGGGGCCACAGCTTCACCGCCACGGCCGAGCAGGATATCGTGCGCGCCGTCAAGGAGAAGCTGTGCTACGTCACCCTGGACTTGGAGCAGGAGATGGCCACGGCTGCGTCCTCCTCCTCCCTGGAGAAGAGCTACGAGCTGCCCGGTGGGCAGGTGATCACCATCGGCATTGAGCGGTTCCGGTGTCCAGAGGCATTCTTCCAGCCCTCCTTCCTGGGCATGGAGTCCAGCGGCATCCACGAGACTACCTTCAGCTCCATCATGAAGTGTGCCGTGGACATCCGGAAGGACCTCTTCGCCAACACGGTGCTGTCTGGCGGAACCACCATGTGCCCGGGCTTCGCGGACCGGATGCAGAAGGAGATCACGGCCCTGGCCCCCAGCACAATGAAGATCAAGATCATCGCCCCGCCGGAGCGCCAGTACTCGGTGTGGGTGGCCGGCGCCTTCCTGGACTCGCTGCCCACCTTCAAGCAGATGTGGATCGGCAGACAGGAGTACGACGCGTTGGGCCCCTCCATCGTCCACCGAAAATGCTTCTAAGCGAACTGTGGGCAGATGCGTAGCGTTTGCTGCATGAGTGGATGAGTCTCCATTGGCCCTGCCCTCATTCATTGTGAGAAAAATAAAAGTGCTGCATTAAAAAAAATAAACATAAAAATAAATACTTCACTATGAAAGTTCACTGTTGATGGTGGACAAACTAATCATAATATTTGTTTTCTCCACTGTCATTCTAAAAACAGAATTAGCATATTTATGTATTTTTTCAACATTACTTTTTTTCATTTTTTTATTAAGGTATTATATGTGTACATATATTACCATTGCACCTCCCCACTCTCATTCATGCCCTCACCCCCCAGAGTTTTGCGTCCATTGGTTATGCTTATATGCATACATACAAGTCCTTCAGTTGATCTCTTATCTCCCCCACCTCTCCCTAATCTTCCCGCTATAATTTGACAGTCTGTTTGATGCTTTACTCTCTCTGTATCTATCTTTTTGTTCATCAGTTTATAATGTTCTTTATTATCCATAAATGAGTGAGATCATGTGGTATTTTTCTTTCATTGACTGGCTTATTTCACTTAGCATAATGTTCTCCAATTCCATCCAGGTTGCTGCAAATGGTAAGAATTCCTTCTTTTTTATGGCAGCATAATATTCCATTGTGTAGATGTACCATAGTTTTCTGATCCAGTCATCTGGTGACGGGCACCTAGGCTATTTCCAAATCTTAGCTATTGTAAATGGTGCTGCTATGAACATAGGGGTGCATATATCCTTTCTTACTGGTGTTTCTAGTTTCTTAGGATATATTTCTAGGAGTGGGATTACTGGGTCAAATGGGAGTTCCATTTTCAGTTTTTTGAGGAAACTCCATACTCTTCTCCACAGTGGCTGCACCAGTCTGCATTCCCACCAGCAGTGCACGAGTGTTCCTTTTTCTCCGCATCCTCACCAACACTTGTCGTTTGTTGATTTGTTGATGATAGCCATTCTGACAGGTGTTAGATGTTACCGCATGGTCATTTGGATTTGCATCTCTCGGATAATTAGTGACTTTGAGCATGTTTTCATGTGTCTCTTGGCCTTCCTTCTGTCTTCTTTTGAAAAGATTCTATTTAGGTCCGTTGCCCATTTTTTTTATTGGATCATTTATCTTCCTTTTATTAAGTTGTACAAGCTGCCTGTAGATGTTGGAGATTAAACCTTTATCAGTGATAACATTTCCAAATATGTTCTCCCATACAGTGGGCTTTCTTGTTGTTTTGTTGATGGTTTCTTTTGCTGTAAAAAAGCTTTTTATTTTGATGTAGTCCCATTTGTTTATTTTCTCTTTAGCTTCCATTGCCCTCGGGGCAGTATCAGTGAAGAAGTTCTTTCGGCATATGTCTGAGATTTTGTTGCCTGTGGATTCCTCTAGTATTTTTATGGTTTCCCGTCTTATGTTTAAGTCCTGTATCCATTTTGAGTTTATTTTTGTGTATGGTGTAAGTTGGTGATCTAGCTTCATTTTTTTGCATGTATCTGTCCAATTTTCCCAACACCATTTATTGAAGAGACTGTCTTGTCTCCATTGTATGTTCATGCCTCCTTTGTCAAATATTAATTGAGCATAGTGGCTTGGGTCGATATCTGGATTCTCTATTCTGTTCCATTGATCTGTATGTCTGTTCTTGTGCCAGTACCATGCTGTTTTGAGAACAGTGGTTTTGTAATACAGCTTGAAATCTGGTATTGAGATCCCTCCTACTTTATTCTTCTTTCTCAGGATTGCTGTGGCTATTCGGGGCCTTTTTTTATTCCAGATGAATTTTTGGAGAGTTCTTTCAAGGTCTGTGAAATATGCCATTGGTATTTTAATGGGGAGTGCATTGAATCTATAGATTGCTTTGGATAGTATGGACATTTTAATGATGTTGATTCTACCAATCCATGAACATGGTATGTTCTTCCATCTGTTTATGTCTTCCTCTATCTCTTTTTTCAGTGTCCTGTAGTTTTCCGCGTATAGGTCTTTTACCTCCTTAGTTAAGTTTATTCCTAGGTATCTTAATTTTTTTGGTGTAATGGTAAATGGGATTGCTTTTTTAGTCTCTCTGTCTGTAAGTTCACTATTGGTGTATAGAAAGGCCATAGATTTCTTGGCATTAATTTTGTATCCTGCTACATTGCTGAATTCATTTATTAAGTTTATTAGTTTTTTGATGGAGTCTTTGGGTTTTTTATGTACAATATCATGTCATCTGCAAATAAGGACAGCTTTACTTCTTCTTTTCCAATTTGGATGCCTTTTATTTCTTCTTCTTGTCTAATTGCAATGGCTAATACTTCCAGTACTATGTCGAACAGAAGTAGTGAGAGTGGGCATCCCTGTCTTGTTCCTGTTCTTAGGGGAAATGGTTTTAGTTTTTGCCCATTGAGTATGATGTTTGCTGTGGGTTTATCATATATAGCTTTTATTATGTTGAGGTATGATCCTTCTATTCCCACCTTGTTGAGAGTTTTTATCAAGAAAGGGTGTTGGACTTTGTCAATTTTTTTTTCTGCAATGATATGCGGATATTGTACCATCCTTGCATTCCTGGGATAAATCCTACTTGGTCATGGTGTATGATCTTTCTGATGTACTGCTGGAGCCGATTTGCTAGAATTTTGTTGAGGATTTTGGCATCTATGTTCATGAGGGATATTGGCCTGTAATTCTCTTTCATCGT